>JAQJVK010000018.1:13702762-14302762 GCA_035578135.1 Flexamia atlantica
TGGTCAACAAGTGGCAACAGGATGCTTGTGTGATACAGGTGAGTTGGCAACACTGCCGGCGGTAGTGGCAACACTGGGTCCGCGCCCATGGAGCAGCCTGTGTACCTGATACTGGAGAGGGTCCTGCCTACACTGACAGCCGTGGTCAACAAGTGGCAACAGGATGCTTGTGTGATACAGGTGAGTTGGCAACAATGCCGGTGGTAGTGGCAACACCATTAGAATTACCACTGATTGGAATCTTTAGTTATTCTCTTGAGACTTGAATCATCGTATATTGCTGCTCATATTGCAGCTAATATACCTCAATTGATAGATTATAACCTCTTCGGAGCAGCCTGTGTCCCTGATACTGGTGACGGTCTTGAATACTCTGACAGTCGTGTTCAAAAACAAGTGGCAACAGGATGCTGGTGTTACCAACAACGCAGGCTCACTTGTTCCTTGAATAAAACTTTTGTTATGATGGAACTAGAACTCATTATTCGACATACACTGTGTAATGTTTAATGTCATGTTTCATGAAAAATGTCTGAAATAGTTATGATTATCAAAATAGGTCTAGAAATAGAAAATATGTATAATTCATCCAAAATATATTAAAGCTGAAAGTCTAGCCAAATTAAAAGCTGAAAAACAAATAATGCAAACAATATACATTACGAGCTTATACTTCACAGTGATCTTGCAAATGCCTTTTAGTATATTTAACCACTGTGACTTGACTGCTGCAGGCTGTGAGCTGTGTGCTGAAGCACGCCATCAGCACGCTGCTGGACTGCTGCACGCCGCTGGTGCCCCAGGTCACGGAGCTGCTGGCAGCTAGCTACCGGCTCCACCCCCACCCCTCCCCCCTCGAGGTCATCCGCCAGGTCTGTCACCGCACCACGTACGCTTCGCACATTACAACCTCCTTGAACCATTACTGGAGCTGTCCGACATTGTATTTGTAAATGTTTTGGGACAAAAATAGTGTGGAAACAAACTTTGGCAATCATCAACTGTTATTTTGTTTACGCACGATAGTCTTTAATGGACGATCGCGAGTTTTGCAAAGCTGGATTTGCCGTTTATTCGTGATCGGGAAATACGCGAGATCGTTTTCCGCGGCCGATCACGAGTTTTGCGAAGCTACACCCGCTGTTTATTTGCGATCGCTAAAACGATCCCGTCCCGAAAATTTTCCCGAAGCAAATAATATCCCGCCCGAAAATCGAGAATTTAATTTTCCCGAAAATTTCCCGAAATTTCGGGACTCGACCATCCCTAATTATAACGTATTTCTTGCCTAAACTATTATGTTTATCAATTCTTCAAAACTAGCCTGTAATAAACAAACATTTACACCACCAGTGCTGCCACTACATTCCTCTGAAGTAACCAGTAAACATGCCTTAAATGTTGGTTTACTGCAATCAGCTGATTATTTTGATTGTTGACTTCCGTAATTTCCGTTTCCTCGTGCACGGTGAATTTACTGTGCACTGCACGGTAAATTTACCGTGCAGTGATCATTAAAGATTAACTTTCCAGCCAAGAGTAAGGCAGAAAACAGATGTTTCTGTGTAGTATGATGTTAAAAATGTTAACATGTCAGGCTAATACAACTTAGCGCATCAGCAGTGGTCAAGATATTTTTGGTTTATTCTTAAGAACCTTCAGCATATTGCGTTGCATGTCAATATCACGCCAGTTTTTGAAATTGAAATTGGCAGATGACTTTATTATTTTTTAGTCATAGGGTTTATCGAAATAAATTTTGATGTAAATTTAGAATAACCTTTTCATAAAAATATTTAGGGAACGACAAGTTTGTTTAATTGAAGGTAGCTCAGGTTAATGAGGCTTTTAGCACCCAAAAATAAGAGAACGCGGGAAATCGTTTTAATCCACTTTGGCCATCCTAAATAAGACAAGAGTAAGAGATTTACTTTAACAAAAACATTTTTGTTAGTTTTTCAGCTTGTCTTAGGTTTTTCCTAGCCATTTTAATTATGGAAACAGAAGGGTAGACAGCTAGCTTACCTTTGAAAGAGTTCATACACAAGCCATAGAACACACGGAAAAAATCACAATAATTACAATATTTCATCCCAATTAGATACTTCTTCAGGTACAAGAGAAGGAAAGAAAGTTCTATAATGGCTGCATTATTAACTGTCATTCTGCCATGTGGCCACATTTCACTACGTAGTGAAATAAATGTGGCAACATGGCAGAATGACAGTTAATAATGCAGCCATTATAGAACTTTCTTTCCTTCTCTTGTACCTGAAGAAGTCCCTAATTGGGACGAAATATTGTGATTATTGTGATTTTCTTCATGTGTTCTATGGCCTGCCTGAACTCTTTCAAAGGTAAGCCAGCTGTCTGTCCTTCTATTCCCATAATTAAAATCCTGGCCTAGAGCCTTTCATAAAAAATCTAACCTTTTTTCCTAGCCAGTCTGTTTTAATGACTCTTGATACAAAATACGATAACCTTAAGAAGACCTTTCGTTCTAAAAGAGTATGTTTTCTTGGTTTATTTTCTTATTTCAAACTAAAAATTACTTGAAACTATGTAGTATGGATTCACTCCTTTACCTTGTAGCTAGTATTCCTATACCTTATAAACTGAAATAGATAAAGAACACAGTCAGTAATTTTCCCCACTCCCCCGCAGCTGTGTCTGCTGTTCGGTCGGGACGGGAGCGCGCACCAGCCGCTGGTGCTGTCGCTGCTGGTGGTGACGGTGCGGCACACTTTGGAGCTACCCCTCGCGGAACACACCGACGTGGCCGAGGCGTTCATGCAGCTGTGCGCCAGTCTGGTCAAGAAGAACGCTTCGCTGCTCATCACGCCGCAGGACATTGACATGACCGAACTGCTCAACTTTGGTATGTCATTTGATTTCATTTGATTTCATTGTTTTACGAGTAATGTGTTTGAAGATGCTGTATCAAAGCTGCATGTTTTAGGTTATTTCCTTAATTATTTATCATCCTCTATTTCACAATGTTAAGAGTGATTAAGTTCATATAAGTGTTTTTCTAGAACTGAATGAACTCCCTGCGACATCCAGTTCTTTGCCATCCTTTTGTGTGTTATTTATTTGAAGTAGATGTATATTATGCCCTTTCATAACAATTCATATGAATGAATTGTGTAAATCTCAACACTCCCCTGAATGATATTTGTAGATGGGAATTAATGGTTCTACCGTTAATAATCTACCGGTTAGAAAATAATTACTCTACAAATTATTCAATGGATATAAATACATTTTTGTGAATAAATGTTTAAGAAAATTATTCAACTAAGGTAAAAAAACAGTCGTAGTCTTATAAATTGCAAATAGGATGACGTGACAGCACATGTAATTAGATCCTTTTATTGAATTATATTTTTGACAGTCATAGTAAAGATTGGCAATCATAGTTTGATATTTACTTGAGATTTTATTTTTGAGATTTACATTTGACACATGGAACAATTAGTTAATGTAGTTCGTAACAGTTTAAAAGGTCTCACGTTTCCGACTAAGACTCAGACTGGAAAGCACAATGGAAAGCAGTATTTTTTTGCATGACAATTAGGTTTTTTTGCTTCAGTTAACTCATTTTATAACAAATATTAATCTGTTAAAGAATAAAACCATTTATTTTCAACTGTCGCTGAAAAAGTGATTTATTTGCCAGCGATCGCAGTGCTGGGGCTGCCGGAGCTGCCGACAGTGAAGGCGGCGTCCGTGTTCCTGGCCAACGTGATCGGCCAGAGCCGGGACCAGCCCAAGCTGCTGGCCGCCGTGCAGGCCTCGGGCGAGCAGCTGGTGCACCGGATACTGCGCAACATCGGTGAGTGGCCGTGTAACTGACTGAGAGCGGTAACTAGGTGTTCCTGGCCAACGTGATCGGCCAGAGCCGGGACCAGCCCAAGCTGCTGGCCGCCGTGCAGGCTTCGGGCGAGCAGCTGGTGCACCGGATATTGCGCAACATCGGTGAGTGGCCGCGTAACTGACTGAGAGCGGGAACTAGGCTCACCATACATTTTAGAAACAATTCCGTACACTGGGAGATGGAGGGAGGGGATATGAGAGGGCTGATAACATCTAGAAAACTACAAATTTACAATTGTATGTTAGGTATTGAATTTTTTGACTTGGAAACAATTTTTGCTATTTCAGTTTTCAAGTAGATCATAAAAGCTAACAAAGATTTAAATTTAAATTAAAGCAGGTTGATGGGTCCCAAATTAGTTTTTGGTCACCATTGAAAGTGATTTTTTAAAATAATTCTCTGTCTGTGAACATCTGCTCCGGGCAGTTAGAGTTTTTTTTATAATTTCTCTAAACTTATACATTCATAGTCAACTCTTTTCTGTTAGTAAAAAATTATTTCCATCCCTGAAAATCACACTTGTTGCTGATGCCGATATCCACTAGTTTTCCTTTAGCTCAAATAAACACTCATAAAAATATCAACTCACACATTCCTTCAGACGCATGCTTGAAAACCGGACTGTCCGGGGAAATCCCTGACACAAGGTAAGCCGAGTAGTAACTGAGATTCCATTAAAGCATACTATTCAATTAATTATTCTTTGAAAAACCTAAACAGGGCGGTCTTGATTTAATCACGATGTAAGCTAAAGCTACCTTGTAAGAGAATATTTGATTACTGACAGAACACCTCCTTGGTGTGAGTTTCAACAAGCTCAGCACACTAGGGTATTGTCTGTCTGCCGCAGGCGGAGAGTCGCCGCGAGGCTGTATCGACCCTCTTGCCGACCTGTTGTTGGTCCTGAACAAGAAGTACTGCGACAACCTGAGTCGCTGGCTGTACCAGATGACCTCCGTACAAGGCTTCCCCTCGCCCAAGGCCACGGTCGACAACAAACAGCACTTTGTCAAAATGGTTCTCAAGTGAGTGATTCGTTTTTGTCTTAGTTAAAAGTAAGATATTGGTAATAACTTTAAAATTTTGCTCAGGGACTGAGGGTTTTTTATTTCCTTAAATAGGAAATAGGCTATCATTAAAGTTGAAGTACTAATAACTTTACATTACATCATTATTGTCAGTACATTATACAGTCCCTCCATATTAAATGCTATGTTGAAATATGATTTTACTAGGGGGCCCTTGCGAAAATTGCACATTTTAATGTTTTGTTTGTTTTTTTTTAGGAACAATTCATAGAAATCATTTTACTTTAACTAACAATCATTAAGTTAACCTCTTCCCATGAAAATTAAATGTTAAATTTATTATGAAGCTTAACTGAGAAAACACACAGACATTGTCCGTTGGATGCTGCAAGTGTTTTTCACATTTTCTTGTATTGGCTATAGAACACCAAATATCTTCAATATTCTTTTGAAGGAGCAGTTCAGTCAAAAGTAATTACTTACATTTTGCTAAATTTTAAATACAAATTTGCTCAGTTGCTGATATTGAAAGCTGGCGATATGGGTTGCAGGGAGCGAGCGAACAAGCGGAAGTTGCAGGATATCATCCAGGAGTTTACGCTGATCTGCCGCGGTCTGGTGGGAACGGAGTATGCGGCGCAGCTCAAAGCTCAGCACCTGTAATTGGTCCACGGACAATCGGTGAGCATACAGTCCTATATAGAGTTTCCCATAAGTAAAGTGCCAAACTTTGGGAATAGGTTATATGGGTCAAAATAAAGATAAAATAAAGAATAAAATTTTTTCCAAAAACCCTTTGTTTACCAGATATCCGCCATTTTGTATTTTTTACAAAATATTTATTATCCCCCAAGTTTTTGAATAGATTTTTTTGAAACTTGGTATGCACCTGTATTTAGTCAAGGTTAGTTTATAAAAAAATAATGAGCATGATTAAATAATAAATTTCAAAACGGCAGCCGTTTAAAATCTTTAAGTTGAAATAACGAAAAAAACGGTACGTTAAAAAAAATATATAAAGGATAATAATTTTTAGAAAATTTTATTTCCCATCTAATGACACCTAATTTATGAAAATCGGTTAATGGACAACTGAGTTATGATCGTATTTAGCTAGTGAGGCAGCATTTTTTGAAGCAAAATAAGTCCATTGTTGCGCTGAGCCATGCGCTAATTCGACCATTTTTCGATTTGATTTGATTTTGACTGATTTGAGGTCATTGATTGAATGTTTGCTTACATTTATATAAGAATACACTTGAAGAAATTATTAGACTTATTATACTAGTGTGATTCCCATGATCATTTCCCTTAAATCTAAAGCCCTTATCTCTTAAGCTTCAATTATTATGAAATATACTTTTTGTATTATTTATATAAAAATTTCAAAATATTATTTTCTCTTACATAAATTAAATATGCTCACATATAAAAAATTATTCTTTGGAAAATCGCTGAGTACTCAGGTTTGCAGTAATGATGGTATTTTCAAAACATCCCCATTATTGGTTGAAATATGTGGGAACAAAAATCTTTTTTATATGTTTAATATCGACTCCCTATCCATCTACAATTTCGGATCTTAGCAACAAGCTAAGTTTACATTCTCTCTGTAAACAATGAATATTTCTAAAATGGGTAGTAATTAATCAAAAGTTGATCTAGTTTTATCTGCAATTTTAAATACATCTAATTTAGTTTGATACTTTCAAATGCATTGTTTATTAAACAATTTTAAATAAAGGAAGTCTTGAATAGTTTCATTGGAGCATTGATGTATTTGCCTTAAATTCAATATTTCAACCAGTGTTTTGGTTGAGGAATAGGTTTTTTTTCATCTAATTGAAGAAAACTTTTCAGGGTTGGCTTTTTGAAGTCTTCAGTCTTCTCCCTCGAGCTTCCAAAACAATCAGTTGATTTAGAAAATAATAAGTTATTGCAATACGTCCAAAAGATTTATGTATATTTGTTTCATATATGTAAAAATCCATTTATTTATTGGTGTTGCACCAAAAGTAGTGTATTAAGGTCTATTTTAATAAGATAATAATGATGTTTATGGAATTTGATTATTTTAAATCATTATTTTATGTGTTGTATCATTGACTATTAATTTGAATTTATGAATTATTTACAAGGATAGTATTGAGTAAAACATCAGTGTAATATTTCAACTCAGGAGTTTATGTTACCATTTGTATTTTCATAAGATTTCTCCTTAAAAAACTGATGGTGTATTTCTTAATTTAAGACTGTAATTAATGCTTAGATAAGCTATATATTGAATTTATCGTTAAACTTCTACTAAAAACAACCTGGGTGTAGTTTTTTGCTAAAAAAACTTAACCAATTTAATTAATTGATTTTTCTATTTTTTTTAATTAATCTAAGGAGTACACCACAATCTTGATCAATTCAAAATCATTAGTACTGTAACTTGCCCAAATGTCTTTCTATTGATTACTTCTGTCCGTTAAACTATTGAAATTCAAGTGTAGTCAAAATCTAAGAAAGGCCAAGCTATGTCTAAGCCTTAAGGTCCAAAAATATTTGTGTTCACGCGGTCACAAAAACAAATGGACTTAGTATTAATAATTTGCTTTTAGAAAAAATATATATTCAAACAAAAATATATATTCTATTACTGACCTTGATTTTGACTTCACTATATCCTAGATTAAGTTCCTCTAGCGAATAAGATGCAGAAAGAGCAGGAGGGAGATGTTTATAGTTAGGCAGCTGTCCAAAATAATCCTTGCCAATAATATTAAACTGTCTGTGTAAAAATTTGTTTTTTAAAGTCATTTATAGAAGTATTAATTCACATTTTTGTGGAATGAAAATCCATATCAATCATCGATACCAAAACTTTATTGTATCAAGTAGCTGAATTGTGTCTAAAACTTTTCAAACAATCACAAAATTTAAAAAATCCATCCGATTTCTTAAATGAAATGGCTTAAAGGAGAAATTCTCGATTTTGTTTAAGGAAGGATAAAACTGATTTGTGTAATTAGTTTTAATAAAAGAACAAATATTTTACATTTATTGTAACTAGACAGCTCTGATTGAAAAACCCATTGATACGGTTAGCATTGTACCAAATACAGATGTCTTATTAAAATATGGCTAAAAACTTTTTTCATTTCTTGAGCTATTTTTAACATTACAACAATCACTGTGTGGTTTGTATTAACCATCCTAATTTTTTCAGATAAAATTTCTTCCCTTAAACAAAGGTTACCAGAAAATGCATAGTTGTCTTCTAATTCTCTGTGAAGAATGTGATACCCAATTTTTATTTTTTAAAAACAACAAATCTTTCCTTATAAAATAGGACCTTTTAATAAATAGACTTGGAAATCAATATTGTACCTATGTATTATAATTCTATTTTTAAATTTAAGAATAGTTGTAAATATAGTTTCTGAACTGAAGTTTATTATTATTTTCCCTTCCTATAGCCGAAATTTCATTAATATTTAATATTTGTTTAGCTTTGATACATATAAGAAGATAACGAACATTTAATATACAAATTCAGATTTGTGTTGCAGTTTTCAACCATTTGAAAGCCAAACTCTAGGAAAACCATGTTTTTTTAAAAGTGTGATAAAAATACTAATAGGTTGTTTTTAAAATATCTCAAAGTGCCAGAGCTTGAATTCAGTTAAAAAGTAGCATTATCATCTTTTCTCCTGTAGATCTGTCCTCATTTGGTAAAACAATAAAATTGTCAACATAAACCTTTTTCGGGATTTTTTAGCAGCTTGATTCATGTGCGTCCCATAGATTTTTGGAACCCGTGTAAGGATGCAACTTGCATAAAGAAAAAAAATATAAAAATAGCAATAACCAAATATGTAGATAGCTATCAGTAATGTATAGATAACGGTAATATATAGTCAACAAAATCCCAATATACAAATTATTTTTAGTAATAGTGTTTTATTAAAAAAATAACGTTGCCATGATCTGTCCAAGGACCCTGGAAATCAGTTGCAATTGATTCATGGTAAATGCAGTTTTGATATTATTTCATGGCTATTTCTGTAAAATATTCAGCTTCTTTTGCAAAATTCTATTTTGGTAATACAATAATTCTCTTCTCTTAATTGTAACAAGTTACTCAGTAAATCACTAAATAAATTTGATCTGTTTATCTTAGAAGTAGTCCACACAAATCATATTCGTCATTATGAAAGTGATTTCCCAATGAACCAGAGTAGTTGTACAGAGACATGTTGCAATTTGCTGCATATTCAAACATGCAAATTCAACTTTTGATTTTTATAGTGTTGCAATTTTTATGGTGTAATTAATATTTATAAAGCAATTTATAGATATCCATTTAGAACGGGTGTTATTGTGTCGGGCTTGATCTATATCTTTGATATTTTGGGGTCGGAGGTGACCTATTAGCATCCCTAATGTGATGACTTCCTGCTTGTTCGGTGTTTCATTGGTGGCGCAGTGGTCACTGCAATCGTTCCGTTGTTCTGTCTATATATCTGTCTAGTGCGTGTTAACAGTTCTCCTATGTAGTCCAGAGCTTGCCTCCCTCCACCTCTTCCAAGTGTAAGTGTTTGTGTTTGTTTCATTTTGGATTTATCTATTGGATATTTAGTCAGTAGTTTGTTATTTATGAGTTACATTAGTTATCAACTGATAATGTAGAAAAATGTGCATCATAGAAGTTTTGTTTACCTAAACTTTTTAGTGTGGGGTTATTTTTGGTTTCTAAGTTGTTCTAGATTCAAATTGAGAGATGAAATATTTTGTGAAAAATTTAGTTCTATTTTGACTTTTTTAAATCTTCAAATTTCTAATACTTCTTGACAACATTTCTAAATATGCATGAAATATTGATTATATTTTATTGCCTTCAGGAAATGTAAACCAAGAAAATTAGATATAGCAGACAGAAGGGAGAAAGGTTATAGCCTGTAAATGTTAATTTTAAGGTGTCTGTGTGCTTCATGGTACACTTACAGTACAAACCCTCATACATGGCTTCCACGGGACCAAGCCAAGGCAGGATGAAGATTTAGCCGAATGATTTAACCTATTATGAAAACGGTAGTTTAACCTAAAATATAATACGTTTCAAATGAATTAAGTCCAGTTTAAATATCTTTTTGGTTATACACACGTTAGTAAAAAACCAGTACAACACATTACTTGAACACTAAATTCATCTCGTTTCACCCATGGTAGGCTTATTAAATGAAATCCAAATGATATCGGTTCCCTATTCACTATTAACTACCATAACAGCTTTCATCGGTGTTTTTATGTCTATCTTATAAGGGGACTTGACAAAACAAAACAATTAACCGCACTGGATTAAACAAGAGTTTAGAGGCTGAGTTTACTATTTTGTTGCTCTACTGAGTAGTGTACACAGTTCAACTACAATTTACTGGCTCAAGTTCACTATCGTTGATTCTGGGCGAATCTGATTTGCTCACACCAAAACGAGACAGTTTTCGCAAGAGGCCTTATAAGAGTAATGTAATCACGTCGAACGCACCAGTACTCGCTCGCATTCACCTGGATTAGTCCTGACTATTGGTTGTAAACTAGATTCATAAACAAATAGAAGGATAACACAAGGTAAACAACCAGACAGATACCCAAGAGAGTATCAGACCCATACATGTCTGTATAGCACGGGGAATATATTTTGATATTAGCTTCTGAGAAGCGGCTGGATAAACCGAGCACTGGTAAAACTGAGGGCGGATATAAGATGGGCTCTACTGTAATTCATCCAGCATTCTAAAAAAAATTTGAATAATTTATTAGAGAAATTTGTTAGGTCTATTAAGTAATAAATAGTACTTGGATCTATAAATAAAATCTAAAATACTTTAAACAAAAACACTTAAATTATGGACATTGTTATGTTTTATCTCTCTATCACAGCATTGTGTGTATCCTGATCAATAACCTGTCAAATAATAACGTAATCACTTTTATGGTAATCTCTTTCTCTTCACATTAGAGCGGGGTCACACGTGGCGATTTGTATTGCTGGGGCGAAACTGCTGCTCACCCATAGTGCATAGATTTAATTGAACTGCAGCATTATTGTCGTGCGGTATTCCTACTGCCCTGTGTGTAAGCGTTCATTTAAATCTATGCACTATGGGCGAGCGGCAGTTTTGCCGTGGCGATAAAAACCGCCACTTGTGTCTCCGCCCTTGAAATAATTGTGCTTCAAAATTCATTTAATTTGTTCATAATGTTGAATATTAGCAAAATGATCATACGAAAGCAGTTGAAAGAGAGAACTGCTAATCTGAACAATTAAAGCTTACTATTGTTCTGGAATAACGTATTGACGGGTAAGTGTGTGTGCTGTTATTGGAATTAGCGTTACCGTTAGCGTGTTCTAATAGATAGTGTTCTGGATAGACTTTGTTTAACATCTGCAACGTTTAGGTAATAAATCACATGGTCATATGTTTTGCTACAACTGCCAGTGCAGGCTATGTTAACCCTTTTAGTGCCAGGATCTCGTAGCGAGACGCGCACACTAACTACCGCTAGTGCCGGGATCTCTTAGCGAGATCCTGTCTCTAACTGCATAGTATGCCAGGATCTCGTAGCGAGACGTTTACATTTTTATACATATAAAATATATTTTTTCGTTTTTACTGGCTGGAATTCGTGCCAAATGCCTTTCTATAGTCAAATCTTTCGTTTCATGTGACTTTTCTCCTGAACTGTCTTTATGGTTAGCTGAAATGACATACTGAAATGCAAACAGCTGTTGGCAGACAAATAACCATGCATTTCATATGGCGGTGATGCAACTTCGATTGTGTAATTTTTAGGCTATGTTTTTGTTTTACCTATAGGGTTATAATTGAAATAAAGTTTGTATTTTGTTATTGTGGATCTTTTTAAATGTTAAAAAATGATGTTTCTAGTGTAAATATGGAATACGAATACTGTTTTAAGTAGGTTGCTTAGTGACGTTGTTCAACTCTGCATTGTTGCAAGGTTATTGTTTTATTTTGTTAATTCATAACAGTAAATTGATGTTTTATACATGGTTTTTACTTGTTTTTTAACGTAGTTTCACATAAAACTAATAAAAATTGCATCAGAGTAAAATCTAAATATGTTTTTTTAGTGTAAACATAAAAAATGAGTATGATGCAAAAATTTTTTTAAATTTATTAACATTTATTTTTACCAGAAACTTGAAATTTGTCTTTCTTCTTGTCATTTATAAATAGTAGAGGTATTTAGAAACAAATAAAAAAAAGATTTGTTAAAAATGTTAACAAATACATTTTTAGTGTTTTTTTTCCCAAACAATTACATTTTTGCTAAAAAAAGGCCTGGCACTTCTTGCAAGTAACAATGAAAAAATGTCCGGCACTTCTTGCACCTACATTAAATTTTTTTCCGGCACTAAAAGGGTTAAATGCAAGCAAGGTCGACGCAATTCATGAAAGTCAACATAAGGTTCCATAGAGACTTTAAGTAGTCTCCTTATTGTAGAGACAAGTCTACAATAAGGAGGTTATGATACATTCAAAATTTTTTGTGATTTCCCTCAGTACAACATAATTACTTAGTTGATGTCAATTTGTAATAATACAAATATTGTTGCAGTAGAGCAACACTAAGCTATTTGGATTGTTTTTTTAGCCTACAGAAAATAGTGACAAGTCTTTTAACAGTCGGAAGCACAATATGGAATTACTATGTTCCCAAACATAAACAAATGATTCACTATTGAAGGTTGCAGATCAAAAAGACACAGTATACAAAAATTGCAGACGCTTTTATTTCGCAAGATAAATTTTGGTGAAATATTGCAGCACAGACTTTTTTTAGCGTAAATAACGAGAAATGTAAACAAAGTTTTGACAGTTCAACAAAAAATATTTTGGCAGACACTTTGTGAGAATACAGTTTTTGCCACCCAGTACTTTTTGGTCAGTACAGCTGTCAAGAATCATACGGTTTGGCTGAAAAATTGTTATCACAAGCAACTACTCATTAAGGCAAAACTCTACCTTAACTTCAATCAAGTTGCTGGAAATTAAATTAAATAATAATCGTCCAATTTGTAGGTAGAGAAAAATATCCAGGATAATATGAGTATCAACAATGATTACTCTTATCACAAACTGTAGTTGACACCATCTCGTCTGGACTTATTAGAATCGAGTTTTTTGCCAGTAGAAAAGTTTCACATAATTTAATTTGACATGAAACACATTGTCCATTTACATCTGGCTTAAGCCGTGGTCATTTTTCAAAAATCATAAAATATTTAGCATCAAAAAATACTCAGTGGACTTGACAGTTTTTGCCGCCATGTCTGACTTTTTGGCACCCTTACCATTGAGGTATCTCATTCCCTCATCATTTGCGATGTAGGTCATTACTGATGCTTGTCATTTTTTTCTTTTTCTAATTATTTATATGTATGTAACTTCTCAAAAACATCAAAATTATTAAAGTTAATAAGAAACTTTGTACTGTTTTTTTTTTCATAAGGAAGCTCAAAGTATTATTACTGAAATTATTCCTGTTAATAGTAAAGTAATTGACACAAAAACATAACCAATTTACCGACAGCCTACAATTCACTACACAATGTATATTTCAACATTTAAAACCATCATCATAAAGTATCCAGCATCATGACTGGAGTTGCAGCCAAATGATTCCTGAGCTGAAACTAAGGAAGATAATAGTCACATTCAGGCACACTCACCGGTGAGTCATTTACATATCAGTGTTAGTGGTGAATCTACAACCAGCTGATCATTGCTGTGCATCAACCGACAGATTTTTATGGTAGGTTCCGTTAGTAACCAAAATTAAGTAGCAATGGAGCAGTTGCGATGGATTACGGTGGTCGGTGAGTCACTGGCAAGTGCAGTTGAACAGGACTGATGAGAAGTTACTGCAGTATACGCCAGCGAGGACATAATAAAATAGAGAAGCTACTCGGAGCGGAGAGTGAGGCCAGCCGAGCGGCCACATGTGTCGGTCCAAGATGGCGGGCGCCTCCCCAGTCCGAGCGTTTGAAACGTCTGTCACCAGTCAGTCAGAGTCGCAGCGAGGGTAGACAGTAGTAGTTGGGTAGACTTGAGTACGGGTATATTGAGTTCGGGTAGTACTTGGCCAATGCATAGGTAAATCCATTTCCCAACACATTGCACTTTGCTGACTGTTTAGTGATTAAGATAATAGCTCATAAGTATTTCTCTGTCAGAATACATCATTACTGTAAGATTGGTAATGAAAGTATGCATAAATCTTAGGTGAGACAGCAACTAAACAAAACTGTACTTTTTTTGGGTCAATAAATATTGAAAAATCTGTTTAAACCATTTGAATTGAATTATTTAATACCCATAATCATTAATAGTAAAACTTCAAGGATGTTATGAGCATAGATATATTTAACCAAAACTAGTTAATTCTTTAGTGAAATGCAATGAACTATTCCTTAAAAAACATAATACCATTACTAATCCCAGGATAAAAACTGAGTTCTTCTTAAAATTAATTTTATTTGCTACATGTTTTAACCTAAGGCAAACATGTAGCAAAAACATATATTTATATAAATTCAGCGTAACCCGTTATGTACAGTAAATGTAAAATAAAAACGAAAATCACGTAGTCGGGGACAAACAAACACTGCACTATTTATACTAGCTGGGCACGCGGCGGCGACGGTAGAGGACGTCAAAGACACTTATACCGCGTCATTATACCTTGCTTCCTGAGGAAACCAAACACGATAGGAAGAAAAAGTTGAAGTAAAAAATTTAATTTGGTTGTTTATCTATAACTTTCCCGCAGACAAAACTTCTCTGACCAAAAAATAAAAAACTTTCTCACAGACCAACTTTTTCATGTCTTGTTTTGAACAACACATCTACAAGTATCTAAAACATGTTTAAATCGTTTAATACAATTATTATTAATTTTTAACTATTGCTATCACAGTCCTCAGACTCTATACTATAATAATGCAAAATTTCAGAAGTATTCTTCAACTAATACTATTTATGATGACCGTGTATTAGTGGCGGGCCTACACCACAGACAGAGCTCGCGCTCCGGAGATTTCGGGCTGCTGATCGGTCCAAGATGGCGGACTTGGCCCCACTTTTAATGCATTGGGTAGAAGCGCTTGTCTTCTCTATTTTATATGTCCTCGCTGGTATACGCCCTCTTGTTCGGCCACCTTGGGACCGGACCACCGCACCGGCCGGACTACAAAATGACCAGACTAAACAACTTGGATCTACTCTCAAAATGTAAAATAACCCTATCCAATTTATTACATATGCTAAAAATAAAAAATAGGTGTTATTTAAATATGTTTACAGTGTAATTGCCAAAGAAAATATTTTGACGTCTCTATGTTGAACTGTCATATTACATCACTTGTAGATAGGTACGTTTTTTACCGACACCATACGTTACTGAGGATATAAAGTGAACAGAAAAACTCATTACATACTGTAAAAACGCACTAGAAATTTATTTGATCAAATTAATTTAATACTTCAATCATAACCTATTCATATTAAAATAAATCTGTTATTTTTTTCTGTTTTGCAAAACTTTTTTACTAAGTTTTTATTCCATTATCACAAACATTTTTTTACGTTTTTACCCATGTTAGAAAACATTTTTCTCAAAGTAAATTTGTACACGTACAACTTACAATTACTCGCTACTTTCACTCCTGGAAACAGTCCTAATACTAAACACCAAAAAAACACACACACAAAATCCCAAATCAAATCTTACTGTACAGTCCTTTGATTTAAAGGATAACAACAAAGTTTGTTAGTTGAGGTTGAGTCCATCAATTACAAGCTTGCCCGAAACCTACAGCCGGAAACTAAACATTCAGGATAAATTCTGTTGAAGGTCATTCCCCCGCGGTGCGGCGTAGCGATATGACGGATTGAGTCACCCTCCTAGAACCGGCTGTACCATCCGGCAGCCCATCCAACCGAAGCCGAATTAGAGGGCCTCTACCAAGGCCACACTACACTACAGGCCGGAGTCCTTTTTTGGTGACGTCACATTATCAGACGGAATCGCAGACGCTTTTATAATGTACTCTTATGGCGATTCACTGTCGCACTCTTAAAACTATCGTGCCCTAAGTAATTCGTTTCAATTTTTGTTTAGAAACCATTATTTTTTCGAATCTGCATTAATTAATGAATAACCAAATGCGGTCGAAAACATTTTTAAAGACTTTGTTTCATGACTTTATTTCATAATCTTAAAAACCGGTAAACATTTCACGCAAGTAATTTGTTTACTTTTCATCAGATGATTTATTGGAAATTTGACAGTTTTGTTTCTTATTGTTTACATTTCAATGTCCTAATGTCATAATTTTTTGGTAAATGTTTACGTTTTTCGTATGATTTTAGTTGTTATTTCCAACACAGCGCTAGTAGTTCGGCCGGTGTAGTGACGTGGCATCAGGGAGGAGGGGGGGAGACTCCGACCTGTAGTGTAGTGTGGCCTTGCCTCTACTGTAGAAGTTCTTCATAACTAAAACTCAAAATCTCTTTACTTACATTATGCACACATGACACGTGAAAGAGGTGAACGTAAACGACTTACGAAAATAAAACTAATCCTTATAATTTTAAATTTCTTCAATCGTACACTTTGGTTTGTCTAAT
Organism: Flexamia atlantica; assembly: GCA_035578135.1. NCBI lineage: Eukaryota > Metazoa > Arthropoda > Insecta > Hemiptera > Cicadellidae > Flexamia > Flexamia atlantica. The sequence continues at coordinate 13,719,373 of JAQJVK010000018.1, forward strand.
AGTTTTTCTAATGGAATCCATTCCAATGAGCTTCTGCTCTTGCTTGCAACCAGAAGTTTGAAGCACATGAGTGAAACGTTATTCGGAATCCATTAATGAGATTTTTACTAATAACCAGCCCAGAAGGGAGAGGGGATAAGGTGCTCAGAATATCATCAAAACTAATTTTTGGGGATTTTAAACTAAAAATGTGCGCATGGGAAAATGGCAATTAAACAAAATAATATTGTAAAATGTATTGTTATAGAACAAATTACTAACACTGCAGTCTAGTACAGTATTACACATACACTCCTCTTCATTTGTGATACATCGGGTTATAAGTAGGATTAATTAGTTTTAGCAACATTGCAACACACTAGCACAGTGGGTGATCAAAGCGAGGGCAATTTCCTGGATCGTTCTTTTAAAATTACAAAAATTGAAAAAGTTAAATTATTGGAAGTCGCTATGTTGGATTTTTCCTCTTTGCTTGTTTTGTATGACATTCATGTTATCGTAGGGTTTCACAACAGATTCAGAGTCACATCTCCTCCTCTACACATGAATTCAAAATGGAGTTAATTTTTTAGGCCGCAAAACACTATTGCAATCAGTGTATTCATCACATTTGACAGAATTTTCAATGGACAACAATGGTCTTTAAATTTTGAATCGCTGTAACAATGAAATTCAGTTGCAAAGGTATGGGAACGTCGGTAGATGTAGTAACAAACATCCTTCACTTTCTGGATGACCCTTTTATTATGTCATGCTTCATTGTTAGGAAATTTTGAAAGTAACCAGAAGCTATTTATTGATTTTAACATTTAAGTTGCCATAAATCTCAAGAACTACATGTTTATGGTTTCAGGATAGGCAAAAATATTTTTTCAACAAAATAAATATCTGGGGAAGATTCATTTCATGCACTCTTAGGTTCACCTTATTAACAATTGTATTCAATACTTCATAAATGGTATATTTCGTTACAAGAGTGGAAAGTGGTCATTACATATTGGAAACCATAGTTTGAAGAGTGAGATTTATCGAGCACTTCATATGGTTGAGAGTATGCAAACCACTTTCACTTGTGTTTTGGACGATACTTTTCATTACACATCGAAGGAAACACGAACAAATATCTGTTTATTTATATCAGAAAAATCCAAAAGAGGAGTAAAAATTTTGAAGTCAACTCTACTTTTGCATAGTAAACCCATTTTTGTATGGTAAATAATGGGTGCATTCAGCCACAGTCACCGGTGAGTAATGGACCAACCTGTAATAAGTGAATGGTGGTGGTGGATTTACCACCTACTGACCGTTGTTGTGCATCCACTGAAAAATGTTTACAATGGTTTTGGTAAGTAACCGGACATCTTTGATCGACAAGATGCGGTGAATTTGCCTATTAAGGACTATGGTAACTGGTTAGTCACTGGGGATTCCAGCAGAACGTCTGTAAATTATTTAGTATTTAGTAATGGGATCTTTTATTTTGAAACTTTAGAATCCAAAACAAAAACTTTTAAAAATTATGAAATTTTTGATTCCCTGATTCACTGTTCTACCTTTATTTATTTTAATATCTAGGGACCGAGCTTCGCTCGGGGGGAAGCAGTAACATTTTCAAATATACATGTTCATATTGCTCCCAACAATGACAATTAGCTTTGTAATTTGATTTACTGAGGTTTAAGTTTTGTTCATTGAATTTATCCGGTCTTTGTTTTCTAATCGATGCTCTCATTGCTCGAAGCGCTGTGACGAATGTTGTATATCCCAACGGTGCCTTCATGAATTGCTCGACACTGCTTTTCGTTAACAGATTACAATATCACAGAAAATGCAAATTATATGATCTTACGTCACAAATAATCTATCTTCTATCCTTCTATATTATTAATTCTGTAAGCGATTTTATAAAGTCAAAGTTGTGAGAGTTTGCGAGCTCGCAGGATGACAGGAGATGGCTCAAATGAAAGATCTCAGCCCCAGGGGGTCGGGAAAAATAGCAGATTATGTCCAAATATACCAGAAAATGAGAAGTAACAAAAAATATTTTCCATTTAAAATGCAATGGGATTGAAAAGATTGAAAAACGTCTGCTTTGTTTACATTAAACATGTGGTGCTAATGCTTGATTCAAAGCCATATGGTAGATGTTGACATGTGGGATTTGTTTCAAAATGCAGCTAACTATGCATGTTCAATGTACTTAACAAAAAATATTTTAAATTTAATATTTTCTGATTTTATAATAATTAAGGGTTTGAGTTTTCCATAATTTAAAATTATAAAAAGTTAAGTACGTTTGTTTAGTTTTTATGTTATAACGATGCAGATTTAATACCAAATGATCTATACATATATATATATAATTACGTAAGCGAAATTTTTGCGAAGAAATTGTGGGCGTTTGGAAGGTTGCAGGATGATGGGGGGGGAGGCTGAAACTGAAGGTCTCCATCTCAGGGACTCGGGGAAAATACTGAAATTGCAATTTTGTGGATCCAAAAGCCTATTTTCTAAGAAGGTATTTTGTACTATAGTAAAGAAGGATTATGCTTAGGGGCTATTAGCCCCTTCAAGCCTCTAGTAATAATAAATTTCATAAATGATGATAAATTTTCTGAGCATCTAAATTTTGAAGTACAAACTGAAGTTTGAGGTGGATTGAGTTGAATAATATCACGTTTTTTTCTTATATGAACCTTGTCCTAATGAAATAAACTTGTTCTTTGTAGATCTTTGAGAATTTGCTTACCTCTATTTCCTAAATTGTATTTGCGAACTTTAAGAAACATTAAACTGATGATTTAAATGTAGTAAATCTTAATCATGAAATCACCTTTAAGTAAACAAATACTCGTCGCTTTGATATTAATTATTTATAATTAACCTAAAACACAGCTGTTTACCTGTTTGGGATTTTTAGATGGGGATAATATTCCACGATCAATCTGTACTCAATTGTATTATCCCTGTTCTATTCTACTGTACTGGTAACGTGCTATAAAAGTTTTAAGTGGCTTTGTCATGAACAGCTGGATGATTCTTTTGTTTACTCTTTTGTTGTTATTGGCAACTCATATGACCCCATGGTGTAAAGAAAAAAGAAAGGTGTGTGCAGAGTCAGCTGGTGTGACGTAGTTGGGCTCTCACAACTAGTGCTTACAACGACTACAATATAAATCAATTAATGCAACTCAATCAAAATATTATTGTGTACAGTCTCAGTTCTGCTGTAATGCCGCTACGTTCATGAGCCCAATGACGTCATACCAGCTGACTGTGCACACACCTTTCTTTTTTCTTTACACCATGATATGACCCCATGTTAAAAATTATCAATTTTAAATTTAATTTTCCTAAAAAATGTGCGTTTTTACAGCAAATTAAACCACGTAGGTGAACTTAAAAATAAAAACTACTCCTACATGCACAATTTTATCAAAATCGTTAAAGCCGTTTTCGAGATAGGATCTATAAATATATAAATATATATTCATTGCTCATTTAAAGTAATAGGATACTTAATTTTTGTGCGTGTTTTTAAGCCAGTAGTATTTAAAAAAAATTTGATTGGGATCCGTCCAAAGCCAGGTACCAGGTCTCGTGTGGTCTTTTTGTTAAATAGCATAATTCCTAGCACCCGCACCCATTGGTGTGGTTTTTGTTGTAATAGCATCCTAATCTATAGTACAAAACCTTCAGGAATAAAACAGTTGCATCTACAATGATTATAAAAAGAAGATGATTAAAAACACTATTTGTCATAACCCTGTAGAAATGTTAAGATCCGTAAACAATTTTCAGTAAATTTTATTCCAGTAATAATTTAGCACAAGAGCACAAGTTTCAATTTTTTCACTAAGGTATATTTTTTTTAAATCACAGTTTACAAATTATCTATCTATTCCCGAAATATCTATTCCCTTTGGTTTAGAATAACTCTTCTTAAAATCATCGAAACAAAAACTCCTATGGAGAATCTTTAGTCGTCTGTAAGACCAAAAATTAATCAAGTTATACCAACATTTAAGACAACTCTGATTAATTAATTAGTATGTTGTGAATAATTATAATTCCAATGACCTGTTAACTCAACATTTCACCTGTTAACATACTGTCCAGGACATGTATGGGAGGGTTGTACATTCATGAACTTTGCAGTTTGTAGTGCCTGGATTGACTAACGTAAGAAAAAATTCATTTACATTTTGTATCTTATATGATACATTTACCATTCTCAATTAAAAAATAAATTGAGTATTTTTGAGTTTGGTGAGAGGCGGGCAGTCTGAAACAATCCATTTTATTTGTAGGCTTTAATGTAACTTTAACATCTTCCAGGACCAGAGTCATAATTATTGTTGATCTGTTACTGCACTGTATTTGTCTCGCGCGCTGCAAAACGAGGTTAATCACTCATTTATATTAACTGATTATGAATGTATTTAGTAGCATTTAACGAATGTTTGTTTTGCTGATTCAAATTATTCCAAGCCTTAGACGGAAAAATGAAATAAATGGGTTAAACTGAAGTACCACTCAGAGCTACTGTGTATTGCATTTAATTCCGTGCCTTCTTTTAAGTCTTTGTTTAACACATATTTTACATATTGAGTAGCCTTTGTTTTTTGCATGTTTTTATTAACAGAGTAAACAGTACTGTATATTAGAAATAAATTAAAGTATAACAATGTGTTTGTTTGAAATTCATTGTTGGTGATGGTGATTTTATATTTTGATTAGGGTTTTTGCGGACATTTGCCATCACTGATTAGTAAAAACAGTTGTTTTGTTTTTACTTATCAGTGATGGCAAATGTCCGCAAAAATCCTAATCAAAATATATAACAATGCGATTATTAATAACAGGTATCTTGAATCTTGAATTTTTATATAATGTTCTTAAGGAATCACACAAAGATCTCCTCAGGAATTTAGTTTTTTTTTGTTTTTAAAATTGTTCTAAATCAAAAACGGGGAATGAAATTTTCAATTCAATAAAGTGTAACTCAGAAATATAACTCGTTATAAATACAATATGGAATAAGTTGGAAACTTTTGGAATTAGAAACTTTTGCTAAAATCGTAATTGACTGATCATTGGAATGAAGATTACTGTAAATCTTTAATCATAGTTTTTACATCCCTACTGCATCATGAAAAAGAATGTTAATACTGCTGCACAGTCATTCCACCTATCACCTTCTTTTGATAATCAAGGTATAGATGTTTTTTTCATATTTACAATTATAATAATCAGTTCAGTATAATCTTTTAAATTATGTTACACAAATTTTAAGTTCTATGGTTTTAGAGTAATAGGTAATAGTTATGGTAATTTATAAAAATTTAACTATGTAAATGTTTTGAGTATTAATTGTTTCTTGTTTTCTTCTGTATAGGAACATGGCATTAATACTGAAAAAGCTATATGAATTGTACCACTATGTGAATGAAGAACTGAAAGGTGAGTGTTGTGTGCAGACTCTACGTTTCTCTGTCTCTGTTGGACATAATTTTTAATTATGTCCAATTGACCACTAAAAATAATTTATCTCCTGTCTCAGTAATGCAAAATTTGTTTTTTTTTTAATCATAGACCTAGTGTTTTTTTGTAATTTTTTTGTAATTTTAATCCATTACTTCTTTTTTATGATAATTATTATCTGTTCTATAAATTGCTAATAATTACTTAATTTATGTTACTTTTACGATTAATTAAATAATAAAGCAGGTGTTTGCACATAATTTACACAAGTTGCTATTATGGAAAACTCGAAAAATGTCACCTTAAAAATTATATCTCTGCTACTTTTGAATTCCAACATTTTACTTGTGTTGTGTTTTGTGTCATATTTTCCTCAACGAGTAACTAAAAAAATTAGGCCTCATCGTTTTACCCACAGAGTAAAGCTTTAAAACATTTCAACTTTTTGTTAAGCAATTGTAGGGATTAGTCAAGGCGTAGACAATGTCTAGTACGGTCATTGACCTCAGTGGGAGAATAGTGTGGTCACTAAACAACAGCATTTTTGAATAATCAACTCTTACACTGTTTTAATTTTTCAGGGTCGTTGCACCCTGCAATAACAAGACCACGTTGCCTTTCAAATGTCAAAGTCACCCTTCAGTTTAGTCACCTAAAATTTTTCTAGCCAATATTTTTAAAATTCATCCATTGGTAAATGTATTCCTTCTTTTCATTAATGAAAAGAGGGAATAAATTATATCCAGTTGTTTAGATAAGGTGGAAAAAATACACACGTTTTAAGTTCAAATTTTTACCAAAGTTCACTGAACAGGAAAAAAGTAAGATTCAACCAAAATTAGATAAGTCTATTTATTAAGCCTAAACTACATGTAACTTCTGAGAAAGCCCAAAGTCCGACACCCATCAACCCAATACTTGAATGAAAGGTCTCGGCAAGAAAATCCCAGGATATTACTTGTTTACTAAAAATTTCCCTAAGGGCACAAATTTAATGAAAAGGGCTGAACAGCAATTTCATTTTGTTTTGATTTGTTTACTATTTCCCAGCAAAGAGGGACACCATCAGCTGGTTGTGTTAATGAGATTGTGCCTAATTTTAAAAGATCTTTTGCTCATGTCTCAAAAAACGATTGGATATTTGCATTAATCATTGGCCTAGCATGTAGAGCTAAGTTTTCTTTTCCTTATTTTTGTTAAATAATTTTTGTCTTTTCTATGGTTCACACAAGTGCTTTTCCTTCTAATTAAATATTTATAGCATGTACATAAAAGCAAAATTCTATCAAGGGAAGAGTTTCTGGTCTTAAAAACCTCCACTCTTCAATACTTTCCTTCATCTTCTTTCCATGTATCATAATATTTTCATTAATTTACATTACGTTGCCAATAATCATTTTACCATATTTGCCAATAATCATTTTACCATATTTCCCAAAATCAGTGTGTTATAAAATATAATATTTCTATACCAAAAGGTTATTTAAATATCTTGTATACTGTTGAGAAAAAAACCTAAATTGTAGCCTACTTTTACAAAAAATATTACTTTTATTTGTATCCTTGATTTGAAGGGGAAGCTGATTGAAGTATTTGGGACCCAGATACTGAAAAAAATTGCAGAAAGTCGTTTTATTTACTTTGGGTAATTTAAAAGATTTATTTGTAAAATGTGCTATACACCTGCTTAACCCATGATTTTACTATCATTTTTATGTTTGTATTCCCGAGAACCTTCAGTCATCAATCCACATCCGGATAATTTGGGTCCAGGGACCAGATAGTGCAAGGTGTAATGTGATATAACCTGGTGGACAATTTAATATGATATCTGTAGACAAACAATTCCAAAGTCTAAAATTTGGGCTAAACTTTAGAATCCGTCTCCACCATTAAAATCGATGTTTAAAATCAATACTTTTCTATATTTACAATCACAATTATGTTATTTAAGGCAACATTTCTATATTATAATGGAAACTTTAATTTAAAGTATAAATATTTATTTGCATGAGTGTGTGGTGAAAAAAATTCTAACATATTTACTCAAAATAAAACATTGAAGATCACAAACCATGGTTAAAGTTTCTGTCTAAGTACATGACCTGCATTTGCACCATCCTAACATTGAGAAAGTACACTTCGCTCATCAAGTCAGTACTACTGGCGCATAAAATCGCCTAGGTACAAGTTGAACATGTCCTTCCTTGTTCTATAACTTAGAAAAAATTAAAACTGAAATCGTTGAACCACGTAATGTATGTTGCTGATGAAATGCTAAGTTAGTGGTTTACCTGCAATTGAGTAAACCCTTGGCTCCACATAATATAAGTTATCTTTAATAGTACTTAACAACATATTGGAATTTCCAAAGCATTTACCTACATCTATATTACCTACCTCTGGGTACACTGCCAGAAATACCCGTGACTTCTATCACTTTTCACTCCTTGTATTATCATAGTACTACATGTCTCACATGAAACTGAATTTACAACCAACAAACCAATTGCTGTCCATGACTGTCTCTAGGTTTGTCAGTTTCTCTGATAGATGTAATAAAAGAAATCAAGATTAGCAAACGGTTAAAACAGTAACCCACTTTTTTATAAGTCTATTCATTATTCTTTTGCCTCCTGAACTGTTATTTTCAAATATTCTAGGTTGCGTACCTTTCAGTCAAACAGTTCATTAAGTTTTAAAAACTATCTGCATTTCGGGATGTAAAATCCCATCTTCAGGTTTTAAAAAACAACAACACATGACTTGTCAAATATTTGAATGTAAAAATTGTAATGTTTGACAAGTTATATGTTGATGTTTTGCAAAACCTGAAGATGGTATTTTACATCCCGAAATGTACATAGTTTTTTAAACTTAGTGAACTGTTTGACTGAAAGGTACTGAACCTAGAATATAGAATATTTCTAAAGTTTAGCCAAAATTTGTGTTAAATTGATGATAAATGACATACTCGAATTTTTTATTGTTGCAGACCCACGCACGGCGGACCTGCCTATGATGGGCAGTCCTTGGCCGACCATCCTGCTGCTGGTGTTATACAACATGTTCGTGCAGTGCTGGGGCCCGCGCCTCATGGCCAACCGCAAACCGTTCAACTTGGACAAGATACTCATATTCTACAACCTCTTCCAAGTTGTCGCCAGTGCTTACATGTTTATTCAGGTATTTCATCACACGATCATAAATCGAGATTGAGTTTTTTATTTTTTGAGTCTGAATGTTAAGTATACAGTCCATGTGCACCACCACCACTGGCTTCTTAAATGTACTATATATTCATGTATAAGTTTCTCAAATGTACATTTGTGCGTTTGTGTTTTATTTTTATTGATGAAGCCAACTACAAATGAACTGTAGACTTAACATTCAGATCAGCTGACGATGATGTAGTCATGTCAAAACATGCCCTGAACCTAACAAATATGGTGTTTTCCTGAACCTAGCAACTTGGGGGGGGTGGGTTTTAATGTCTTTGAGCTTGCTAGTAATTCACATTACATTAGCTCAGCTCAGGGGCTAAAAGTATGGATAATTAACTAATAATTCTTGTGCCAACATTAATTAATTTTATAGCAACCTGACTTAAACACCTTTTCTGTTGAAAATGGTAATTTTAACTGGAATATGAATGAATAGAGAGTGTTGAATGAGTTAGATACATTGATTGATTTCTTACTGACAAAGATCAGTTGATTCAATTGTCAGGTTGATCAAACATCAAGCTGGTTCCGATATTTGAGGCTATGAGGCCACTGGCAATTTCAGTGGCTACATCTCAGCACTAATGAGAGATATATTTTGCATTAGCTTATATGTTTGATAAGTCAACTTAGAAAAGTTAAACTAATTTTCCTGTATGTTTAAAGGAGGAGCATAATGTTGGGGCAATGATTTTAAAAATGTATTTCTCAAATCTGTTAACAATTCTCATTCAAGGCAAAAAAGTGTATCCTTGCTAATGTGTCTTTTTGTATATTACACGTCTTTCTTATAAAATGATACTGGCTGGGCCTGAAATACAGAGATCTATGGCACAGGAGTTCACTCTGCTACCAATTCAAACTTCTACCATCACTTTATTATTGGCTTCAGCCCAAGTTTTGAATTTATGCATTCATTTTGTTTATTTTTTTTTGCAGTGATAAAAATGTTTGTATTTATGTGGTGAAATATTTTAGTATAAGCTGTTTACTTTAAACTTCAATATTCACCCAAAAGTCATCTTATCTTATAGCCAAACTTATTTCTTAATGTCATTGGTTTTGTTTCAGGGCTTAAGGTTAGGGTGGGGGAAGGACTACAACTACTTGTGTCAACCTGTAGACAACGAAATCACACCTCACACAAGGAAGGTTAGTGCCTTCATTGATGTACTAAAATTGGAGCTAGTTCAAACCAACATAGGCCTAATTCTAACTCTAATAATATTTTTCTTGGTCTCTAGCTTTAACCAGAAAAGCAGTTAGTAATTTGAACAGAATGTTGGATAATTTAATCTAAACAACAAACTACTGTACCATTGTAAGTTGTTAAACTACAAGCAATACCCAAGAAAAGACACAAATTTTGCCATTACATCAACCTAATACGTGCCTGTTTAAATTTTGTTAGGTTAGTCATAGACCAGTCAAATAAACAACAAAACCTCGCAAACGTGCATCTAACTCAAATTTCTTTTGTATTTGATTTGCATCTCGTTTGAGTAGTTTTTAGTGTGTATTAAATAACTTGCCGTAAAATATTTGACACAACCTATACACCCAAGTTTTTCTGGCACTTAAAAAAAATTTTATACTAAAAACCTTTCTAGAGAAACACTAAAATCATAACTTTAAAGAATATAAGTCTCACAATATAAGTGCTTTTGCAGCTCTGAAGCTTATTTGAGCTTTATGCTGTTCCTTCAGATATAAAACATACATACATACAGATACGCCGTCCCGAAGACCAGTTGAAGGCATGGGACCAGTCAAAAACTTGCTAGGCCTAGTTCTGAAGCACTTTCCAGGCTTACTTCAGATCGACTTAATCACACTCAAAACGTTTCTTCTCGTTGATATTAATTGAAGATTGATATTAAGAAGAAATAAGAACAAGATTGATATTAATTCTTCCCTTTGATTAACTAGGTAAATTTGAAATTCTGTCTCGCTGTTAGCTGTTTACCTACTAGTTGTAAAATATAAATCTAATGCAGGGGCGAACCTAAGATTTAATTTCGGGGGGGGGGATATCCCATAAGAGGGGGGAAGGGGGTATTTATAAGGTACTCATAAAAACCCGTACTAATGTGACGGTAGACAAATAAGGTCATCGCGGTAGGCGAGTATCGCGTCACAATAGACAAATATGGAAGTCGCAGTGGACAAATATCGTTGTCGCGGTAGACAAATATTGTTGTCACGGTAAGCAAATATAGTCGTCACAGAATATCGTCGGTGCAGTAGACGTAACGGTAGACGAGTATTGTGTCGCGGTAGACGAATATGGTCGTCGCGGAAGACAAATATCATTGTCGCGGTAGACACATATCGTCACATCGCAGTAGACGAAAATCGTCATCGCGATAGAAGGATATTGTTGTCACGGTAGACGAGAATCATCGCCACAGTAGGTAAAATATTGTCGTCGTGGTAAACGAGTAGGGAGTATGTGGTAGACGAATATGGACGTCGTGGTACCAGCAGGCAAATGGTAGGCAAAGATCGTCGATGCGCTAGACGAGTATCGTCGTGGTAGACGCCGCGGTAGTCGAACATGGTCGTCGTGGTAAATATCATTGTCAAGTCGCAGTTGCCAAAATCGTCGTCGCGTTGCGGTAGACGAAAATTGTCTGCGACTCTGTGCGTCGCGGTAGAAAAAAATCGTCCTCGCGTCACGGTAGACAAAAATTGTCTTCGCATCGCGGTAAACGAAAATCGTCTTCGCATCGCGGTAGACAAAAATCGTAGTCGCGTCGTGGCACCCCTTGTCGTACAAAATTTCTGTTCTCCAAAATTTCGGGGGGGGATGTATCCCCTTTATCCCCCCCCCCCCGGGTTCGCCCCTGATCTAATGTAGTCAGTAGTGGATTCCTTAATGTTTTCCTCCTGTTATGTCCAGAAAATGTGAAACTGACCAAAGAATCAACTTAATGCAAACTTGTCTTCCATGCACTTAAATATGTTGTATTGTTTCAGATTGCATTTACGGTTTACTTATACTACCTGTTGAAGGTGACTGATTTACTAGACACAGTAAGTAATTGAAAGCTTTTTGTTGGCCAGTAAATATTAGGTTGAATATGTTGATACAATTTAAACATTTAAACTGTCACATATTATGCTTACTTATAATCACAAGTGATATCACATACTATACATACGGTACGTATTATGTTTTTGGATCATTATGTGCTTACAAAAAGTTCAACTATTTGTAAGCTACCATCATGGACTAAGTTTTGATGATAGTAAATTCCACAATGATAAAATGTAAATTTGCCACATTCTTTTATGGGCTATACAGTCGACTCTCGCTAACTCGAAATTCCACGGGACTGTGATTTTTCTTTGTGTTACGTATAGTTCGTCATAGGCTAGTTCGAGTTATAGAGGTAAACCGAATGAAAATTTGAGATACAGAGGTAAAGAAAAATGTAATTTATTCCCTACATATTCGACAAATCTGAGCTTTTAACTTATTTAAATATTATATATCAATGAAAAATGCAGTATTTATAATATAATCATCTGTAAAAACAAAAACAGATAAGATCATATTAATTCTGATCAAAAAGTCCGTAATCTTCCTCTGCTTAAACATGTAAAAACAATTACAAAATCGATCATAATTTTTATTAAAACAATAATATAAAGAAACTTTACTGTATCCCCTACAGCTACAAAAATAAACTTTCAACTTTTATTCATTCCACTGATTAAAAAGCCCGTAATCCTCATTTTGTAAAAAAATCGATTTGAATTTTTATTAAAACATGCGCTTGACCCCGGATATGATTCACCAACAGGTTGCACCCTGAACACCGGGATTTCGTTTTACAGAGGTCCATTCTGAAAACTTCGCGGTATGGAGGTAAATTTTGAGTTATGGAGGTAAAGCGTGAATCGAATTCGTCTTATCTACTGAACTTTGTGATATAGAGGTAATGTTTTTGTGTCCCTTCGAGTTATGGAGGTAAAATATAACCGGAAAATCAGTTCGTGTTATGTATAGTAATTTCTTCGTGTTAGATAGGTTTTTCCTAGGGGATAAAAAATAATACTTGTTATAGAGGATTTCGTGATATCAAGGTTGGTGTTAGCGAGTCGACTGTATTTATGTTTTCCCAGCCAGAATCATTAACACTCTAAAACAAATTAATTGTGTAAGCAGGAGATCATCTCCCGTTGCAGAAACTCATCCAGTAATAAAGTAAATAATAAATAAATAGTATAGTTTAATTATTGTAGCTTTGAAGCCAAAGAGTGAGGGAAATTACACTTGTCGTTTACCAGTGATAGGCATGCCCCTCACAAATTCAAACGAAAACCTGCGAGTACAGTTGACCCCACCAAGTAAGTACATCTTTGGATAGAGAGAGCATTATGGTTATTTTGTCATAATGTTTTTTTTTGTTTATTGGACGAGTACTTTGGTTTGTTGTTTTGATCTTGTTCTAAAAGTTGATTGATTGTCTGCTGATAGTAAAACTTTGACTTTGAAATTTTTGGAATTTTGTCAGTTTGCCTCTGTCTTCTTGGGAATGGGCCTATCACTGGTGATTGATAAATACGTAAATTATCCTCCCTCTCCCACCATATAATTGTATCAATTCTACTATAGACTTGTGAACTGAGTGCTTGATGTGTGTTTCGCAGGTATTTTTCGTGCTGAGGAAGAAGTACAGCCAGGTGTCGTTCCTGCACATTTACCACCACACGGGCATGGTGGCGCTGTCCTGGAGTGGGGCCAAGTGGCTGCCTGGTACGAATAGTTTATAAAATTTTATTACATTTCACATTTGTTGAGATACAGTTTTGAACCAAAAATTTAGGTATGGTAACATATTTCAATGTTTAACTTCCCTTTCACTTTTAATTGACTTTTTAATATTATTTAATAAGTTTTTCTATCCTTAAGCCTGTATAGAAGCTTTTTTTGTTTAATGTATGTACTCCGAAGCCACATTAAAAAAATAATAGAAACATCAAGCTTGGATTCAAAATAAATGTTTGGGATATATCATAGCCTTATAGTACCAAGAGGGAGAGGCAGAGTAATTTACATACTTATCATTCAGACAGCAACAGACCGTGGGAAGGCAGATGCAAACTCAGGAGGAATCCTAAAAGCTCTAAAAATTCCAAAGTCAAATAAGTATCACTATCTAGCGCACAATCAGCTTTTAGAACAAGATTAGAACAACAACAAACCGGACTACTTATCCGATAGGAAATGAGATTGTGACAAAAACCATAACGTTCTAGCCAATTATGTACTTGGATTCCACCAAGCTATACTATCGTTAAATTATGAACGTACTCGCTGGTTTTCATGAGGTACATGCCTATTTCTGGTGAACGATAAGTGTAATATCCCTCCCACTCTTGCTTCAGAGGTACTATTATAACGGGCCTCAAATAATTTTACATCTTCTAGACTCTGTTTTTTGGCTTTGCCAAGTAGGTGAAGGCCTATTTAATTTGATCACTTTACAAAATCCCAACCTTAAGAACCCAACATTTCAGTCCATTTGAAAGTTATTTTTGAAAGTTGAACGAAGCCGATTGTCCCGCAGGAGGCCACGACACGTTCATCGGGTGGGTGAACGCGCTGGTCCACGTGGTCATGTACAGCTACTACCTGGTGACGAACCTGCGGCCCGAGTACAAGGGTAACATCTGGTGGAAGAAGCACATCACCCAGCTGCAGATGGTGAGTCCACGTTCCGCCTTGAAATCTTCAACTCATAATATATTTATTTCACATAATAAAATGTATAAATCCAAACACAATTACAAAAAAATCTATATATGTTTATACATTTTATAATTAGTCTGAAAGTGTGAAATAAAGATAACACTCTTTAGGCACAAGCTCGTGTAGGATTTGTGAAAAGCTCTCACTACATTATGAAATAAAATACAACTCAGAGAAGTGGGACTTTGCATAATACTTTTTATGAAAACTAGAGAATTGAACATTAATACAAGTCTAGCCTTTGAATGGTGTAGGGTCAATTTCAGTTATCTACTGGAGAGAATTTTCATGTTACTATTGCTTGCCTTCCTGTAAGTACCCTAGGAGTAATTATGGAACAATATTGGTTTACCTCTTGTAAGATTCCGAGACAAAGCATAATTTTGGCATAAGCTTGGATTCTGCGAAACAGTTTTGGTTGCAGGGATTCTGGCGTAATAACTTTGAATAGTCTAATACATTTTTACTCACAAATTGGGTTGTATCATTGACTTTAAATACAGAAGGAGACTAACCATCCTTATGGGCCAGCCTTGCCTGTTTATGTGTCAGCCAGGATTTGAAGTAGATGTAGTTTGACTACATCACCGACAGATAGTGCTGATGTAAATGATTCATTTCAGCTATTTAAATCAGTTTTCAAAACTTAATATGCTAGAAAATAAGAGTTCTTAATCTTGTGATTGCCCTCTGAACACCATATTGTCAAAATATTCCCTCTTGATAGCGTAATTAATAGTTGACTGCAATATACTCTATTGGAGAATACTGTAACCAAGTTCCTTTCAAATCCTGGCTGACATTAAAGTTGCTAGACTTTATAATGGCAATGGAAAGTCTCCTTCTGTATTTAAAGTCAGCAGTTGTATATTACAAAACCTCTTTATTAATTAGTAAAAAGCAATACACAAAAGAAAACTCAAGATGATAATTTTTATTTTTGTTTATTGCAGTTGCAGTTTTTCATCTTCATTCTTCATTCTGTGGCGCTGCTTGCTACTCCAGATTGTGGATATCCAAAGTTCACAGCTGCCGTATTCATACCACAAAATACTTTCATGCTCATCCTTTTTTACGATTTTTATAGAAAAGCTTATGTAAATAAAGAAACTAAAAAATAGTTTTGTTTAATACCTCAACCTTTATTATAAGTTTAGTTCCCTTTAGAATAATTTGAAATTTTTCTGAAAAACAACTGTAATATTAATTTGTTAAGATAATAAGTCTGTTGGTTTTTGGATAGAATGAGCCCTTGGGAAGCAAGTAATAATTTGTTCTAAGCTTCAAGATTCATGTTCATTAAATAACTTAGATTTTCTAACAATTAGAATTCTCTTCAGAATCTTTGTTATGAAAAAATTGAGATTATTTAACATAATTATTAGATGAATTGCTCTTTGATAGGGTTACTAAGAATTTCATCGTATTTTGAGCACTATTTATTAAAGCTGGTTAAAAAATAAAAATATGTCCAATATTCCTTGGTTTTGGCCTGGTTTTGATTTTGGAAGTTTTGGTTTAGTTGCTGAGGCGGCGATGGTCTTCCAGAAAGTAAAGAATGTTCTATAAGTCCAGCACTGTTGCCCCACCTCCATAATTGAGTGTGCGCTCCAAACCTCCACTCCTGGACTCGATGTGGATCGAGTCTCGCTGCTGAACAAATCTTGTTCTTCATTCTTGCAGTGTTTCAAAATAGCGGCCCCAAATTGAAAACCTGCCAAGTGGATTTGAGCTGATGTTGCTTCTTCCAGTTTCCTTCCATTTGCAAACACTTTCTTGCCTAAAAACTCCCCTAACTTTGAAAAATAAGGCAATCACTTGGGCGAGATAAGGTTTACACAGGATTTGTGCAGAAATGTCCCACTGTAGGCAGCAAATTTTTGCTGTCGGATGGGGGCAGACATCATGTCCTCATGGATCAGAAACATGGACCCTTGTCTGCAATGGGATTTTTCCTCGTCACTCTTGTAATGGCATGTCAAGTTATCGTAGGGTCCCACAATCTTTTTAGGATGCAAAATACCATTGCAATACATTTATTTGCATTTGGCGAGTTTTCTAATGAACCAAATTACTTTTGAAACACGTACTGTAACAATGAAATGTGTGATCGGTTGTCAACAAGACTTGGCTCAAATTGAGAGTGAAGCTTTAACCTCAGTCAATGAAGTGGTACAACAGGGTTAGATGTAGTGACTAAACATTCCTTAATTTTTGGACAACCCTCTTAACATGTAAACAACCATAAAGTTTGCAAATTGGAATGATTTCAATGTAAAGTAACTCTGGATTTATTAAAATAATCAGAAGTCACTGGAAAGAAAAGGAGGATTCCCCTGTAATATCACTTCGGCCCTAAGCATTTAGCAGATTAGTACAAGCACAGACGAAGAACTATACAGATTGGCAACCCAATGCACTATTGCGTGCCTGTTTTTTCGTGCGGCGTCAAGTTTGTTAGGTCGTTTTGCCGCACATATTGTATTGGTATCAAGTATAATTTCGTCAATATAAAATCTTCAGGTCCCAAAGAACAATTGTAGCCATTAATAACTTTGATACCAATGCAATATGTGCGGCAAAACGACCTAACAAACTTGACGCCACGCGAAAAAACGGGCACGCAAAATTGCATTAGGTTGCCAATCTGTATAGTTCTTCATCTGTGGTACAAGGGAAGCAAAATAAAATAAATGGTATCAGGAAACTGACTCATACTTTCTCCCTTAAAGCAAGACAATCTACAATAAAATAAAATAAATACAATCATCCCACAAATATATAACAAATTTTATAGAAATTGTTTTGCAATAATGGAGATATCATTTTTCTTTAGTATTTAATTTGCAATAAGAATAACATTAGACAACTGCGATTACTGCGAAACAAAAATCTTAATTATCTCCGCAATTAGTTGACTTAGACTAATAATTCAGAATACTGGATTATTTAATTTTTAAAGCCAAATTTATTGGTTGCAAGTATATTTTCTTTTGAAATTACAGATTTTGTGAAATTTGATAAATATTAATTTTTTAACACTTAAACCACCATAACTTCTGAACCTGAATTTTTACAGACATGCGGGTGGTGTCATTTTATTTTTCATCTTAATCATTAAAAACCATGAAATTTTCTACAAAACCTACAAAATTTACATGGTGTAAGGAACAAAGAAAGGTGTGTGCACAATCAGCTGGTGTGACACAGTTGGGCTCAGGCAACTAGTGCTTACAATCACTACAATGCAAACCAGTACATACAACTCAATAAAAATATTTATGTGTACAGTCTTAGTTTTAACTTTCATACCGCAAGGTCCGCTGTTGCATGAGCCCAAATACATCATACCAGCTGACTGTACACACACCTTTCTTTTTTCTTTACACCATGCTTATTTATAAAAAAAGAAGAATGGGGTGAATTAGAGGTTTTATAAATTAGCTGTAAAAACTAACACTAAAAAAATAACAATATACACACCACAATAATAAAAGACTATTTGAAAACTACAGTTCGCGCACGCTCATCCAGACCATTTTTAAGGAACATGTGCGAGAGAGATGAACAATGAATGTTTAGAGAGATAGACGATTCCTAAATAATAAGTGTATGTCATTGGCAGTAGCAAAGTGTTTTTTTTGTACCTATTTGGTTTCCTATTGGACGATCATTTTGTATTTTTTCTTGTTCTTGAAGTGCTTTTATTATCCGTTAGATAGCAACTATTAAACCTAGACCAAGTTGACACCTGTCATCAATCAAAGAAAATAAACAATATTTATTTGTTTACTTTTGGGAAAATGATTGTTTAATTAAAACTTATGGAAACACAACTATTTCAGGTTTAAACTCTATCTTATTTAATAACGAGTACATAAAAATTCGGAGAATACAATGCATATTTCCAATTTTACAGTTGAAATGACAAAGATAAATCTTACGTTTAAACAAAACCTCAAACCACAACCTTAAATATATTTTGACAACCAAGAATTTGACTTTTCTTTTGAATATTTAATAAGTTCACTCACTTACAGCTCGTAGCAGTAGTAAAGGGGCGGGGCTTGAGTAAGGGAGTAACTTCCTCTCCTCCCCCACACCCCGATGCGTCAAAATTCTCGCTCTGGTCGGTATGAGCGTGCGCGAACTATAACCTACTACCACATGAAAACATAAAAAAATGCTACTGGTGTAGAAACATACATAAAAAAACCAACTCCAAATTATTTAAAACAAAGGCTCCTTTCACACGATGAAGTTTTGGAGCAGCTGCTGCCATGCGACAAGGAGTCGTGCTATCTACTGACGTCTCAGTTTAGCAAGTGAATTGTGGCACACTGCCGCGAAGTGTGAGAATGCCCAAGAGGTTACATACAACTAAAAATCACACGGCTCCTCTTTACACTGCAGCAGCTGCGTGAAAATCCCATCGAGTGACGGAGTCTAAGCCAACGTATATGGGATCTAAATTTTTCTACATTTTGCTAGACATCATCAAAGATGAAACATTTTGTTAAACTCAAGTGGAAGTTACAGATGTGGATGTTAAATTTACCTTTTTATGTTATAAAGGAGTTTATATTTTGATTTGGATTTTTGCGGTCATTTTCCATCACTGATTAGTAAAAAAACAAGTTTCATGACGTTTCGGGATCTGGAATCTGATCCCGTCTTCAAGTGGAAGAAAACCTAGAACATAACAAGATTAGTAACACATAGCCAGGATAACCTGGACAAAAAACACAGCTAAAACAGAGAACTGTAAAAGCAGTTTGTGAAACTTGTTTTTTACTAATCAGTGATGGCAACTGTCCGCAAAAATCCAAATCAAAATATAAAATCACCATCACCAACAATGAATTTCAAACAAAGAATAAAGAAGACTAAAGCAATGGTGTTATCTATTTTCAATCTTATTGATTGTCGATAGAGAATCTCTCTCTCTTTTTTTCTTAGCAAAGTTATCTTAATCTTAATACTTGAGGGGTATTTTTTCACAGATATAACTCGATAACTTCTGGGTGGATTTAAACATATGAGGTGTTAATAATATAAAGGTAGGCTATTTTTAAGTAGATTTGTTAATATTTATTAGAATTTAAGAAAGGTATCACTAAAGTACATTAAAGCAAGGCCACACTACACTACAGGCCGGAGTCTCCCCCCCTCCTCCCTGATGCCACGTCACAACACCGGCCGAACTCCTAGCGCTGTGTTGGAAATAACAACTAAAATCATATGAAAATTGTAAACATTTACCAACAAATTATGACATTTGAACATCAAAATGAAAACAATTAGAAACAAAACTGTCAAATTTCCAATAAATCATCTGATGAAAAGTAAACAAATTACTTGCCTGTAATGTTTCCCGGTTTTTAAGTTTATGAAATAAAGTCTTGTTTTCTTTAAAATTATTTTCGACTGCATTTAGTTATTCATTAATTAATGCAGATTCGAAAAAATAATGGTTTCTAAACGAAAACGTAAACGAATCACTAAGGGCACGATCATTTTAAGAGTGTGACAGTGAATTGACATAAGAGTACATTATAAAATCGTCTGCGATTCCGTCTGATAATGTGACGTCACCACAAAAGGACTCCGGCCTGTAGTGTAGTGTGGCCTTGATTAAAGGGTTGAAGTTTTGGGACAATAACACTGTCTATTGACATTTGACCAAGCTCAGTTCACCTTGTTTACAAATTAACATATGGGATCATGCTTTGATATGCTCTACAGGTAAATCCCAGATTGTAGTGAAACTGCAACTGAGTAATCTAGTAAAATAAAAGTTTGAATCTCTATAGTTGAATTCATCACAGCAAAGAGTTAAAATATACCACCTTCACTAGTGTCAGAATTTAGAATCTATTTTTTGGGGAAAGTCAGGGGAATCTAAAGGGGGGTTACACCTATTGTGGGGGCATGGATACCCCATAGTGGAAGGGGGTTCTTTGTAGGAAATTTTTGAAAGTTAAAACTGTGTATGTTTACAACTATAAACATGGACATCCTGTGAAAAAGTAATAAAGGCACAGATTGCTACACTTTTGTAAGCAAAGCTGCACCAATTTAATCTAGTCATAAATTTATGACAATATGTGATGCGGAAAGTGAAAAGGGACCTCAAGTCGCTGGAGTAAATTTTACAGTACGGGCATTTTAGTCGAATCAAGTCAAAAATATCAATTTTAGGTTTCAATTGGATACGATTCCTTAATCTTTCCTGTACATATTCATTCGGTTATTTTAGCGATAAGAATCCGATAAACATTAAAAAATAATCAATTTAGTAGCCAATGTCATGCAAACGAAAAGGGACCTCAAGTCGCTTATATGGGAAATAACATGGCGGGCGACTTCAGGTCCCATTTCCCAAATGTGCAGGCCCGTACTGACAGGGTCGTCAGGGGCATTACAAAACTAGTCTCTCCTGACATCTATCGGCGGATAAGTAAACTTCTTCGAGTTTTTCGCTGTAGAAGAACACATTGTCTGAGTCCAAAAATCACCGTATTGACAGTGTATTTCTCTTTTATTCCTCAGTATACTGCCCTCCGACTTGAGATCCCTTTTCAAATGTCCCACTTTCTCATTTTTTAAACAATGAAATTATGAATGTATCTCGTCTGTTTGGGTTTAGATTTAAAGATTTAGTTTTCAGCTTTATTTTGATACCGAACTCATTTCTTAAATATCAATAATAAGTTTTCTGTGAACGTTTGAAGTTTTGAGCCTTGATTTCCTAAAATGCCCGTTTTGACTATTTAAAATTCAAACTCCAATAATTCAAAGACAAAAAAATCATAGCACTATAATTTATATGTCAAATTGTTCGTAATTTAATGCAGAATATCAGGATGTTAATAACTCAAAACCTGGAAATTCCGCCTTGAGGTCCCTTTTTACTTTCCGCATCACATATGCAGTGATACACTGTGTGGCCCAAAAGTCCCAGACCGGTTTAATATCTGTTAAAGAAAGCCAGATATCAAAACGATATTTTGCATACCTTTTAGTACTAAAAAAAAAACTACTTTTTGATGTATGTGTCCAGGGCTTAATTTGTAAAGAAATAAGTACCGGAGCTATGGTACAACGAGTGGCCGCCGGGAGGGTATGGAAAACCCCCAACAGAAGGGGGGGGGTTCAGGGGAATTATTTTTTAAATTGCGATTAAATTTGATGCATTTTTAACGTTTATGACCACAGTTTAACAATTAGGCCTTGTTTACTTTCGCGCTAGCTAGGTTTGCCCTGCCGCGGCTAGAGTGTACTTGTGCCATAGTGGTCGTGAAGTTTGTGATCTCCAGCGCTACGTGTGTTTAGCGCCACTCACGACTCATAGTGGGAATTTACTATTGTCGAACAAGGGCGCACCTGATTCGTCCAAACATTTGACGAACTATTTGCCGCAAGAGGCCTTATAAGATCGAGGTAGAAATGAGTACGATAATGCGGAACGCACCCATTACACGCTCGTATTGGCCTGGATTGGATTTGCCCTTGATTGAAGATAGTAAACTTCCACCATCACTTGCTAAAGCCTATCTCGAGTTTATCAAGTGAACAGTATCCAGAATGGAGGTTAAAAACTACCATCTATTACCTTGCGTGAAACTATGTAAGGAAAAATAGAGTTGTTTAATTGACTTAGAGGATTCCCAAATTAGAAAGAGTTGTACACTTTTATAAAATCACTTTTTAAACAGTATTAATAAAATTACGTGGCCAGAAAAAAAGTCCGAAGCCGTACCGGTGAGTTGAGAAACCGCGCTCCGGTGAGCTCCGGTTTCCTAAAAAGTACCGGAGCTGTGCTCCGGTGTGCTCCAGCTGAAATTAACCCCTGTATGTGTCATTTCTGCCCCTGCCCCCAAAATTGGATTTTGGGGAGGTAGCCCCAAAATTTTAAATGTACTGCCCTTATCGTGCGACTGCTTATTTTAAAGGGCTTGTTAAAAGAAACACAATACCGCAAACCGGAGGTCGATATCATGCTCCAGTCCAAAATGGCGGTCATTCAAAAATTAAAAAATACCGTCAGTCAATTAATCATTCATTCATTCATTCTTTTTGAGACAGGTACCTCATGAAAATTGAGTATTTTCTGTGTTCGGCAATTCACATTTAAATCGAATAAGAATCACCAGAACACATATTGACTACTTAAAAGATACAAAAATAATAATTTATTCTTCTCATCATCAAGGCTCAACCCTCCAAAATGGTTTTGGAAAGGTGGGGGTTTGTCCAACCAACTCCGATATCAACTCACATCATATGACCACTCATTTTAATTTGCTGAGTAAAAAAATAAGCCAATGCTTGTTTTAATGAAATTTCTGAAAAGTTACCTTACTTGTAATAAATAAACGAATTTTATTCGTGTAAAAATTATTTAACTAACATACTAAATTTGCGCATGCTCATCCTGACCAGTTGAGAATTTTGACGCATAGGACAGTGTGGGGAAGGAGGGGAAGTCTCTCTCCTTCTCAAGCCCTGCCCCTTTACTACTGCTACGAGCTGGAAATAATTATTCAAAACAAAAGTAAATTTCTTGGTTGTCAAAATAAATTTAAAGGTTATGGTTTGAGGTTTTGTTTACGTAAGTTTTATCTTTGTCATTTCACCTATAAAATTGGAAATATGCATTGTGTATTCTCCGAATTTGTATGTACTTGTTATTAAATAAGAGTTTAAACTTGAAATAGCTGTGTTTCCATAAGTTTTAATTAAAAAATAATTTTTCTAAAAGTAAACAAACATTGTTTATTTTCTTTGATTGATGACAGCTGTCAAATCGGTCCAGGTTTAAGAGTCGCTATCTAACGGATATTAAAAACACTTCAAGAACAAGAAAAAAAAACAAAATGATCGTCCAATAGGAAATCAAATAGGTACAAAAAAACCACTTTGCTGCAGGCAATGACATACGCTTATTAGGAATCGTCCATCTCTCTCTAAACATTCATTGACCATATCTCTCACAAACGTTTTTTAAAATGGTCGGGATGAGCGTGCGCGAACTGTAATAGATATCCGCCTTGATGCGACCTTTGGCCCAGCCGCAAAGGTCAATTACCTGCGGAGGGTCGTCTATGCGTTATCTTTTAGGAAAACCCCCATACATAAAGTACCAAATATTCGCCACAAAATTTTTTTTTAATTTAATTAAAACAAGCTTTGGCTTATTTTTTGTACTCATTCAGCATAATAAAACAAGTGGTCATATGATGTGAGTTGATATCGGAGTCGGTTGGACAACCCCCCACCCCCTAAAAACAATTATGGAGGGTTGAGCCTTGATGAGAAGAAGAAATTATTATTTTTGTATCTTTTAAGTAGTTAATATGTGATCTGGTGATTCTTATTCGATTTAAATGTGAATTACCAAACACAGAAAATACTCAATTTTAATTGACGGACGGCATTTTTTTAATTTTTGAATGACCGTTATTTTGGAATGGAGCATGACATCGACCTCCGGTTTGCGGCATTGTGTTTCTTTTAACAAGCCCTTTAAAATAAGCAGTCGCACGATGGGGGTTTACATTTAAAATTTTGGGGCTACAGTACACTCTCGATTATCCGAGCCACGGTTATCCGAGACTCTGGGTTATGCGAGGCAGCTCTTAGCTTAATTGAATGTTTTTATTTTTTTACTAAGCGCTTTATTAATGCATAAAACAAGTGTCTTTATTTAAAATTCTATTATTTGGAACTTGAAAGGACTTTCATTGTCGTGTTTATTGGTAAACTATATAATAAAAACATTTTGAAGTGGTCTTATTATATAGCCCAACCTCAAAACAAAGGTAAACTCCGTATTATCCGAGGTTTGTGTTACCCGAGGTAGCCTTGGTCCCAAAAACCTCGGATAATCGGGAGTGTATTGTACCCCCCAAAATCCAATTTTGGGGGCAGGGGCAGAAATGACACATACATCAAAAAGTAGTTTTTTTTAGTACTAAAAGGTATGCAAAATATCGTTTTGATATCTGGCTTACTTTAACAAATAAAAAACCGGTCAAGGACTTTTGGGACACACAGTATACACAGTTGAATGAATTTGAACCTGAATGAACTTGAATGCATTTGGAGTTGTTTGTTCTAATTTTATCTAAAGGTCTTCATATGTTAATGTGAGACCAAGTAAGCGTAATCAATTTTGCTACTTTGAAGTTGAAAAAGTGATGAAATAACAGCAGAGGTTTCCTTGTTTAAAAAAAAATCTATGGAGAAATTATCAAGGGTTGTTTTAATTTTTTTTATCTAAACAGACTAAAACAATTTGGGAAAGACTGCACCACAAGGAAAATGAGCTTTACTTTTGGTCCAATATAGTGAACGTTAAATTTGAATGGCTATAAATATTTACGATGGATGATGAACAGCTTTTGTCCATTCACCAAGTGTTGCCCTCACGTACAATGTGTAAGTGTTGATAATGTTAAGCCTTTTATAAACCAGGTACAATTTTAGTGCATTAAAATTAATTATGTTCAAACGATCACACTTTAAATAAATGAGATAGGACATTTCCTTTTATAAACTTGACTATTAATAGCTGATAGCTGACTTGACTTGTAATAGCTGATCTGTGTTTTTGCCTTGCAATTTATCTTTACCAGTTTGTGAAGTTCAAGACTTTATATGTATGCATCTGCAATTGTTTCATTTTGATACAGAACTTAATTTAATTTAATTTAATTTAATTTTGTAATTCGCCTTTTTTTAACATGATCATTCACATTTCAAATAAGTATTTAGATTTAATAAATTATTTTACAATACTAGTGATTTCAAAATTTTGGCTACATAAAAAACGACATCCTTAGAAGAATGAGAACTAATTAAAATTTTATATACAGAAAATTATTATGAGTTAGTTGTATACCAATCCTGCATTTTTTCAGCAAGTGACATTTAGCTACAAAAACTTGTATCATGGCAGCTCTCATCAAAAAATTCATCGAGGGCTATCACTATGTTAATGATGATTTAGCAGGTGAGCCACTTATTTATCTAAATTTAGGAAACTTCAAAAATAATAGCTTATCTTTCAATGGATTTTTTCACTGCAAAGTATGGCAATTGGCTGTCAGTAGGTAGGATCTGAGTCACGAACCAAAATCCAGGGCCGGCTCCACCATATAGGCAAACTAGGCGACCGCCTAGGGCGCCATGGCCTCATGGGTGCCAAAGGGGGCACTGGGCACCCCATTTCTCAAAAGTAGGGCGCAAAATAAAATCATATAAAAATCATAAAAAAAATCATATCATATAAAAAATATCTTTTTAAAAGAAAATTAATGGACAAGGTATAATTTAGATTTCAATGTAATTTTTAAATTTTAACTTTATAACTGAGGAATAGCTTTAAATGCTCCACTCGTAGTTACTTTTTAAATCACTTTAAAAACTCGAAACATATCTCCAATGGTGGGATCCCCTGTCATTAGTCATTCCTTTAACTTTACTAAAATCCCATACTTAGCATCACACAAAATTATCCGCTCTTTTGGCGCCTCGCTGATATGTAGTATGGGTTTCTTTTTGCCTTGAAGTTTTAGCCAAGTTAACCACTTACATGTCAAAAAAAGTAAAAAAACACTATATAACTATCCATGATACTTAACCGCTTAAAAGTCTTTTCTCGTTCTTTTGAAATAAGTTTTTATCAAAAATAATCCACAAAGAGAAGGAAAAATAATTAATTTTTAAGTGTTTTAATCATTTAAATGAAAACAAGATAGACTTAGGCATCTTAGTAATTCGATTTAATTCTTTCATCCTTTCGTCAAATTTTCCATAGTATGTCAGTTTTTTCTCTAGCCCTAATAGTACATACTGAACGGATAGGAAGCAGGAGGGGGGGCGCTAAGCAATACCTACGCCTAGGGCGCCACAAACTTTTGAGCCGGCCCTGCCAAAACCATATTGACTATGGAAATAACTTGTAAACTTTTAATGTTTAAAAATTTTTTTATGTTTAACTAATGGTTTGAAGGGGCTAAAAATCTCCTAATCACAATAGGAGAAATTTTAAATTAAACATCCTTTATTATAGTACAAAATACCTTCATAGTAAACTGGCTTTTAGATTTACCATGTTAATGTCTGGCACAAGGTTTTGAATTAGACATCAACGTTATATGTTTTAATGTAAACCAAGCAGACGCTTTTAGATCCCAATGCTTTTTAAATGGCAGATATATTGAATTATTTCTCATTTCATAAGTTTAAAGGAATTCCAGTATTTATTTCACAGTCCCTGAGATCAAGATCTTTAATTTTAGCCCTCTCCCATCATCGTGTGTCTTCCCAAACACCGACAATTTCTACAAAAGAATTTCGCTTGAGTAATTTTATATTATAGATTCAAGTATAATATCAAATTTCACATTTTTACTTAAAATTATGATTGAATTATAATTCTAAAATATAGGATGGTTGTTATCTAAACATTTTCAGTTTAAAAACCTTTTTATCTTATGTCTGGCTTATGACAAGGTCTAGCTTATGAAGGACATCCTCCTTCTTGTCGGAGGATGTTATTAAGTGACCCCTGAACAAGTGTACTCTCAACATAATGAAATTTTAAACCCACAAATCTATTTTTAGCCATGTATATAATAACAGTAAGCACTTAATTGTCATTCAATTTTTTATTCTTCTAGATCCTCGAGCGATACATTTCCCCCTGATGTCTAACCCATTTGGAGTCATCATCATAGTTATTGTTTATAATATTTTCGTGCAGTGTGTCGGCCCACAATGGATGAAAAACAAAAAACCCTACAATATAAAACCTTTAATTGTTGCTTATGATCTAATACAAATTGTTCTCAACTTCTGGATGCTTATTCGGGTAATTATACTTTACAATTTAGTATCATAGTTACATGTGTTGGGTTGGTTGTAGGAGATGTAATAAACCCAATTCTAAGATTGCCATTGGTTCTGAGGAAGGAGTTGTTAGCATTTCTTGGTTTCGGCTGTAGCTGGCTGTCTGGTAGCATAATTATAGTTTTTAAACAATTTTCATCCATGTAAAAAAATGATCTTATAATTATTCTGTTTGTAATAAATACCAAAGTCCATGAATAAAAAGAAAAATCTTATTATCGGTTTAAAGCATTTGGAAATACTTGTTTTTTTTATTTTTAAGTTTAGGTAAAAAGAAGAAAATGTTTTCTTTTATCTCGGTTTGAACAGTTTGAAAAAATTCACTTTTAGCGGTTACAGAATAATGTGGGTAACAGTTGCAATGCAATGGAAATCTAAAAAAGATGTATATATGAATAAATGTTACCTATACGTTACTATTACCAAATATCAACTCATTTAAAAATTTTGAAGATTTGAAGTCAAATGAACGAGAACTTAACCCTCGAGCGGGCGCACGCGGAGTTTTCCTCCGCACGTGTTTTTTTTGTTAAAATAATCGGACATAAAGGGTGTCGGCGGCCGTGTCCGGCTCTGTACTTTACGCCCCTCATTCCAGGAATCTCCTAAAGCTATTTATACCCCCCACCCCCTTCCCTTGGTACCTCTTTTTTGCAATTCAGAGATGCCGTCTCAGTTAACGGAGCACCCTCGCCCGTTACAAAGACAGTGATACATATTTTTAAAATTCATAATAGCAAAGGATTTGTAATTATTACATTTTTTGGACTTTACCTTTCGCTTTCGAAAAAAAGAAGCGGAAGAAAAAGTCCAAAAATGTAAATAATAATTAATACATATTTTATACTAGAAAATTACTTATTATGTTTAATTGAAATATTACACCTATTAAGTTGATCAGTTAATTGCATCGACGATGAAATATGATTCCTAATGAAGTTTGTCAATAATTAAATACAATATTTCGTTACAAAAAAAGTAAAATGGGTTAAATTTGTGCAATATAGTGTTACGGAGCAAAACTCCGCATGCGCCCTCTCGCGTTTTGCCGGTGAAGCGCCCGCTCCAGGGTTAAACGACAAAAACTAGTATTATCCTGCAGTATATAATACATTGATGACATACAACTCTCAAACCGCCTACAACTATGGCCTCTGATTCAGTATTGTTTTTTAGTTTTCAAGGACCTAATTATAAATACTTGTAGAATTATTCAAATTTGGGTGGTTACAGTCTCATCCAAGAGCCTCTTGTTACAAAACTTAAAGATGTCCAAGCAGACAGCAAGACACTAAAATATTTATATTTCTATTTTTGTTTTTTTTTATTAGTGGTGAGCAAGATAGAAAAGTATTTTAATATAATGTCATATCACAGAATGGTGTTATATATATAGGCGTCCTTATATACACCCCACCAAAAAAAAATGTCTTTTAAAGAAAGATCAATTATATTAGCCTGTTAAGTATATTACATTAGTCTAAATTTCCAAGAAAATAAACAGACCCTTCTAGCAGATTTCAATTTGTAGGAAGATTAATTTTTTTTAATGTTTATGAGTTGACTTTATAAATATATATGATGTACAAAACTATTTTGCAGGTTCTGAGACCTACATACTTATCTGGCAATTATAATTTACTTTGCCAACCTATAGAAACCGGAACTTCTCCAGAAGAAATGATTGTGAGTTCATAAGCTAGTTTTTTTATTGCTGGTAAAAGTTGTTTCAGATTATTTTGAGTGTCATGGGAGTGATGTTTGGTGCAAGAGGGACATTAACAAAACAATATATTTCCTTTAGAAAAAACTTCAAAATTCCAAAATCATTGGACAGAATATTAGTTTTAAACATTCTGGAAAATTCTGTATACATTCTTCCAAATCACCTGTATTCTGCTTCTCAAACAAATAAATAATGGAACTTAAACCATTTATACATGGAGAAATAAAAAAAAAAATAAAAAAAAATATATCTCTATTATATTAATTACACTGTGTCAAAAGGCAAACCATGTATACATGGTCAGTAAACAGTTTTTGTTTTTCATTCATATGTATTATTTTAACAATTACAGCTTTGCAAATAGCTGTTTATCCTCACATGTATATGGTAAAAAAATAAAATGTTAGTTAAACTTATTTGTAACTCTAATACTGTATTCCTTTTTAAAGATCGTTAATACACTTCAAAATGGTTCAGCAGAAAAAGTTATAATTATTACATCTTTATCTATTTATTTATTTGTTTCCAACGGTTACACCATTTTACAAGCAAATTACAGGTAAAGTTTAACGATAATGTATAAATAGATGCTTAAATAACAATAACAATGATTAACAACATAGTAAAGAACAAAAGATAATATATGACTTGCGGTAATGACAATAATATATAAATAACATAAATATAACTATGTAGAGGCAATAATAACAATTTCATGCAAAATATACAAGTTTACAGGCAATGAGGAATGGACAAATTACAGAACGTGCTCACATTCCCACTCTCGCTTGCTCATCACAATCAAAGCTGTGGCCCTCTAAAGGCGCCACCTCAAAACACCACACTAGGAGAGACATCACATCCACAATCACTGGCGTGGCCCTCTAAAGGCGCCATCTCAAGGCACCACACCTACACTGATCTACTCTGGAGTAGGTTCAGCACGGCTCTCTTGAAGGCAGCAGGCGTACTCCCAAAGAAGTCGATGGACGACGAGGCATCACCACCATCTTGTATTATTGTTAGGTTAACCTCATAATAGCTAATTTGTCAGCAGAAACTGAAAAACTATAACTGCTTAAGGATAAAAAGTATGTATATAAAACATGTTTATACACTAAAACTAGAAATTTGATTTGTATTCTTATGTAAGGAAATTAATTTTAATGAATCTGTTACAGATTGTGGAAACCACTTATTACTACTTCCTCACCAAAATACTAGACCTTGTTGATACAGTGAGTACATGATAATTCCGTAGAGATAAATTACTCACCCCAGCACATAATATCAGGGAACCTACCTCTTTCAGTTTAATTGGTCTGAAAATTTTAAGGCACATGGTATGTGATTTTTAACTCAATACTTTGAACACAATAGATCAAGAGGTTATTCAAGCTGATCACATAATTGTAGAAACACTTGCCTGAACAGTGTGAACCCATTGAAATAAAATAGTTTTATTGCATATTAACTAATTTATAAATCATTAAACATGTTGTCTTATATCTAAAGGCTTATGAATCAAGCATTCATAAACTTGACTGATAGGACTGATATTTACCAGTCATAATTAAATGACCAATGAATAACTCACTTATCTGAAAATTTCTCGTTATGTTTGTATATTAGATGAAAATCAGTTCATAACAAAAAGCGATCTATACCTATCTAACTTATAAGGATATCTTACGTTTCCAAATAGGGACTTTTTGTGAACTAAAGACCCCTAGGGAGTTCCTCTTTAGTTTTTTTTGACCCAGGGACAAGATGTCTATAATAAAACACACAAGCATAATAAGTACAAATAATTTTCTCTAGAGTGAAAAAATTAAAAATAATTAGTTGATTTTCAGTAAAGTTTTGTGGTAGTTTTTTTTTAGTAACAATTCTTTTCTGTTATAGGTATTCTTTATACTGACTAAGAAGTCTAGCCATGTAAGCTTTCTTCACCTTTACCACCATAGTGGGATGGTAATTTGCGGGTGGATCGGAGCTAAATATGTTCCAGGTAACTACAGGCTGAAAATATTTTACATCATAAATTCTCGCCCACTTTGGATTCCCCCTCAGCGACCTCTCTACCTTAATTATTCAGATGACTCTCTTTTATACAATAGACGGTGTCTTTCAAACCTTAGAGTTTCATTTAAAACAAAGCTGTTTGTTTTTACAGTAATTACTTTTGATGTAGTTTTTTCTTGTAAACAAATGAGCATTTTATTCTATGCAACAAAAAGGTATAGAAGGAATTTTTTGGAACTCAATTTTTGACTTTGCAGCTTTGTTTGGACTTGTTAGGAGGTGAACATATCAAAAGTTCCCGTCCGTAGCCCTTGAGCGAGGGGATGGAGAGGGGTCTGAAGATACCATTTCAATAATTTTAAATATATTACATATAAAACTAAATTACTAATAAAACAATAATCAAGTCGTATTATTAATTGTTATGCTGTGAAAGTTTTGAGACTTTCACTTCTATTTTACCTATTAAAAATTTATAATTATATGAATATTATAAATGTATTTAATTTTCAAAATTTATGTATTGTTAACATTGATACCCAACATTTGTAGTTGTTTAAATCAATAAAATATTTGTTATTTATTTGTTAGAATAGGTTTTTTTCAAAATATCGTAAAAAACTATCAACATTTAGTATTCCCTATTAAATTGAAAAATCAAAGAAAATTAAATTTCTTGTAAGAAAAGTATATAATATATCTATTTTGGTCCAACCATTTGGTAAGCTATGGACGGGGACTTTTGATATATCCACCTCCTAACTAATCCAAACAAAACTGTAAAGTCAAAAATTGTGTGCCATGCATTTTCTTCTATGCATTTTTTTGAGCATTCGTTGCCTGGACTATTTTTCAATGCACCAAAATGTTCTGAAAGAATATGGTTATCGACTCGATATGTAGACTCTCTTGCTATCTTTCACTGGAGAATAAATTATTGATGTCCTAGAGGGTTTACGGTAAATTATTCGGTAGGACACAGTTTTCATCTTTTTCCCCTTAAAACTTAATTAATAATTCAAAAGTCCTTTAAAATTTGTCTACTGGTTCTGTATGATTTTTCAGGAGGTCAAGCAATATTCTTTGGCTCCATAAACGGCTTTGTTCATGGAGTCATGTACACTTACTACTTGCTCTCAGCACTCAAGGTGCTTGACAGTCGACATGTCTTCTGGAAGCGATCTCTAACTCAACTACAAATGGTAAACCATCTAACTTTTTCCCAGTAATTTTAGATGGTAAGCTTTTCTATAAAAATTAAAAATAGAAGATACTATTTTGACAATATCCAAGGATGTTGTTGGCTACATGTAAATTTTTTGTTAAACTTTTAGATACAATAGTAATGATTAATAAAAGTTCTGCGATGAAAGTTTTGTGAGTTGGTGACGGTTAAGTCACCAACTACAAAATATAACTTCATATTTCAGCCTAAAGGCACTGAAAAGAATATAATAATAAATGTTATCAAGAAGACAAAAATATTCAAAGTTAGTGCATGAGCAACCCCAACAATCACCAAAAATACAAAGCACTTGAATTAATAAGTTTCATCTCATACTACACAGAAACATCAGCTTTCTGTGCCTTATTGTGGGGAGAAACGTTTGCCCACAGCTTTCCGATAGCTTTGGCAAACTTTGTCGATAGCTTTGCCGATAGCTCATTCACGGTAAATTTACTACCAGTATACACTTCTGATTAGAAACATATGGTATGTCAGATTTTTTTTTATGATAGGTAGGTTTAAAAAAATTTAGAAGCATATTGATTTATGTAAAAAATATGTTGTGGTTAACAAATAAGTTTTATTTAGTATGATGTAAAATATCATACGTAACCCATCCGGTAAGTTCTACTGTACTTGCATTGCATGAAAATTCCGGCCTTGCTGCATGCTCCCCCGATGAAACAGTACTTACTGGGCTGTAATATAATAAACATTTTACTTATTGGCGGCCTTTTTTTACCTTGCACTTTTCCCCCACGGTCAATGATAAAATGCTTCTTGTTAGTCCAGCGAATAAAACTTAGATTGAGCTGTATCTCATGGTATTGTCGACTCTTGCTTACTTGAAATCAAATCTTCCAGATCTCAAATTATTTTCAAACCCCTTAAAAATAATGTCAATCTTAACAAATTTGCATGCATAAATCAAAATAATTTTACGGTTTTATATATATATATATATATATATATATATATATATATATATATATATATACACATAAATATTTCCACGCCAGTGACATTTTTTAAATTTTTGATCTGGAGTGGTCCAAACCCGGGTCCAATGTAATAGTTACTATCTAACAGCGTCCTTTTGTTAGTTAGCATCATTAATGACAAATTAAATTTTACCTCTATACGTCAAAGAGACACAAAAATTACTTCTATAACTCAAAGTTCATTGGATGTATCAAATTAAATTCGTACTTTACCCTTACATTCCGAAGTTTACATCTATATTTTGAATATTTCTTTATTGACCTCTGTAAGTCAAAATGCAGGTTGCAATATGTTAGTGAATCATAACCAGTCCAGAGACACTATTCTTACCTCTGAACCTCTGTAACTCCTATTCTCACTTGGTTTAACTCTCCTTCTCTAAATTGGTTTGAATAATCTCTGTAAGTCAAATTTAATCAAGAGTGTACATTACAACTTCAACAATGCCTAAGTCGAAGTAAGTGTAATTAACAATAAAAAATTACTGTCTTTGTAAATTTTGAGTGAGCAAGAGTCGACTGTATACCTTATAAAGTTTTAAAGCAGTGTGAGCAGCAATTTACAATCGCTCAAATAAATATTATGTCCAAAATAAAAACTTGGGAACTTTTGTCTTTCACACAAAAGGAGATTTCTTAAAACCTATTTGTAAGAAAAACCTCTGATGGTGAAGCAATTTCTTCCATGGTTTCTGATATTTCAAGATGAATAGTTTAGTGAATGTGAGATTTTTTCCAATAACCCATTGTTTATTCAGGCAAATCATTGTTGACAGGTCCAATTCGCTGCAATAGCCCTACACCATTTTGCCGTGATTGCCAATCCAAACTGTGAGTTTCCTCGGTTCATCAGCTGCATGGTCTTACCTCAGAATTTGTTCATCTTTGTACTATTTGCTGACTTCTACAGGAATACGTACATGAATAAAAATAAAACAACCTAGTCTTTAGAGCATTTACTTGTATTGAACAATGGCTGATGTTTCAAACTTTAACAGGCTCAAATCAAGAATTGTAAATAATTTTGAATCTTTTGAAAAGTTTACTTTGTCTACAGTGGCGTAGGTACGGGGGGGGGGGGGATAAGGGGGATATATCCCCCCCTTGGCCCTATAGTATATAAAAAATGAATTACCCTAAAAAAAATTAAAGTTAGAGTACGACTTTTTACTAGGAAGTAATTCTTTTACAGCATTAAGAAATAAAAAATATTTTTAAAAAGATATAAATAAAGTCATTATTATTATTATTTAATTAGTAGTTGAAAAACTGCCAAATGTGTTCAGCTCGTTCTTTTGGAGAACGAGCCAATGCCCGCTTCTGGTATGCGTGCGGCGACCACGTGTCTGCATCAATTATTCCGTATAATGTGAGTTCTACTATGCCTCTAGATTGCATAAAAATGCTAGTTTAAAAGTTTAAATTTTCAAACATTTTCTGGGGGGGTGCCTCCAAACCCCCCGGTTATATCCCCCCCTTGTCAAAAGTCTATCTACGCCACTGTTTGTCTAGATAAAGATTTTGGTATTAAAGGATATTATTGATCAGTATTGATCAACTTAAGGACAGGTTCTAAAAAACAAACAACTTTTGGTTTAGTTAAAACCAGGTTTAAACTAAACCAAATAATCTTCAGAACAAAACAAAAAATCACCCTAAAGCAGGAAAAATTGCCCTCAAGTGAAAAAAATACTGAAAAAAATAAAACTGTTTGGGTTTATAAAGCAAACTATTTTTATGTAATTTAGATGGATATGCTTTGCAATTTCATTAATATATTTTGGTTTTTTTGTTATTTGTAAGCGTATTTTTAGTTAGAAAGATTTATTATTAGAATTAATACATTATATTTTCAGAAGCTTAGTTTCAGTTATGTCTTTTATTTTTTCATCCTTTAAAGATCTAGCATTATATTTTACAGAGGTTTATTAACTGACTACAGAGATATTGTACAATATTGTTTTACAGAGATGTTGTAGTATTACTGGTACATAAATTTTATGTTATGGAGTTGTAAATTTTATTGAAATACAAGTTTACCATTTAATGTAAATAATGAAAGGGTCCTAGCCAATAAAGGATATTGTTGGTGTAATTTAGGAAGAAAACCACTGTATGCAAATTAAGACAAAATATGAACCCTTGATGTTCTAGGACATCAAGGGTGGGGGGGCTGGGGTTTGTGGGGTTGAGAGGGATGGTATCAGGTCCAGACTTCCCCTGTAATTATTTTACTTAGCACTAAAATCCATCATTTGCAGTTCTGCAGTAGATTATAAATTGCTCAACAATGTACTCAAAAGTTTTTTGTCAGTTATCTTTTGCACTTTCAAGGAGTTTTGTACTCTCTCCCTGAAAACTTAAAAAAAAAAAACTAAATTTGAGTGAACTTTCTACTCAAATCTCTGTATATATTTGAAAATAAAAAAATTGCTTCAAATCAAAAATTAATTTTATTGAGTTATATAAAAATTAACTTAAGTTATTACCATATTAATTTTAAGTTTATAATTTTGATTATGTAGAAAATCTTTTCAAAGTGGGTTTAGTTTTTTTTAGTTGTAAAATAGAATTTTATGTGCAGTTCAACAACTTATTAACTTCTGTGCTGATTTTGTTACTTAAAAATTAAAGTTTAACTTTACTTTTATAAGTACTGTATGACTTTTATTTGCCATTTAATTTAAATAATTATTTTTATGTACAGTTATTTTTTAACATATATGCTATGGCTTAATCATCAGTTTATATGATTTACGTTACCATATATTATTGTTTTTAATAAATTCCAAGATAGCAGGATTAATAAGAAAATCAATAAGGAAAATTAATTAGGAATTAGGATTTCCCTATTGAATTAATAAGGTGCAGGACCTTTAGCCACAAGATAAGGCTATAGCCCCGGGCCATCTTAACCCTAGTATAGTCAAGTTGTTGTCAAACTCTGTTTCGCTGTCAAAATAAACTCATTATTGGAGATCAAAGAGATATTGTCGCCTCTTGCTTCTTGCTACATTCCAATTCAGATAATGGCAAGAAAAGTACATGACGTGAACAGTACAAAACAAAAGTAAAGAGTTTTAGACCTATTATATGAAATGCCATACTGAGACAAAATGGAAAACGAGAATTGAGTTTTATGAAGATAAGTTATGCTTACTTTGACGTATTTAGCAAAGTAGGATTTAAGTTCATATATACAAAAAAAGAAAACGCATGATACGTTATTAAAGTAGCACATCTACTATCGGGGTAAAGGCTGTTGAGTTTGAAAGCCAATATATCGGAACTTATCTTCCGGTTGAGATAAAACAAAAACTAAACTGACTTATTTACAAAATGTATGTGATGCCATTAAAAAAAAATGTTGGGCAAGCATAAAATATTGTATGGGGTAAAACGCACCGGTTTCCAGAAATGTTTGCACAAAAAGTGAGGTTTAAACTGTTATTTCAAAAAACCGCTCACGCAACCATTTTCAAATTTTTATTTAGGGAGCATAGTTTGATTATAAACGTATTGCAAGAGTCTCAAAAATGTATATTTTATATATTTTATTGTTAATTCTTAAAAAAAAAACTTGTTAAAACCGCTATTTTCAGACCAAAAATTCCGTTCAATAGATCAACGTGCTTGCCTTTACAAATGTAGTAATTATAGCATAACATTATTGAAATCGGAATAGAATTACCTTTTAAGCAGAATTTCTAATGTTAATCATTTTTCACCCGGGCCCCGTGATTCCCTGCCGTGAAAGAAGCTTGGAATGCGACGTTGCCGTAACTCAACGAGTATCTCTGTTTTAGAGTAGAGAAAAACTCGGGCTGGTAAAGCCTTTACGAAAATTCATGTTTCCTACGATCATAAAAGGTTTCTTATAGAAAATGATGGACACAGCGTTGTTTCGAAGCCCGGGTTTGGATGTATTTTTTCTGTGATCGCCCATATGATCATAATGCACATAAGGAGCCTTTGACAATTAATTGATCTGTGCATATTCTTTTCACAATGTTTTCACTTGCTGCTGTGATTTTCCGCTGTGTATGTCCTTCCGACAAAAGTACAGCTTCACTACCCCGTCCCACAATTCACGTAGATCTAAGGTGTTTTTAAATGTACCACAACAGTTTCTTAAACATGTTGTAGTTTGAGTTGAAAACATTTTAAGGTTCGTTATAACCTCTTTGCACTTCCACAAATGTCAAGCCGAGTAAAAGGCAACGTAGAAGATATAGCGGATTAAAAAAATACTCGGTCAAAAAGAAATGCATGATCGTAAACAAACTGTTTTTCGTGATTTCCTGAAACTTCGTAGAATATGTTTTTTTTTTGCTTAATGTTCATTTAAGGCAAAATAATTTTTCATACAATTCCTACTGTTTCATATTTTATAGCATGATTATAAGTAAAAAAACTACGCCATTTGTAAGCAATGATGAAAAATCAAATAACACCAAATACAGACTATACTAGTGAACCCGTTGCTCGAAATCGAGCCATTGTTATGTATTGATTTCAAATTAATAATAATTATGGTACAGTAATCTAGAACTATTGTATTTATTATATAGTTTAACTTCCTGATGTACTGAATTTTTTTACAAAAGCTTTTTTAAAATAAATTTCTTGTGAATACTCAATCATCTGTCCATGTTTCTTTAGTGTTCTCTACGAATATTAAGAGCCCCTCAAAGGAGTTGGCCTGACCTGCTGCCACATATACAGTAGCCCATGAGAAAGTACTGGGAGGGAAGGTAAATTCTATTGGACTGACCCTGAACTGAGTCATAGCGAGTGCTGGAATTACTGAAAACTGGGTACTTTTTATTACAGAACATCACTAAACACAAAAAGACTAGTTAAAATGATATCATTTTCATGTTTTTATCATTCATGGTTAGCATTTCATAGTACTAAATAAAACACTCGCTGACCCTTGCGAGTAAATTAAATAAAAGTAATTTACATTTTCATGTAATTTTCTTTTAGGTAATTGCTTACAAATGCTTCGCATTAACATTCGCCATAAACTCCAATCGAAGCGTACACACAACCAAGTATTGGATATATGGTATATAATTTAAAAATTAGAATATTCATACGGTTTAAATTAAATTCACATTTATTTTAAACCTTAATTGGGGAAAGCGGCCCTAAGTAGCGTATGACCCGTCTTAATCTTAAACCGAACTAAAATGGTTTAATAAATCTACTCATAATGAATGTTAAGTCTGTTTCTTTTTTCTTTTATTTCTATTTCTATTTATATAATTTATACATAAGAATTTATTTTTTCTTTTAGTATTTTTCTTTGGAATATAAACATATAGGTTTCACACATGTGATTCAAAATAAATGTTTTTAAAACTGAATTCTCACCTTAAGAATGTATTAGGATAATAGTTTATTTATTTACATCTTCCATCAACTGAAATGCCTCCAGCTCTACCTCTAAATGCAATGGGTTCCATTCTGTTAACAACTTGTTGAAAAACTTTGGCTTTGCTGAAAAACTTTGTTTGCTCCAATCAGCTGCTTTATTTGAAATTTTCTATTCCCATATTAAATCTTATGGACTAATATGAAACTTAAAGGGCGCCTAGGGCTCTTCCCTTTAGTCAAACCTTTTTAAAATTTGATTTCCTGCAAAACATCACGCCAAGCTCTTTCCAATGACACCTTAATTATTAAAATCGGCCCAGTAGTTTAGGAGGAGTAATGATCACAAAAAAAAACCCTAGCGTATTAAATAAGTATATAGAATATAGATTTGTTAGCTACCCGATTCATAGAGTTTAATTTTCCAAAAAAAAACTTATCTAACATCTAATATGATTTATTATCTAAATATAAAACAAATCATCCCAACTAACACAGGGACATCACAAACTCACATGATATATTTCTACAATCGTATACATCGATGAGTTCTACAAACAATTAAGGGGTTTCTCGATTGAAAATGTAGCCAGTAAATACACAACTGTTACAGCTCACTTATTACATTTATCGGTTCAGTAAATTTCCTTAAAAAACATATTATACTATTTTTTAACAGTGAGCAATGGCAAAAAATAAACTCTATGCAAGAAAATGGTTTAACTTAAACCATAAATAAGAAGTTCACCAGGTTATTGTTCAAATTGTCACGTCTTTTGTTTCCTGTCTGCTCGAGAGTTCTTTCAATTCCATAGTTTTGTTGGTTGTTTTGGTTAAGAAGAATTCCGTCAGCTCGCGTGGCCAGTAAAGGTACATAACGAATACATAAAAAGACGTAAAACCGTAGTCAAAACCTTAGGCTTATTCGTAGCCACCTGGGCCAAATTTATGAATATTCAAAACAACGAACGCATTTTGGCAAAGGGTTTCAATACTATTTGTTTTTCGAGGAACACTTTTAATTCGAAAATACATTTAGCCTCTTCTCCGGCCAGTGTTTCCAACGTATATCTCGCGAGGACGGGACTGCAAGTCAACCAATCCCATCTAACGTTTCGACCGCGGGAGAAATGTGCGGGGGTAATTGACAGGCATCAGGGAACAAAAACAAATATCTCATATAAGTTCCCTGCGCTTAGTTACGGCATTACCAATTAGTTAGCCTTTCCATCGTAATGTATAACATTTGAACCAAATAGTCCATGCTCATTTTTAATTTGCTATTTTATAATCTGACGTTCTGTCCAAATAAAAATTTCTTGTACGGTACCGGTATCGTGTTTTGCACACTCATTCTGTATACAACTGTCTATTTGCCCGTATCTGTACCAGCCGCTGCACTGGAGCGCTTTCTACGCGCAGTATGTAGGCGCCCGCCGTATCCAGGCCACATTGCTGTCAGTTTCGCCGTGTCATCGCGAGATGGACGAGGCCTGCCGAATGCTTCATCCCGACGTTATCTTGATGTGTGCTGAAAAAGTGACGCTTTGTCATCCAATCATTTTAATTAATTACGATTCCAAGATTAAAAGAAGACTGAAAATATTATGAATTTCCCCGTTTTTTTAATTGACCATGATTTGGTTAATCCATAAGGTGGAGCCGACGTAAAAAATGTTAAGTTGGTATTTTGCCTTTATTTAATCTAACTAGTAGGTATACCCGCGGCTTCGCCCGCTAGTTTGTAATTGAATTACATTTTGCAATGTGCAATTCTTACAAATAAAAAATGGGCTGATTTGGTTATGGGCGCAATTACATAAAAAAACGCGGCAGCTGGGGATTTCACCCTCCAATCTAGGTTAAAATGAGAGGCTGAAACATATCCTCTAAATATTATCCTAAGATGAGCAAGTGGTATGAATAAGATTCCATTTGCAAACTCATTCTTATTTTACAATTTATT
This sequence comes from Flexamia atlantica, assembly GCA_035578135.1. Taxonomy (NCBI): domain Eukaryota; kingdom Metazoa; phylum Arthropoda; class Insecta; order Hemiptera; family Cicadellidae; genus Flexamia; species Flexamia atlantica. The sequence continues at coordinate 13,760,085 of JAQJVK010000018.1, forward strand.
CATAAACATATGGAATTTTTACTAGTTAAAATAAATATAAATGACATAAAATTGGGTTTATTGAGGTTTCTGAAAATAAAAAAATATCATAGCCATTCAGGGGATTGAGCTCGGAACTTTCATATAGCACAGTGCACTCATCTTTTTCCAGCCAGCCAAATTCGAACTCATGAGGGTGAGGCATAACCCGCTATAAGGGCGGATTTTCGACTTGTCATCTGAATTCAGCATGGTTTTTAAAACCATTTGTGCTTAATGTCATGCCCCAAAGAATTACAGTTTTTGAGAAACCGTGATCAGTAAGTCAGTCAATCAGTCAGTCAACCGTTTTTGGCTTTTATATATATAGATAATTTTGGTTTTTATCGAATAATATCTCATAACATAATAATAAAATAACGCTTATTTATGCGCTGTCAAAATAAGCGTTAGTACCTGGAGGACCGAGGCTGTGCTCGTTAGTATTCTCACTTTTACAACTTTATCACATAATATTATGAAAAATTCAGTGTTAACATTTTGTTATCGCATTGTGCGGTAATCATTCAACATGCTGAAACGGCATTTCTCATGGCGGTTGGTTGTTTTGTCTATGGATGCAGTTTACTAAAAGTTGATTAGCTGAAATGATTACTTTGATTACGCATTTTCGTCGTTATTTACTTTCCAGCAAGGCAACACACAGAGCCTAATGTTAAATTTTTATAACTTTCTGATTATTTTTTCTGTAATTAGATTTATTCTGGAAATCACAATTTATGAACACGTTACTATGAGGTTTTAATAAGTAATTTCCAGCAATTTCAAGAAATATGTTATTAAGTAAGCTTTATATATTAAAAACATCATCTGAAAAAAGTATTATTCGCATTTTGTTCCGATCTATGGATGTCCTCAGAACTAAATGCTAGATTGGTAGTATGATTTTACAAATATACTAGATGTATCTGTAAAATCTGTTAATAATGTAAACATTATATTTTAATAACTTGGAAGTTTTGATTGAATTTTCTCTAATATTGCTAAAGATTTAAAAAATAATATTGCAATGTAGAATAAATATTGTTAAAATGTAAGTATAATTAACATTAAATTCCTCAAAACCGAACACATTAGTTTAATCTAAAGATCATGTCAACAAATATCTCGGTTAAAAAGTCAATGAAAATTACATTTAAAAAATTAAAGTCATAAACGTAATTGTTTTATACCGTTTGAAAAAAAAACACATTATTTACGTTTTCGTCAATGTTCTGTTCTTTTACTAATGGCAGGAACAGCGACCACAATGTACAAATAGGCGGAGTACACGAGGTGCGACGTGAAGGCAGAAATTTGTTCTAGTCCCTACATATGGAAAAAACAAACTACGTAAAAAATTTCAAATATGGTATCAATCTGAATCTGACAATTATTACAGTACCAAATATAAATGGTTTACAGGCAGTTTACACATCGTTAACACTGATAACCCAGAAGCTTGTCCAGAAGTTTTTTGAGAAAAGCTGCTACCATGGACATGGGCGGATTTAGGTCTTAATTTTTGGGGGTGCCAGTACCAGGTCACCTCACCTATTTATACTCAATTTTAAACATCAAACTCCTATTCAAATAGTCCGTTTGCAAGCATACTCCAATAAATATATGTTTATTTTATTTGATAACAACCCTGTTATCAAAAAAGGAAAAAGGATGTGAGATATCCAACTGTATTGTTGTATCAACATTTTTCAGTTCTCAATATTAGACAGCTTTATTTAAAATCTATGCTAATGTATATTAAAGAGAATAAAAATCAAATTTTTTCTGCCACAACACATAATTATAATACTAGATGCAGACGTAACTTTGGGGTTTCTGTGCCAAAATTGAATCTAAGATCAGATCTGTTTAACTCATTCTATTTAGCTCACCAAGTTTATCGTACGTAATCTTCCGAATGAAATCATAGCAGCCGAGGGTGGCAGTGTCGCCGTTTACAAACGGAGGGTTGAGGAGTGGCTGCTCCGCGTCGGCGCTGAAGCTGCAGAAATTTTAATAAGGTCGCCATACACATAAATTACTTTTTAATGTAATTTTTTAAATCGCACAACAGTTTTTTTTGTTTTTTTACAGTCCAATATGACACCTAGCTTAACTTCTACAGTTTTATTGCATATGAGAGAATTTTTTTATTGTATCAAGCCCATCACTGTTATTTTATTATCATTATTATTATTGCTATTATTAGTAGCAGTAGTAATGGTGATATTATTATTTTACATTGAAAATTATATTATGCCCCAAATTGCCCTAAATGATTGTTATATTTATAAATTTGTTTCACTGCTCTTTTCTTTTAGCCAATAGTTGTTTTTAAGTTTAACTTGTATAATTTCTATATAGTTTAAGTTTTTTCCTTGGTATAAACAAAAAGTGACTGAGAGGCTCTTCCCCACACACAAACGTGTAGTCTTGTGGGGAATAACTTCCTTTTGTATACTTTAAGTTTTTTTTCTGTAAATAATGTATATTTTCTGGAAATAAACTTCTTGATTCTTTATTCTTGATTCTTGTTGTAATTTATGTATTAGCAAAGTTATGTTGCAAATTGATTCCCCATTTTCTGCCAAACAATCCAGCGAAAATCAGGGGGTGCCGGGCACCCCCTAGCACCCCCAGAAATCCGCCCATGACCATGGAATGCACCTGAAATGTTCATATGACAAGTAAACTGCATATAAACCATTTATAATTGATACCATAGTAATTGTGAGGCTTAGACCTTTAATTTGATACCCCATTTGTATTTTTGTACCCAACTATATTTTTGTAGAAAGCAGTTTAGAATTGACTTTATTTGTATGCATGCGCCGCACGGATAAACTCTTCCATAAAAACTAAGTTATCGACGAACTATGGCAACTATTTTTTTTATATGATTTAAAAAAATTAAAATCTTTATCAACGATTTCCACCGTTTTTTACTTTACCTGACCAAAAAATAAATAAGTAGCAGGTTTTTTACTTGTACTTTTTTATGTCCAAGGTTGTACTTTTTTGTATGTTTTATAAAGTTTAAAGTTGATTAAAAACTTATGACTTTTTCATTTTTTTGAATAGAAAAATAATTATTTTTGAAATATGATTGATACTATTACTGTTTAAAACCAAAGACTCTTCACTAGCAAAATTTCAACCTTAAGCCTCAATGCTAAATTGTATAAACTACGAGTTATTTGAAACGTGAGCACTGTCAGATTACGCGGTTTTAAACGCCATTCTATGTTTCTATACCCAGACAAATATGGCGGCCCGGACTTTATTTGTAATGTAAGTAAGATATTTATGCTTTGTTTATTTGTACTAAGTTGTCGCTGGGTAGAAAACCTTTTTTAGTTTCCATTCAGAGAATTTTCGTGCAGTATTAAACGCAATAAAAAACTATACGATTGGTACGATTGGTTGGTACGATTGGTTGGTACGATTGGTTTGCAATACATAAAATTGAGACTTTCTTAAAAAATTAATAAATTTTCCTCATGTGATAATATAACTTTTTTTTAACTCTTCGGGGTTTTTTGAGGTCAAGACTCCTCCTACAGTACTGAATCGATTGAGTTTTGCAAGACATACCGTTTATGAATAGCTAACTTAAAGGAAAGGGTACCATGCGCTTGTAAAGTTTGGTTCTTCCCCATGAACTTTGAATTTAAAGAAGCCGATTAAAATGTTTTTTTTATTTGTGAATGCAATTAAGGCATTACAGTGCATGTATTGTGTGACTAAGCATGAAGATATTGAAGATGGACATAAACAATTTTTCCCAGCATGAACTGATTGTTTTTTAACCCTACATTGTAATTGGGTTTTATACCTGTTTTGTAGTGTTTTGTCAATAAATAAATAAATAAATAAATAAATAAATAAATATTAATTTACTCATAAAAAAATCATGGTTTATCACTTAAAACCAAAAATAAAAATCATTTTTTGTAAAAGTATTTATTCTTTATCGTGAATTTCTTAATAAAAAATCCACATGTAATTAATTTTTCCTTTACAAAACGAATTTGTTATGTTGCAACCCCGGTACATTAACGAAATCAAACGAACTCTTGAGATTAATCTTCCCCGAAATTCTCAGTCAGTAGTCCATATTCATACCTACGTCTGTGAGTCGAAATCTTTACACACCTGTTCAGAAACAGGCATCGCATCACGAGGACTAGCGCGTTTGTCTCATTTTTGAACCCACATAACGAAATCTACGCTTCCAAGCCTTAATTAAGGATTAAAGTTCCGGCCAAATCATTAGGCGGGTGGCGAAAAATGGGAACTCCAGCTGTATAAATGACTTGATGTTAAAGGCACATCTGCTCCTCTGCACAGTTAAGTAGTTGAACATATTTCCAACAGATAGAAACACATTTACTTGGGTATGTTTGGAGAACTTACTCAGCTGATTTGGAGAACATAAACAAAGAGCATAACTGTCTACAACTTCAGATGAGTAAATGATTGGCCAAAAATATATTTTGAACGCCAGCAGCGCACTCAGTCACCCGCCTAATGATTTGGCCGCAAATCTAAGGATTCTCGAGAAATTTAAGGAGCCTCGTTTATTCCTCCCCGAAAACGAAACGAAAACGAATGTGTCACAAAACGAATGTTTCATATTTACTACATTCACATCCTTAGTAAACAAGCCCGAAATATACCATACACCTGACTCTTTTGACACACACACTACTAGTCTCCCAGGGTATATTTTCGAGAGGGCCGCGCTACGCTGGCGGTAAGCAGGGACACAGTCGCAGTTCCTCGCCCGGTGGCACACTTGTCTCTGTGCAGCCAGTACCATTCTGCTGTACGCCTCCGTCCGCGCTCCTCCTACCCTCGTGGCGAGCTGCAGGGGTGAGTATCTATGCAAAACATACGTATATGTAGAACTAAAATTGAAAAGATAGAATGACTGTAAATGATAAGTGCGCTGTATGTCGTATTATTTCAAGAAAGCATGGTGTTAGCAACAAGGGATATAATTTGTTTTTAATTTGTTACATCGCCTTGGAACTAGTTTCATTATTAGTAACAGTATTTTTTTGTTTACTTTGGCTAAACATCTATCAAAATGACTAAACACATTCATTGTTTTATTAAGTATTTTTTTGTTGTAAAAATTAAAATTGTTGTAAGCTGAATATTTTTATTTAGTAACAGTTTGAAAATTGATAAATTACAAATCATTGAGTTTTATGATACTAATAATAGTATTATTAGAATAAAGCTGGAAATATTATTATCGGACTGATCATCATATTAATTATTTCAAAAGTCGATATGAGATTACATTTTGGTGCTGTTTCCATTATGTACGTATCTATGAAGGCCTACAAAAAATAACCTTTTTCGTTCATCTCATTTTATAATTAAAATTTAAATTGTAAATATGTAAAAAAAAAGCTGTATGGAATTTACTGTAAGATCAGAGCACCGTTCATGACGACAGACAACCTATAAATACATTTTATCCTATACTCTTATATGAGCAATGTTATCGTCCGTTCTTGTATACTTGCTTGCTTGCTTGCTTGCGTGCTTGCTTGCACAACGATCTCAAAAACGGCTCCGAGGATTTCCTTCTAAGTCTGGAAATAAGTAATTTATGACTCAAAAACGTCTTTTATGCAGATTACTTGGCCAGAGAAAATCTATTAACGTAATAAAACGAATTTAAAAGTTGTACAATTTTAACGTTGGCCTTATGGGTTGCCGTGATGGCAACGAAAATTATCAAGAAAAGTGTAAACAAATGAAGTAATCATAACAGCTGTTTGGAATCTACAGCCATAAAGGGAAAATACAGGAATTGGGATGAAGAGTCCATGGAGCAATAAAAATGTTTCCATTTATCAATTTTATGACATTGAAATATTTTATAGAAACTGGATGAACTCGTAAACATGAAATAACACCGAGCAAGGCTCGGTCCACCAGGTACTAAAGTAATTTAGACAGTAAGTTTTTAATATTTATACCAGAAGGGGGGAAATGAGAAGAGGATTTAAATTAAGAGAAAAACACTTATTTCCAGAATTGTATTATTAATACAAGGTTATTAGACATTGTTCCTAAAGGACTTCATACAAAGATAGCCTAATTTAAATGCATTTTCACCGTACGTATTATGTCTCTGGTAGCGTCTAAAAAAATTATTACATCGGTACGTACCTAAAGGTTTTCATAAAATTAATACCATAACAAAGTTATTTAAAAGTCGAAACAATATTCGGAATGGTTATCTTAGCGTTTTGAACTTACTTAAATATGAGTACTTTAAATACACTCTCAATTTATCTAAATCCATAAATACAATTACAACGTCATTCAATTAATTAATTGTCCGTTTTGCAATTCAAACCTTATTTTTGAACTAATGTTTAGGTTGCCCAGTTGGAGATTGCTATTTGAACATTTACCGTCAAGGGTTTGGTGCCCAGAAGCATTGGCTGCCACTTACTATAACGTAAACAAATACAGTAATAAACAATACTTTCTCTGAACGTTATGCGCAGAGATAGAAAGTAAACACATTTTGTAATAATTGTCCCAGTGTTTCTGATATAACCATGAGATAGCTGCGTTACCTAAATTTGTAACATATTGCAATTTGTGTTCTTTTCATTACTAAAGGTTATTTTGTTGAGATATCTGCATAACTATGTGATTGCGTTAAGCCAAGTAGATTGCTTTAGACTTTCAAGCGCACCCTTTATCCTACATCATTTCAAACTTTGCTTTGGCAGTGCCTTAGTTTGAAGAATTAAAACTTAGAATAACTTATTTATTTGGCAGTGAAAACTCTCAGCCAACAAAATTACCAATGAATCAATGTTTACGTATTTTTATTGAAAACGTCTAATTTAGTCTAAAATTTGTCTAACCGAACCACTCAATTATATAGCCATTTAATACTTATTAACCGAGCGTATATAACTTACAAGTGAATTTGTACTTCGCAGAACTTATAATATCTACTTAAACTTGTTAACTATAACACGAGTGCCAAAAATGTTTCCTACAGTTTTTTAATCAGATTACAAATCCAAGGGTTTTATACATAGTGGCCTTTTTTAGCGATTTTCCCCTATAGGGAAGAAGCTATTACCGTATGTCTCATGGTAAGACCTAAGCCCGAGACCATGATAACTTTTCGTTTTGGGGCCCCCAGAAGCAAAAAACACCATTCGTTCAAATTTCTAGATATATATATATATATATATATGTGTGTCTGTAAGCACGATAGCGCTCGCAAAAATGGTCCGATCGGAATGAAATTTGGCACAGGCGTGTAAAGTAGTAATTATTCGGACGAGTTCGTGAACCAGCCCGATCGGACCATTGGAAGGGGGGGTAAAGGGGGTTAAACCCCCCCAAAAATGGGGTTTTTGAGTTTTTTACATAGAAAAATAAAATTTATCGAATATTTGTTGGCACCATTGAATTCAGCTCAAAAAAACAAACAATTTGGTATCTTGAATCACTGCTCTATGTCCATTGGTTACCGAGATATTGAAAGTGGTAAACACAGTACGTTGTCCCAATGTTAACCTTATGGGAAATAAGTAAAATTCTATATCTCGGTTATTTCTCAACATATCTTGATAAAACTTTGTAAATAGCTTCTTTTAGTTCAGATCTACTAAATATTGAATTAAAACCATCCAGTTTTAATATACCTGTAGCAGCAGACCTGCATACTCATTCCCCATGTTACTCTTATGGAGCTTACAAAAACATTTCAAATCTCGCTATGTTGGATTGAAATACGTTGTTTTGCATTTGAAATTAGCTGAGTATGCAGGTCTGCTGCAACGGGGGTATTTAGGGTGTTTTTTTAACGCAACCCAAAGTTTTATTTTATCAGTGAAGGATTATTTCCCTCAAACATCCCCGGATTTGACCCCAATATATTATTTTCTTTGGGGCCCATGAAAAAGTAAGGCCCTTAAAAGTAAGGTCCACGAAATCGATTCACAGGATATTCTGCTCCTCAGAAAAACATAACAAAATTGCAAGAAATTCAAAGAGGCACCTTGCAACACGTGTTTGGGAATTTGATGGAGAGAGCATAACTTTATGCAAATGCCAATGGCGGATTGTTTTACAGTAACATATAATGTAATCTAAATGTGATCAAACTTAAATAATAGGCTAGATTGTATAAAATGTAAATATCGACAAAACAATGCTCATTTCATATATATTATGTGCATTAATCAATCTTAAAAATGGGTTGCGTTAAAAAAATACCCTGTAGTTGTATCCCTACAATTCCCCCTACATACCCTATCCTACAAAAAGTTTTTTCCATCCAAATATCATAACGCCATAACTTCATTTCGCATCACCTGCCTTCCATCAGTGGACTAATTGTGCTGCACAAATTGCTCTAGAAACATTCAGTACTGTACCTGTGTTCGTGTTTCCCACTTGTTGGTGCATCCGATACGGGTAGCACTTTATTGCTGCAATTGTTTTTTTCTGTTACGAGTTTTACATTTATAATTTAGTTGGATGATTTCTTTTGTTTCTCAGGTCATGGCCGGGCTGATACATTTAGTGCAGAACAACTACCAACAAATTTTAAATGAAACAGTAGAAGGTAAGATATTATTTTATAGACATTTTCTGAATTTTTATGATTTGTATAACTTCACATACCAATATCGAAATTTAACTTATCGTTGAACACATTCTGAAATACATATACTATCAGGAATAGTAGCTTTATGGCTATTGAATACATGGGCTTATTCCTACAGACGACATAGGCCAGATGAAGACGTTAATGGGGAAAGAGCGGATCGGCTAAACTCACAACGCTTTGAAGTAGAAAGTCCTCAAATTGTACAAAACATTCAACGTTTTTCCATGATTTACGAATGATCATCAGACATGCAAGAATTTCAACTGTCGCAGCCCCAGCCTTCGTTCCGAATTCACGAGGATTTTATAACAAATCATAAACTAAAAAAAAACACTAAAAAACGCTGTCGTAATTGTTTTATTAAGTAAAATATAATTAAAATAACAGTTTGGGGAATAAACGTAATAAACATATCAAATCATAATTTAGTCATGATAAAATAATAGGCCTAAGTTTGGTTTGGGGGTCTTTCTTCACGTCGTCAGACCAAATTTGAACACATATTTCAGTTGAATTCATGGGTGTTGCCTTGTTAAAATTTTGCATAGAGAATGTGCGGATATTTTCTGTTATATCTCTGCGTAGTGTTTTTCCAAAAATACATATTTTAAAAATTACGTCCAATCTCAAAGTTTTTAATACTCAACAGGCTATCTTTTTGTTTTAATTTTTGAGGGTTCAAAGATTATTATGAATTTAATTCCCACCAAACATACCTATCCCAAGAGAAAAATTATGGTATCGCGAAGATATAAGGTTTGAAAATAAGAAAATAAAAAATAATTAAAGTGGAAGCGTGAAAAATTATATTTTTTAATATTTATAAAAGTTAACATAGTTTGTTGCTGTCATCAATGAAAAGTAAACAAAGTTCATTCTTAATTATGTTTTCACAGATGTTTTTATAACACATATGTTAAGTTCAGACATCAAGGATTATTTTTATATGGCTTTGCCACATATGGTGCTGTCATTATGAACCCATAACGGCCCTAGGGCTGTTAGGGCTGTAATGAATCAGTACCTGTTAATGATTTTTCCGACTTTTAATCTATGCCTAATTATTCTCCTTTTCGCTTTGATAGAAAACATATTACAGGTCATACTGTTATGTTTAGGTTTTTCGTTGTAATTTCGTTGTCACTCAGCTACGTATAAGGCCAAATGGTAAAGTTCTTTCAGTTTGAAATGTAATAATTTTAGGAATTAGTCTCTGCTGATGATGTGACTTATATATACATTAAGTTCTCCAGTCAGAATTTGTTATGTCCAGCTTTTTAAGGTTTCTTTTGGAACCGTTTTGAGATAATTTGCAATTAAGCTAGCATACACGTATATACAAGCATACAAGTGCATAAGCATTTCACATATAATCGTATAATTGAACTACAGAATATGGGCCGGATAACAGCTCTAGGGCTGCAATGAAAACCCATGCCACAATCAAACGGACATAATTAATTAGCTGATTAAGTTATGCGCTAGTAGAAAGTGGCTTGTGTCGACAACCAGCCATTGCGGTTTAAAACAATGAAATCTTATGAATATTGACATAACTTTTAAGGTAGGTTTACACACAGCCATGCATAGTCATGTCAGTAGCAGGGGCAGTGACATTTACTGGCTTGTAAGTGGCGGTGAATGTCCCATGTAAACCTGAAATGACGTGCGAATTTCAGCCAAGACGAATAGAACCTTTTAGCGAATACGTGCAGTGAAGCGTCATCGGGAGTGTCGCTGCTAATATTTGTTTTACATATATTAGGCTAGTGACGCCGCTAGCTTCTGATGAGCCATCTGCAATAACAGTAAAGTGCTACTTCAGGAATCTACAGAGGCACGTGCTAATCTCAGAACAAGTTCTGATTACAGACTTGTGATCTCCGCAGTAAGCTGATGGTTTCAGTAAACTGATGTTCAGTGAACCATCACTTACATGCCTTTGTGTTAATTTATATATTATTGGCTCTAAAAATTATTTGCATGTTAAAATTACATCACAGCTACCTGCTAATGGTAACTAGGCTTTAATGAAGTGTGATTGGAATATTGGAAACGTGCAAGTATAGATATACGAGTTTTTCAGAAGAATACGTCTACCTTCCGAATGTGAATAACACACAAATACTTTGTTAAAATGTCTTCTTTTACTTTAAGAATATCTTATAAAATTATTATTTTCGGAGAATGCAGACTCTCCTTCCCCAAAAATATATCCATAAAGAGATTGAAAAATATGCAGCCTTGATTTTTGCTTGTAAAACACATTCGTCGGCTTATCTGATCAACAAAACATCACGGTGTTGCTGACGGCAATGATCGTGTTGTTTTTAAGAAGTGCAACTGGGCAATAACAACGCTAATCTACCTAAGAATTTCCTTTGTTTCTGGCACCGGAACTGGCGGATTTATGTTCCACACGGCTTTAATTAACTGTGGGTTTTGTCCAAGATATTCAGCTTTGGCACTGATGCACAAAAACAAATCAGGGGACGTTATCTTAAATGTAACAAGAACAAGTTAAATAGGTGACGAAAAAATTTATCAACTCTATTTCTAAGCTCTGGCCGTATAGAGAATCATCTCTTTCTTTACGTCTCATCAAAAAACAAGGCGAAGGCCATTCGTATGTCCAATGCAAAAATGAACATTAGTCTTCATGTGGGTGGACTGAGCCATTTCATGTGACTCGAACTGTACAAATCCATGTTGCAGACCCCATAGTGGACTCATGGCCCCTGATGAGCAGCCCGTGGCCAGTGGTCTCCATCGTAGCTTTCTACCTCTACTTCGTGCTGAAACTCGGCCCAGAGGTCATGAAGACAAAACCGGCGTTTGACCTCAAATACGTCATGATCGTCTACAACTTCTACCAAGTCGTCTTCAGTACCTGGATGTGCTTTAGGGTTAGTATTTACTTAACGCAATGAATAAGTGTTGGTTTTATCCAATAAAACCAAGCAGGCCTCTTTATGGAATTTTGTTCGTTTGATGGGTAATGTGAAATACGTGTGTAGGTGACTAAGTGGTTTATGAAATCTATTGTATAATAAACAGCAATAATGACAGTGTTGTTTTGTAAATTCAACTTGTATTACAGGGTAAATAACGATAAAAACAGTAATCGCGTTGCGTCAGAGTTATGGACTCATTCAGTTCCAGCTGATTACTTGCGTGTATGTTAGTGCCGAATTTATTTGATTATTATTTACTCTAGATAACGGTTTCTTACAAATCAAATACTGTTTTATGGTAGAATAATTCGTAATTTATAAAATTATTTTCTGCTTATTAATGAGTAATGCTTACTGAACCGCCACTGCATAGATAATCCGCTAGATTCATCTTAATCATGTAATACTACTTGAGAAGGCTCGCGGGGATCCAAGAACTGAGGTATTTGTGTATTTCAACGCCAGTGGCATTTTTTAACGTTTTGATCGGGAACGGTCCAAACCCGGGTCTTGTTACTATCTAACGGCGACCTTTTGTTAGATAGCATCATTAATTCATAGCCCAATGATAAATGGTAACTGGACCCAGTTTCGATCGTGGCAGGAATCGAACCGGCGACCCTCAGGTTATGAGGTGAGCGCTTTATCCACTCGGCTATCCAGTCAATCATAATCAATTTAAGATTGTCAGTATTTAACAAAGGAACGACAGCATGAGATCTTTCACAATGGATTTCGAAAATCAGTTTTATTATTCAAATATTTAAAATCACAGATTTTAACGTTTTATAGGTTGTATTCGTATCCAATATTAAAAAATACTGATCGTCTAAAGTGGTCCACTCTTAAAGGATCACGTTAGACGGTCCGTTGGCAACAGAAGCTTGTCAGTTTCCTCCCTGTTTGTCCTCCGTTTGCCCAACATCAACATGTGACTGTTATGTTGCCAAATAACTGGGACACTTTTACTGCGTGGGATTTTCTTTAGCGTCTTGACAGTGAAATCGGAAACAGTGAAACCGAATGTCACCAGTTTATAAATAAGTCGCAGGAATTACCTATTTTGTCCTTTCACTTCAAGGCGAACACAACCTGTTACACAATCCTGCCCTGAGGTAGCTTTCGTCTTCGTCCCGCGATTATTAAATTAGATAATGAAGATGAATAGATTATCGTGAACTGTTAATTTTATTTATTCTAAAATGTATCTGTTAACATATTGTTTTGAAACTGGGCGGTAATAAGTAAAATTACACGAATTTCAAAATCACAAACAGAACGTTTTTGTTTGCGACCACAATATTGAAAAAATTCTGCTATTATTCCAATTTATTGTAGCACTGACTGTTTGCATCCTCTCCAAATGTCTTGTCTTTTTTTTTTTATACAACAGCTGTTTTCCTTAATTTTACTACTGCGGGCCATTATACGGTATCTTTTTGACAACGAAACGTTAACTTTGGCCAACGAATATCTAAATAAGGCATACAAATAAACATTTTAATAAATTATGTTTTTGATGTCTGAAGAACACAAATCAAAATTTTTTTAAATGTCTTAGGATTAGTATAATACAGACTGAAAATCGGGCTTTGCACAGTTTGATAGCTTTTGATTTGATAGATGAACTTAAAACGTCAATGGACATAAATTATTTTCTGTTTCAGTTATTCACGACAGACCGAGCCATTCAGTACATGCTGCAGCACGGCTGCCACCCGCTGTCCGGGGACCACAACCCTGTGCAGGATCCGGTTTGTATAAATATTTTCTTGATTCATACGTCTGTAACCTCAGTTGCCATTGGATGTTGGGCTATTAATTAATTGTCCTGTCTAAGGACATGACGGCCATAGTCAGTAACAACTACAAGATCGCACCGCAATCGTCTTACACTCATATCTCGTTCATACTTTGGCTTTGGTTACCAGGGGACTGGGTAGGTCGCCATTAAAAGAAAAAGTTAAGTAAACTACCCTCTTTCGTCGTACATGTTCTATTGATCGTACTCAAGTGATCTTGAAAGGAACTAACATTGAAAGCTAAGTAAGCTCAGACAGGTCTTGAACCTACCATGAAGTATCCAATGCTCCTACAGCTTGTCTGTAAGAAAAACCTTTTCTTTACTTTTTTTCTCAAGACGATCTGATACAGGTTAACTATCTTGAATATCGAACCGATCCAGAACCCTCCTAAACTCTTTGGGTTAATACATTTTTTCAACTTTTATAAAATTCATGGTTTTTAAGAAATTGAATTTTGAATAATAAAAATAGCCACAATTTTTTAAACAGTGTAAAGTTGCTGACTTGATACTTCGTAGGTTATATTGGTAGGTGTACCAATGGGAGCGTTCAGCCGCATTCCACCGGTGGGTAATATACTAACCTATAATAAGTGAACGGTAGTGGTGGACGTACCATCTACCGATCATTGTTGTGCATCCGCCGATGTTGTGTTTACGGTGGATTCGGTAAGTAACCGGACATTGTTGATTGTCAAGATGCGGTGGATTTGCCTATTAGTGATTATGGTAATCGGTTACCCACCGGTGGAATGCGGCTGAACGCGCCCAATGTACACAATTTTAAATTGATTTGTTAAGTCGTTCAAAAGCTATGAACTAGAAACTAAGCGGTTTAAGGACCTTCATAGGAACCTTTCTTCGTTTCTATGTGAAATGATTTCCCGAAGTTTCTGCACATCCTCAGAGTTCAACCTGTATCTTAATATAAGTATTTTTATCTGTGAATCATGTTTGTCTCCTATAATTCACTTTTTTGTTCCAGTTGAGAGAGGCTTCGTGGTTCTATTTCATGTCCAAAATCATTGAACTTTTAGATACGGTAAGATTACATTGCCACGTTAGCATGCTCTAGACTGGCATGCATGATTGGATGTTTTTATTAGAGCAATGCATTAAGTATATTCAGTATTCAGTAAGTACTGAAGAAATTATCAGTGTCAATTTATTAGGCTATGTTTTGCAAAAATAAGCAAATTCTCTCCCTTACCAAATGCAAACCTACTTGTAACGACTATCTCATGAAGATTTGAGTAATAGCTCTTTTGAAATTGACTTGTCTTATATCTGTGAAAGGTTTGGGTTACTGCTACCCTCCAACAACATTAAAAATCTGGCGTTGATCCAGAATAAATCTGGCGAGGCTTTACGGATTATGTAAATCTTTAGGCAGTTAATACAAATGGTTATCTTCTAATAAATAAAATAAATCATTTATTGAAAATATTATTCAATACATAACTTATCGTAACTATTCGATTCCCTAGTAAACAATACAAGCAAAAATGAAAAGCTTATAAATAAATTAAGAAAGTGCTTTTAACTCTTAACTTGGTCATGTCCAATAGATAAAGATAAAATTGTTGTCAGAACTAAGGTTCCATTGACTATAGCTCTAAAGTCTGTCAAGACAATACCCTTGACCGGTATTACAACACAAACAGTTTCTCATTAATAGTGTTTGTCTTTCATTCAAACAATGTTTGTCTTTCATTTAAATTTGCAGAATGAATGGGGACTGATTACATTCAATTAATTTGTTTATTTATTTTGGTATTTGAAATATTCGTTTGTTTCATACTAAATAGAGATATGCTGAATATTGTAAATAAAATAAACCATTTATTAAAAATATGAGTGTTTATTATAAATTATTGTAATTATTTGATCACATTTGCAGGTATTTTTCGTGCTGAGGAAGAAGCAGTCTCAGGTGACCTTCCTGCATGTCTACCACCACAGCAACCTCGCCCTCTCCACCTGGGCCTACTTGAAATACGTCAAAGGTTAATGTCCTATAGACATATCCTTCCAATCATAATGTAAAATGAATCTATATCTAAATAGCATCTTCTATACTTATTCAATACGCTAGGGGTTATTTCGTAATCAAGACTCCTCCTACAGTTTTAAACTGATTTTAATAATTAAGGTGTCGTTGGAAAAAGCTCGGCGAGAAGTTTTGCAAGAAATAAAATTTGCGAGGATTAGACTGAAGGGAATAAACACCCTCAATTCTTCGAATTTGTCCATAAGGAACACAGGAATAGAATATCAAGGAACAAAGCTGACAAACATTGCTAATCAGCAGACTAAACGAAAATTCAAAGCTGCTGAGCAGCGCGCGTCTAAATAAATACTTCTAATTACAGGCTATGCAGTACCTGGAAACTTGTCCCTGAATAATCGAATTCTTTACCAAGTTATTCATAAAGTTAGTAATCAAGATTATGCATATTGTTGCCAGAATGCACGTTTTAAAAACAATAGTTCATGTCAATAAAACTGAAACCAAATAGAGGAAAAAAAAATCTGAAATATTTTGCCTCTAGGAATCAACCTGTAATTCAATGCATTACAGGGTCTGTTCTCCAATTCCGAACTTCTTTCCGTTGTTAGATGCAAGCAATATCATTTATACTGCAATTTATATTTTTTAAATTATATAATTATCGGCGAGTCCCACATGCAGTTCCCATCAACGTGCTGCAGCATTGAGAACTGCAGTTAAATTATTTTGCTGATCATTTCTAAAAAAATTTATAGAAATTAATCAAAATACGTTTAGTTTCCTTAACCGGTAATTGTGAATAAGACCGAGAAATACTCATGAACAATGATCCAAAGCGAGACCAAATATAAGATTCGTATAATCAAAATAGATCATGATAGGGGACGTCTCTCGAAACATGTCAAACAGAGTTTACTAAAATAATTAGAAAACCTATATACTGTACATAAAAAAGGGGTTTTGCTAACGTACATAAAATCTCCAAAACTATAAGACCTACAGAGCAGAAATTTGGCATATGTACTCCCTTAGTTCATAGATGCGTACTAAGAAACTGTTTTACAAAATTCTTTTAGGGTTACTCCCTATAGTACTTCAAAGTTTTAATGTTAAACTATAGGGAAAACTATGAGGTTTGCCATCGCAACCTTTGAAAGTATGACAACTTAAATCCTTAATTCAAGGAAGTTTTCATGGTTTTTCACGGTTAAAACTGGTTTGACCAGCTAATTTCTAATAATTTATTATTATGGCCTAATCGTGTGAACAAAATACGAAATGTAAGAACAAAACCATCCCTATAAAAACCAAAAAGAGTAAAATAAAATTATAAAATCACTGACACCCTGAAAACGAATTAGTTGAGGTTGGACTGTTTTCATTGATACGAATCAACAAAAATTCAGAACTCAATATCAGAGCTGTTTAACAGGGAGATATATGATACTCTTTCATCTTGTATGTTTTTGCCCACAGGCGAGCAGGGCATCCTGATAGGTTTCCTCAACTCCTTCGTCCACGTGGTCATGTACCTCTACTACCTCCTGGCCGCGCTGGGGCCCTCCGTGCAGAAATACCTCTGGTGGAAGAAGTACATCACCAAGCTGCAGCTGGTATGTACATATTTCCAGTTTTAGAATATTCAATTTTAAGTGGTTTCAAATTTGTTTATTGTGGAGAAAGATTTATGGATAAGCTTATCGTTGTGGAATTGGAGTAAATATTGGAGTCTTAAGATTTGTAATTTAATTTAATTTGCAATTTGAATGTAACCTAAAACTAATTTGGCTTTGAACAGTTAATATTTTAATTGTTTTAAAAATTCTTCTAGAGGTTAAAAAAATACAAAAAGTCAGTTAACTTGATGAATACTTGAATTTCCTCGGTTTATAACGTTAAGATACAAATGTATACTATTTCAATAATTTGTAAATTTCTCGTTTAAAAGGGGGTTTACGTCGCACATTGAGTAAAACTTAAAAAAAACTGCGTAGAACACTGATTTATCTCGTTTGAAATGTTTGAACACTTAAAATCGGAAGTAGGATTTAGCTCGGAAATCGGATTTAGCTGATAATAGAAACAGTTGTGCGTTCAAACCCATTTTTATTAACGTTATCGAATCCCCAATCAACAACAGTTGTAGATATATACTTAAAGAAAATGCATTTAACATTTCTTTATGTTCTTAAAGGAAATCTAAAATCCTGATTATTTTATTAAAATTGAAAGGCCGAGTATAGTCCAAGATGTTAAAATTTCGTTCAGCAACTCGCCAACAATCTCGACCCTCACTCACTGTCACTTCTGGCCCTGTGCCATGACAGTGGTTGAGAATGGGTACATTAATTAGAATCTGTTTTTTTACTGGTAATCTGTCGGTTGTCCAGACTGACTAGTTTCCAGTTCACTTTGGTTACTCCTTGTTTCTCTGGGAACTTTGATTCCTGGCTGAGCTTGGATACCACCCAATCAAGTCTGAGAGTTGTGGATCGTCCTGGTTTGACCATGCTTTTTTGAGAGGGGTTGAGGGACCCTTACCTGACCCTTACCCTCAGGCTGACAAAAGTCTAAGCGTCTTCTAGTGTAGAGAGCGAAGTGACCTGGACGAGTCTCTTGACAACAAGGAAAGCACCGGGCAAAGGTGCTTTTCTGAAAATGCTTGGGAGGTCTGGTCGTAGGGTCAGTCGTCCCCGGAAGAGATTTCCAATGACTGTTGCGCTATTAATTAACAGTCCTGTTTAAGGAACATGTCGGCATTAGTCAGTAACAAGACTACAAGATCGCGCCGCAATCATCCTTCACTTAACCGTCGTTCATACTTGGCTTAAAATACCTACCTGGGCAGATCGCCAATTCAAGCATTGTAATGTAATGTAATGAGTCTGGAGAATGGATTGGTCTCTTCCTTCAGGGGCGAGACTGGCAGAGCATATAACTTTCCCATCCCGACAATCCCTTCCTTCCTTAAGCTGCACAATATCCCAAAGGAGACGTCCTTAAACTTTCATTCCTCCCTTAACAGTCTAACTCTCTATCACTTCCACGCAGGGCCAGTTCGTCATCTTCATCGTCTACCTGCTCACGCTGCTGGCGTTCGACTGCAAGCTGCCCAAGGCCCTCACGGTCTACATGGTGTTCAACAGCGCCGTCTTCCTCTACCTCTTCAGCGACTTCTACCGCAAGGCCTACCTCAACAGCAAGAAGCTGCAGGGCACGCCGACGGACCGGCTGCTGCTGCAGAAATCAAAAACTAATTAGTCAGGATTTTAGGTTATGTTCTCGTTGTAAATAAATGCGTTTTATTGCGCTCGTTTTTTATTATATTATAGTTTTTGTTCCTCCTTGTCTCTGCACTCTTGACTATTAGCTGACTTCGTCCTGAAGATGAACACACACAGCTGCGAGTGTGTAGAATAGCGATTACATTATAAATGTTATTGGAACTTATTATTTTTTTAATAATGAAAGGTTTAGCTTACCTCCTGTGTCAATTGATCCTGCGGAACCGCTAGCTGATGCTGATGAGTCATGACCGCACCTAGTGAGGGATTACGTGGCCAAGTTTTTGTTTGTAAACTTCGCTGTCGTATTGTGCGTGTTTCGTGTTTTTTTGTGATCAGAAGAGTTTTAGTACTGACCACTCCATCTAGTACGTGTGGTTAGCATAAAAACCTTGCACTTTTTGATACAGCTTAGCCACTTGGTGAGTGTATACAAGATACCAGTAGAAGTATTTTTGTCCGAAGAACCAACCTTGAATTCGTGTAGAACACCCCCATATCAGCCATTAAAGATGGCCGCCACAAAACGCATAAATTGCCCCATAACTCGTGAAAGAGTAATCCGATCGTGATAAACTTTTTTTTATTTGAAAGGTCTTTTATAAACTCAACTTTTTTGTATTTAACTTTTTTTTATAAACTTAATGGTTTTCTTTGTATATACGAAAAAACGCATTTTCCCATATAATTCCATGGGAAAGACAGATTTCTCAATAAAATGCATTTTAATTGATTTAAGAAGGCTAATTCCGGATGGAATATCTTGAGTAGGCTAAAGACTTATGCATACTATGATTTTATGAATATTAATAAATTATTTTAGTAATAATGGTCTTTGAAAGATTTTTTAACAGGCCATTTTTTTTTTTTTTTATTTTTCGATTATTTTATTGAAAAACTTTTTTGATCCAGCCAAAAAGTACATTAAATTATAGAAAATGTATTCAAAAATCGAATGCTATTGCTCAAAACAAGAAAATCCAATCATTTAACCTATTTATGAGGATTTGAAGGTGTCATTGACGTCCCATAGTAAGTATATGGCGGGGGAAATCGCGGGTACATTTTCAGCGATAAAATTACTACCCGTCGGTAGAAATGAGGAAAACTTTTTGGAAATGTCCAATTAAATCATTACTACAGTATACCAAAGAAAAATGATAAAAAAATCATCGAGAAACCATATTTAATGCGCTTTTTATGATTTTCGTTTAAAACAACATGCTGCCGTTGCCGGCGCGTAGACGTAGTTCCATCAAACTCTCACAGAGCGCGCTCCTCTCGCTACCACGCTGAACCTATCTATGGCTAGCGGAGTCCATGGGAAAGCTCAGACATCGCGCAATCGTTATGCTCGTTCTTTGCCGGCAACACTTTTAACATTGACCTCAGGTTAATTCCAACTGAAACTAAAACCGAAAATTGAATTATATTCACTATTTTTGAAACTTTAAAATTGATTCCTTTAGTAAATAAAATAAGCATTTCCGATATATAATTGAATTCGTTCAATTGATTTTACGAACAATTACAGGTTGTATATTAGCATGTTTATGAACAATAAGAATATATATTCTTCATAAAGTAATGAAAATTAATTGGGTATTGCCTTTGTCGATCAGTAATTGTTTTGATTTCAAATAGCTGAACACTAATTAGATTAATATTTAAAGAAATCTTAAAATTATTTCTAAATCACCGTCTTCGACTTTAATTTTCGTACAGTATTACTCATTATGTTTATTAAAATTATATTATTGGTTTCATATAAGAGCAAATAATTATATGCCTACCTTTATGATTCAGTACATGAGACCAAAGCGGAAACGCCATAAGGAAAGAACGCTGCAGGATTTTTTTATCGAGGGAATACTTTTTCTGTGTAATTAAGAAGACTACCAGATGTGTATTGGATCATTACGTTTAGTTGCTGTAAAACAAAGAAACCACTATCAGTTTATTTAATAAAACTTTTAGTAAATTCATATATATTCTATTTATTTGTCAACTACCACACATCTATAATCGACCAGCCTAAACTGTTTCACCTAGAACCTTGAAACTTCGCATGGACTTTCCCCATAGGGCGTAGGCATACACTAAGAACGGATTTTTTAAAATTCCCTGAGGACTACGCCTATATCAAAGTTTCATTGTTAAACAGGGAAGCTTATGAAGTTTTCATGGCAACCTAAACATAAAAAATCATGAATCCAACAAAGAGTTTCTGTTTTTCCACGGGTAAAACCGGATTGATCAGCTAGTTGCTTATAATATTTTTAATCGTAATTGCGTTATTGAAATAACAGCCTATAAATAGATTGTTTCTTTCTTTTTATAAGGTTTTTTACTAAGTTGCAAGTTTATATAGAAAACAAATATCCCCCCCCTTGTTGTTACAAATACTCCCTTATTGTTAAAAAACATAATTGGCTTAGTATTAAGGCAAATAAATAAAGGTATACCTAATATATATACAGAACGTAATGCAAAGGTTGAATGTACATTCAGCTGGACTATTCGTAGACTAATTAGAAATCTTTATATTAATAGGCAAGCATTTTTTCCATAAGGTTTTTGTGCTTCTTTTTTCTCAGCCAGTGTGCATCGTAGCAAAAATCTAAGCACACCGATAGAATTGTATTTTCCTGTAGATGTGCAGAATCCTAATGAAATTTATATTAGTCTTTTAGACAAGTAGAAAATTGAATTTAAAATTTCAAAAAAATTAACATTGGTCTTATGAGTTGCTGTTTTGATGATAGAAAACAAAACAGAACTGTGCTTTAGCCATCATATGTAGCTGTTATCACATGCTATTTTTCGTAGAGTAAAGATTAGATGTAGAAATATTATGTGAGGGCGAAAAGTGGGCAAAAATTTACGCTGTTTTTTTAAACCCAAACAATAATAAGTTTTTATCAAGCAATAAACAAATGTAAGGAATTCATTAATGAAACGAGTTAGTATTTGTCCAGTAAATTTTTTTCTGCCATCTGATGAGATAGAAAACCCAAACAATAATAAGTTTTATCAAGCAATAAACAAATGTAAGGAATTCATTGATGACACGAGTTAGTATTTGTCCAGTGAAAAACCCAAACAAATTATTATTTTTAAATAATTTCAAGCCGCATGTTTTATTGGGGCATGGAGTAAAAATATAGTATTTGATTGAAATCCAGGACTATTCAGAGTAGATTGAATGTGTTTCAAATTAAGTTTGCTCACTTCAATAAGATTAAGAGATAAAAATTAGCTAATAAAAAGGGAAGAAAAAGGAACATTAAATTGAGTCTCTACCATCCGATGTACTATCGTGCAACTGCAGTACAGATGGACATTACATTCAAATTGTGTGTTTAATTGGTAGAGAATGCGTAAAATATGTGTAATATTTTAGTGATAATGATAGGGAGAGAGGGAAGGAAGGGGAAATGTCCTAAGGGTAAGGAAGGAGAGAAAAGGTTTTGAAGGGGAGTTTTAGGTCTCAAATAATAATTAGGCACGTAAATGTTAGGTGTTATTATTTCAGACCTAAAAGGTAAGAAAGGAGGGATGAGGGATGGTAAGAAGAGGATGAAGGAGAAAAGGGGTGAAAAGTAGAAAGGAAGTCGAAAGGAAGGAAGTACATAGAGTGAGGGAAGGAATTAATGAAGGGAGTGAGGGAGAGAACTGTAGTGAGGGGTGTACGGGATAAACTGATTTGATGACTGAATTTTTATTGTCCTCTGATTCAATAACCAGCTCAGTGTTAAAGAAATAATCATGGGATCTTAATATTATACAATACTAATTACTAAAGTAAAGGCGTGATAAGTAAAAAAGGCGGGTTTCTCAATTGCACATGGGCCCGAAAATCCTGTCACCGGGCCCGGCAACCGGAGTACAAATGGACACATTATATTCAAATTTTGTTTTTATTGGTGGATAATGGGTAAAATATAAATAGCATTTTAGTGATAATAATAGGAAGAGAGGGAAGGAGGGAAAAAGTTCCAAATGGTAGGAAAGAAGGGAGGAGATATGGTAAGAAGAGAATGAAGGAGAAAAGGAGGGAAAAGTGGAAAGAAGGTCGGAAGGAAGGGAAGTAGAGAGTGAGGGAAGGAATTAATGGAGGGAGGGAGAGAACTGTGGTAAGGGGTGTGCAGGATAAACTGACTTGATGACTGAAGTTTTACTTTCCTCTGATTCAATAATCATTCTTAAAAAAATAAACATGTAATCTTAATAAAATTGCCATTATCTTAATAAAATACTAATTACTAAAACCAATGCCATAAGCCAGAAGTGAAGTAAATAATTAGTCAAGGATTGAGAATCGGCCCCCAGTTTGGTTATATTATGTGTTTACATGAAAAAAATGTACTATATGAAATGTATTTAGAAACACATTAATATATGCGGGGATCATTTACAAAATTAGCGATCCCTTTGTCACTTTGAAAATTGGTCGAATTTTCGACCACTGGCGATCTCTAGTACTTTAAAAACTGTACATTAGATCATTGTGTTTCGTTGCTGAAAAAAAAAACAAAGTAAACATTACTCTTTGTGGGAATAAAACCTCATAAAATTATATTATGCTGTTTATCATTGTAACAATTTCGTAAACAAGAAAACTGTAACTCTAAGTATTATACTTAACTATATGTAATGTTTGATTTATGTAAACGAATAAAAATAAAATTATATTATTATTAAAACATTAAAGCGAAAAATTGGGTCTTTCTGTCCCATTCTGAGTAAGCAACCGAGTGCCCCACGACCGCCAATGGGCACGATAGGCTAGAGCTACTAAAAGTAATTATATTTACCTTCTGGCAGCATTACATTTTTCGCTGCCCACGCAGTCTTTTAAAACGATGAAAATATTTCAAGTTAGCCTAAATGAACGTGTGTGTACATTTACATTCAACTATTCCATAAACAATCTGTAATAAATTAAAATATTTTCCCTAAAAAATCGTTTACCGGAATCTCCTGCGGTCGATTAAATGAACTTGATTTGAGGTTTATACTGAAGTTTCAGTAGTTTAGCCATAATTTTGCTATTGAATTTAGCTCTTTGATTAATCTTTAAATGTATATAATTAGACTGTTTATTCTTTATTCTTTTACTATATGATTTTTGGCTCGATTTCGAGCTATGTGTTATCTAGTAATTGGTTAATCGTACAGACCTACCTGATGCTGCACTGGATGTTAAAGTTGGATGAACATAAGGACGTAATGTAAGGTTTCATACTTCAGACATTAATAATATTATTTTTATCAATAATGAATAAGGAATACTTCTTGCGTACTCAATAATACTGTTACTTATGTGGGAAGACTTATGTGGGGTTACTTATGTGAGACCGTTGCGTCATTGCGTTTTCTTGGTAGAAAAAATACATTTTTAGTTTGTTAATTTTTTTTAACATTGCTAGCCCATTGTTATATGTTCTCTAAAAATAAGGAAAACTTAAATTATAATAGTGTAATTATGTATCAAAGGAGAGGGGATTGTCTAACGGACAGCGAACCTACAAAACTATTTAATAATATACTCCTACTAAAGTATAAGGCCTGAACAGAACTGGTGATATTGCATAGGAGTTACAGATACACAATAACAAAATTCGCTAGGTCCTACGGGACTCAAAAGTTTTTATGGTAAACTACAGGAAAGCCCTTGAGTTTTAATTAGTTGAAACCATTCCAAGTTTGTATTATTGTTGATGAGTATCATATATGTAGTTTCGTAAGGCGATTCTTTGCGTCAAAATTGTGGGCGCCTGGCACGTCGTAAAAAGGTGGGCGAAGGCTCAAATTAATTGTCTATTTTCCGTGACGACGGGAAAAATACTAAAATTGCTTTAAATTCACCTGGAAACGATAAATATCGTAAAATATCTGCCATTTAAAAATATTGAGAACTAAAATGTCTGCTTTCTTTACATAAAACAATTGATGCTGATACTAGATTGAAAAACATGCGCTAGATTATGGTAGATCTAAAAGCCAGTTTGCCATGAAGGTATTTTGTAATAAAATAAATAAGGATTGTTTGAATTTCCCCTTATTAAGGGCTTAGCCC
The DNA here is from genome assembly GCA_035578135.1 of Flexamia atlantica. Taxonomy (NCBI): domain Eukaryota; kingdom Metazoa; phylum Arthropoda; class Insecta; order Hemiptera; family Cicadellidae; genus Flexamia; species Flexamia atlantica. The sequence goes on from JAQJVK010000018.1 coordinate 13,784,912, forward strand.
CTTCAAGCCACTAGTTATTTTTAAATTTACATTTTTACTTTCTCCCCCTATACATAGTATATGGAGAAAGTATTGTTTTCGTCAAAATTTTCGAATTTGAGCTGTTAGTGGATATATTCGTTTTAGTGCTCCCTGAATCCAAAAAGTGGTTTTCGGCGTGGTATCTGTCTGTCTGTCAGTGTGTGTGTGTGTGTGTGTGTGTGTGTGTGTGTGTGTGTGTGTGTGTGTGTGTGTGTGTGTGTGTGTGTGTGTGTGTGTGTGTGTGTGCGTGTCAGAAGTCAGAAGAAGTCAGAAGTCAGAAATCGTTTATTCAGCAACATTACAACATTACAAAGAACAAATACCCCATGCATCTCGTAGGATGCGTGCGGGGTCAAATATTATTTTGTATATTTTCAATTATACATTATGCTTCTGGCAGTAGGCTACTTATACCTTATTAACAGTCCATCTTGTATTTTCGATATATCACAGGAGATCACAAGGTTAAATACTATAGAATTAATATTGATTTATAAATCTATGTACAAATATAACAATAATGAATAAATAGAGATTATATATAACAAAGAAATAAACTATTGCACTATAAATAAATATATAACAAAAACAGTCAACAATAAACAGCAATAACAAAGACTATATATAACAACACCTGCATTCACATAACTACATCTATATTAACAAATTCCTTTAATTTAATTTTAACCTTAGGTTTTGACTCTACAAGTATTGAATTACCGTATACTTGCAGAAAACTATTAAATATCTTTGGGCCTAAATAGCAGAACTGGTGACGGCTTCTCTCTTTATTTAAGTTTGGTACAACCAAGGATGGCATACCAGCAGCACGTGTCAGTCTGCTAATTACTTTAAAAGGAATTCTTTTAAATATATACATAACAACACTATGTACATGCAGTTGTGACACAGTTAACAAACAATTCTCTACAAAGATATGACTAACTCTATCAGTATATTTCAGTCTATATATAGTCCTAATTGCAAATCTTTGACACATTATAACTAGTTTTAGTATTGTTGGGTAAGTTCCACCATAGTGTACAAGGCCATATCTTAGTGTGCTTTCAAACCATGATATGTATAGTTTTTTCAAATGCTTCCCCTGAATAAAATTCCTCATATGATAAAGGGCATAATTTATTTTACGTAGTTTTTTAGAAAGGTGCTGTACATATACATCCCAGCGTAAATGCTGGTCAACATATAAACCCAAGTATTTTACTGATTCCGTTATTTCTATGTTTGGACATTCACACTTATAAATGCATTGATGACTATGACAACTTAATCTAAACATATTTTGGGGAGAGGTCTCTGTGTTATACTGATCAAAAAGCAAAATACTTTTGGTTTTGGCCGTGTTAATCAATATTTTATTAATGATTAACCACTCTAAGATCTTTACTAGATCTTTATTGATTTTGTTTAATAAGGACTCTCTGTTGTATGCCGCACAAACAAGAGCGGTGTTGACAGCATATGCATATATTGATGAGTTTAGATTAAGTTGCAGGAGGTCATTTATATAAATTATAAAAATAATAGGGCCCAATACCCCTCCTTGCGCTGTTCCGAAGCTCAACTCCAAAACATCACGTAGAATGCCATTTATTTTTACTACCTGCTGCCTTTTTGTACAAAATGATTTAAAAATTCAAAAGCAGCGTCTCCTATACCATACATTTTAAATTTATTTAAGAGAATGTCTGTGTCCAATACATCGAATGCTTTTTTAAAATCTAAGTATAAAGACAAGGTGTATTTTTGGTTCTCAATTGATTCTGTAATATTACGAATATGATTTTTAATGGCTAGATCTGTCCCTTTGACTGGAATAAACCCATACTGATTATTTGAAAACAAACCCCTATCCTTAAAGTAAATCATTAATTAATTTTTTATTATTGTTTCAAAAATATTAGCAATGTTACTGATGACAGAAATTGGTCGGTATGATGACATTTGATCTTTATCCCCGCTCTTAAATACTGGAACAACGGTTGCAATTTTAAAGTAATTTGGAAATATGCCCTGCTCCAGTGATTTTTTAAAAATATAAAGTAAAACAAAGGACTGAATATGTCAATATTATCCTTGATTACAGAAATTCCTATTCCATCGATACCACAACTAGGTTTATTTTTCATACTCTTAATACTACTTATTACATCATTATGGGTTAAATCAAATTCTCTCAAATTTACTTCTTCAAGAAGATTTACTTCGTGTGTGTGTGTGTGTGTGTGTGTGTGGATGTGAACAAAGCTAAGTCTTTTATACTTAGAGACGACACCAGTGGTCCGATTTAAATGAAATTAAGTAATGTAGTCACCTTAACATTTTCTCCCAAATGGAATACCTTGAAAGTAATAAATACTAAAGTAAAACTGTTGTGTTTCAATTTTTTTTATTGGCAAGTGAGAGTAAAACTGATAATAACGGCAAATTATAACCTTTACTAAGTTTAATGTAAGTAAATAATAACCAATCTGGTACACTTTACTGAAATATGATTCTAACTACACGTTTTAATAAAATGAAGACTATTTTTAAGGTACATATAACGTATTAATTTTATCTTGATAAAGAGATAAAATTAGTATTTATTTATATTTATGATGCAATAAAAATATTCGGTCGTCTACATTGAAAATGGTCTCGACAAAGTTCGAAACATAAAGATAGAACAAATATTCTGGCATGGGTGCACAGTATGGTTTTTATATACTTACGTTGATAAAAAAAATTGCCATTCTTAAATTATGGATTACATAAATATACAATATTCTTATAAAAATCCATACATCTCTTAAGAAAGACGCAATTAGGAATAAATCATTATGCTTAACATGATTTCTAATAGAGGCAAACGTACTAGCAGGCATATAATTGAATGCCAATTATTATTATAATATTATTATTTATTAATTACTCTATTGCTATCGGTATTAATATGATGTCAATGTTAAGTGTTGCCGGCAAAGAACGAGCATAACGATTGCGCGATGTCTGAGCTTTCCCATGGACTCCGCTAGCCATAGATAGGTTCAGCGTGGTAGCGAGAGGAGCGCGCTCTGTGAGAGTTTGATGGAACTACGTCTACGCGCCGGCAACGGCAGCATGTTGTTTTAAACGAAAATCATAAAAAGCGCATTAAATATGGTTTCTCGATGATTTTTTTATCATTTTTCTTTGGTATACTGTAGTAATGATTTAATTGGACATTTCCAAAAAGTTTTCCTCATTTCTACCGACGGGTAGAAATTTTATCGCTGAAAATGTACCCGCGATTTCCCCCGCCATATACTTACTATGGGACGTCAATGACACCTTCAAATCCTCATAAATAGGTTAAATGATTGGATTTTCTTGTTTTGAGCAATAGCATTCGATTTTTGAATACATTTTCTATAATTTAATGTACTTTTGGGCTGGATCAAAAAATTGTTTCAATAAAATAATCGAAAAATAAAAAAAAAATAAAAAAATGGCCTGTTAAAAAATCTTTCAAAGACCATTATTACTAAAATAATTTATTAATATTCATAAAATCATAGTATGCATAAGTCTTTAGCCCACTCAAGATATTCCATCCGGAATTAGCCTTCTTAAATCAATTAAAATGCATTTTATTGAGAAATCTGTCTTTCCCATGGAATTATATGGGAAAATGCGTTTTTTCGTATATACAAAGAAAACCATTAAGTTTATAAAAAAAAGTTAAATACAAAAAAGTTGAGTTTATAAAATACCTTTCAAATAAAAAAAAGTTTATCACGATCGGATTACTCTTTCACGAGTTATGGGGCAATTTATGCGTTTTGTGGCTGCCATCTTTAATGGCTGATATGGGGGTGTTCTACACGAATTCAAGGTTGGTTCTTCGGACAAAAATACTTCTACTGGTATCTTGTATACACTCACCAAGTGGCTAAGCTGTATCAAAAAGTGCAAGGTTTTGGTGGAAATCAACGCTAACCACACGTACTAATCGTGATGAGATGTGTTAAGGTGGTGCAGTCGAAAATTTTTATGATACGTTTTCTTCTATTTTTATGTTACTCATGATAAGAAAATTCTGAGGAATTAAAACAAATTTTTTGGATGTAAAATTTGTGAGCTACAGATGTCAAAAGTGTAATAATGAGGCGAAAATTCCCATATTTCTTGCATCATTCACGAAGACAAGGTTTAACCTACAGAGCCTATATTTGGGAATTATTTATGATTAATGAATGTCTTAAACCTAACATCAAGGAAATTAAAAAATAAATAACAAAAATTTTCAATGTTGTTGGAAAAAAAAATTTCCTACCGTTTTCATAAGTGTCAAATCATTTAAAATTATGTCATATTGTAGGCCAAATTCCGTACTATAGCCCAAAAAATAAAATTTTTATAATTTAAACTTTCTCCAGGAATGTTGCACAAACAAACTGAACTTAACACCTGCATAATTTGGTTAGGCAACCCGCATTCAACAAAAGAATGCTACCAGAACATTCTAATGACTTATGACACATCCCAATCACATGCACTGACAACAAGTTCAGAAAAATAATGTAAAAAAATCATTAGACTGTCATGCTGCCTGGCGGAATAGTTTGTCCCTAACGGCGCCCGCACAACCTTAACCAACGTTTAACACAACACGTAACGGCTGTAGTTTTTTATTACTACATAGGATCAATTGACGCAGTAGGTAACTTAAACCCTTCATTATTTTAGTTTTTCCAGAGGCTAACCCATCATATTAATTTGTACAAAGAATCACAACTGCAACATTGAGTTACGATCATTAGAAAGTCTCTGATGAAATTGAAGTGCATATAAACATAGTTTTGGTTTTATGAATAATCCATACGAATTCAATAAAATTTTCCATGTGACCTAGGAGCACTCCAACCACTTATTCTGTAAATGTACTAAGTGAATGTGGTCGATGATCCGAAAATCTTATTTGATAGACCTTGCAGAAAATCTGGTAAAGCTGAGATTTGTTGGCGGCTTGTTTATAATGTTAGCGCACTGAAAAACCAGGAATGAGATCTCGAATGCCAAGTGTAAGGTTGTAAAAATAAAAAAAACACTGCGAAATTTCCGTCTTTGTTGGGTTTTTTTGTGATTTAACCCTGACGGTTTGGTTTTGCATGAGATCTTTATTACATAAACCCTCTCGCCCAACATTGCTAACATCTTTAAAACATATGCTGTAAGCTATAGAATTGTGAGTGGTTTCCTAAATCAAAAAGCAATCAGACAACCTCAATCCTCCGAACTAGATTCCTCCAAAAGAAGAGGTTTTTTTTTGTAAAATGAAAATTGAATAAAGACTTGCGCAAAAGTGTGAGGAATTTTTCTCAAACGTTTTATTTGTACGAGCCACCACAACATTAATTAATTTGCAATTCAGAGTTATGATTTTATTTTGGTGATGTAGTTGCATTGCAAAGTTATACGTTAAATCTGGTTTTTGTCTTCAATGGACAAAAACTGGAAGGACTTTTCACTATAGTTTCTGGTTTCTTGCTCTGGCATGCAGGTGCATTTACATTAAGAAATATTCATCTAAATATAATTACTTATTACTCTTAGTTTTCCCAGTAACTCCCGACCTTTGAAGTTATTCTATATACTTCCCCCTTTTTTCCTAAAGTTTATTGCTAACTAAACAAATATGAAAATATCAAAGAGGTGTATGAATAAAGTTTTAAACACATTGTACCTATGCAAATAAATATCTGTTTTCAACGTCAGCTGTGAGAAAGGAAAATGACTTTTTCTTCCACCCGCGAAGTTTAGAGGTTTTATGATAGAAAAGTAAATTATAAAAACAACATTGAAATCTATAATTCAAAAGTCGAGTGCCTTCAAATTTCCAAGCATACATGCAAATATGTTAAAGTTCACGAATTACAGGCGCTAACAGCTTACTTGTGCATGTGTTAATGTACATAAGAAAAACACTATAGTGTTTTTCTTATGTACATTAAATACAATAAATATTTTTCTATTTGATTATTTATCCGCACAGATGAGGGAAAAATGTTGTGTGTGTTTCGGAAATAAAATACAATGCCTCTTCGTGAAAATTGTTACCCCCGTGAAAAGCGCAGGCACCTATATTTTCACTCGTGAGATAATGTTGTATTTTAATCCCTCAACACACAAAAATAACTATTTCCCAGCCTGCAGGCCTACTAGGAAAATCTGGAGATTTACCTACATTAATCATTACTGTTTATGGTTCCTACTGCAGAAATAAACTGAGAAAAAAGTTATAAAATGTAATATCACTTGATTTTTTATCACATTTCTACAATGTGATGAAAACTATCGTTCTTAGCTTGATTTAAGGTGTTATTCCGTGCCTTGATCGAAATTTCACCCCGTATAAAGCTATGAATACATAAAGCCTCACGTACAAAGTCAATCATGGCTCGCAAACGATCACTTTCTGACCTAGAGATGAAATATACAATTTTGAACTAACTATCGAAACATAAATGATCAATAGTGAACTTATATTTTTAAATGAGACTAACAGTGTAGCCAACATTAAAAATTGATTTAATTGAATTAGTATGCTAGCATAAAGCAAAAAGAAAAAGAAAGGGAATCATTATTATTATGTTGCATTATTATTATGTTGAGGTGTCAAACGTCTAACTTTATGAGGATATTTTGAGAAATTCATTTCTTTACAAACTCTCTCTGTTCTGCCTCAATACGAGTTAACAATAATTCTGAAATTTAAATGTGCTCATAATACACCTGTGCTCTGTTTAATATATTTTGTGCTCACATTCCAGGTGACAAAATTGAAATTTTCAAAAATATTTGACACAGTGAGTCGGTGGCGCAGTGGGCTTCGGAACTGGGATAGCGCCGCCGTAGGTATGAGTCTCCCCGTGGTCGCACACGTACTGATCACCCTTGTACTGTACCGGCTCACTCCTTGCTTTGCTTGATAAGTTCCACGCACAGGCCTATGAGGCTTATCATCATCGTCATCATCATCCTTAATAAGACAGGTACCTCATGGAGGACGTTACCCTGAATATGAGTGAAGGATGAGTGTGATGATCGTGATGATAGTGGCGCAATCTTGTAGCCTTGTTACTGACTAAGGTTGGCACGTTCCTTAGACAGGATTGTTAATTAATAGCCCAACAACCAATGGCAGCTGGCTCCAGAAACAACCCTTCAAAAAGCTACTAACGTTTGTGGGGGGAGGGGTAAATGCAAGATAAAAGAGGCCGCCTCCCTCTTTAAAACATAATAAAGATAAAAAATTGTAAAAAAGAGAAACAAAGATGACTATCGGCCTAGATCTCTCTCCCCCCTCAGTAGTTTGTTTATAAAAAGGAAGTTTAGGTGATACGGTAGGTTGATATGTAGAACTTAATAGTGACAATGCCTTTGAGATGCAAGTTCTATGTTCTTTCTTAATTCCATTATTTCCCATCGGCAACACTAGGAAACACATATTACATTAATGGATTAAGAAACTCCTTCCGGCCATCATGTAATGGACTGGCAGGTCTACGTAACAGGTTACGCTGGTTCCAAAAGTTGCAAGTTCATTGTTCATTCTCCATTCCATTAGTTTCACAAGAAAAATAATTAATTAATGGTAAATAAATTGTTGGATTGAGAAACACCTTCAGGCTAGGTGAAAAATACTGCGGTAATCACCGGAAAGACTGGCATGCACAGAAGAATGAACTAAGTTTACAATAAACATATTAGAGAGCAAATTCCCATTGGCCAATAATTCTACGTGCAAATAGTGCAACCTGACATAAACAAGCAGGTATTTGTTGTTATTGTCCAGAAATTCGTCAATAACAGTCGAGAAATTGCAGCTTTCAGATGTTTGGTGAATGTTGCTCCCTGTACAGCTTCTATTAAGCAGCCCTTCGGCAAACACATCAATTGAGTAACGTATTACATCTTTTAGAGTGTGACAACCCCATTCAAGGACAGGAATACTCTTTCATAGTCATTGTATCCGTCTAATTAATAAGGTACAATTTGTTCAATTGTTTACAAGAAGTGTATACTATATCATTAGAATGATATACAGTTCCGAAACCTTCATCATTAACCAGAGTTGAGAGGTAAATATATAGAAAAAGATTTATATTTGAGTGTTCAACCTGTTAAAATTTCATGGTTGCATCAGGGTGAGGTGGTTATGTCTTTTGATTACAAGGCATCTTATTTTTATTCAAGAAAATCACAAAACCTAAGGTCATTGTGATTTGGATTTAGTTAAGAATTTTTGGTTGATATTTCGATGGTTTCATCTTTTTTCATTATTTTGTTATTTAAAAATTAAATTAAGATTTAATGCAACAGATTGATAATATATTCGCGATTTACAACAAATACTAATGTAAATGTCTAGTATTGCCGAGATGCTAATGTTTTTTTAAACATTTATGTTTTTAATCGTATATTTTTTCTAACTAAACTAAAATATGTTAAAATTTTAAGTTCAAATACGATTTAATAGTATATTTCGCAACAAGGGCCGAAAATGAGGTTTTGCAGGCTCGAGATCGTGTTTCAAATTCTCGACTTCGTCTCGAATTTGAAACGATCGAGAGCTGCAAAACCCTTTCGGCCGAGGTGCGAACGCTATTTTTCACCACACTACACAATGAAATATACCCTAAATAATTTAAAAAAAACTGTTTATTATTTGACTTACTTGAAAACAAAACACAGCAAGACAATCATGATCGCAACTATCCTGTCTTGAATGCCGTATAATTTTGTGATGTTCTGACGTTGTTTCAAGCAAATAAACTATCAGCTGACTTTCGGACCTAGGGCCCCCAACGTTTTCAGTCCTGTGGCGGCAAACGGTGTGTTTCGGTCCGCGTTTGACGTTTGTAAAACAGGTGATTTCGTCGTAGTGTGGTGAAAAGTGAATTGCGATTTTTGGTCTTTAACCTCTTAAGTTTAAAAATACAAACAATTATTGTTTTGGCTTTTCAAAATTCTTCTTAAGGTTTTTTCACCTTTTACCTTAACGTTTTTGTGCAGTTTTACTTCGAACCGAGGCAGTAAAACTATTTCTAGCTTCCGCCTTTAACTTTGTAACGGGGTAAATATAATTAAAGGGAAACTTCAAAATATGGTTGATACGTCGAATAGGAGTAAGTATTTCTTAATTGTTTCTGTTATTTATAGTTAGAACATAACAAACTAATATTGGGACATAAGAGTGCTAATTATTGACATTCCTAAAGTCAATTAGGACATGAATTTCTTTCAATATATTACCAATCCTGCGAAGAACGAAGCACAAACAAACGTTATGTAACTTGAGATGGCTGGTATATACTCATCATACAAGAATTTCGTTAGGAACAAATTTAGATTTTCATTTTATATCGGGCAAACCGGAAAATCGTTTAGTGCGACCTCCTAGTCCAAGATTTGTTGCCAGACCGTTACGTTGTAAATTTACTTATAGTGTACCTAAAAAAATCTTATTTAAAACTCCTAATTTCCTAAACTCCTAAAGCTCAACCGGACAGGAAACTTCCGCACTTTTATTGTACAGATTTGGTTGAACGAGCTAATTGAAGGCCAAAGAGGCAATGACTCTTGAACCGAAGGTGATGTATGAATAGTTACGTAAGCAACCCACGTGAATGCATTGCTTGTACTCTGTTGATTCGAAGAAAGTTGAAAAGAGAGAGTGAATCGTCAGCGGGGGGTGAGGACATCGACATCCCTTAAATAGAGCTTGCGAAGTTCTGTTGACAACTCAGGGTGATTCACAAAGCCCATGGGAAAATGTCTGTTTGGCGTTGGGTGAGTTGAGATAACAGTTGAGAGTCGAGACGCAACAAGTAGGCCAAACCTACACGTGAGCTTGTAGGCTTAAGCTTAACTGTTTGCACTATTTATAAAGGCAAAAACACCTTGTGAAATAAGTTCTTGGTTAGAATTGGACACATTATGTAACAATGTGAAGAGAATGCGTAATCATTGCAAGAGAGGTAAACTTTTTTTGGACAAGGAAAAACGTCAGCAGACAGAGCCGCAGTTTGAGGATAATATTCGTGTTTTTCGTTTATTTCTTGCTATAAAACCTGACACACCACCTTTAGGTGCGTAGTTTAACCGAAACATGAATGAAGGGTGAAAATGGAGTTATTAAGGGCTGATCCATTTTGTCAGTATCAGTTATATGTATTTTCCAAGATAAGTAAAACTTTTGATTTATTTCGAGTATTTTTTATTTACATGCATTTAAGGAAATCTGTCGACCAGTATTTACCCCTACGATCCTATCCGGTTGGAAATAAGTTGAGGGATTTTCTCCTTGCTTTACCAACGCGTCGGCGGGGTTGCCAATGACAGAGTAACCACGTGCTTCCCACCACGTGACGTGTCAACCGGGGGTTGCAAACAGAAGTGGACAAACCCTGTCAGAGTGGTTCGCAGTCCGGGGTGGACAGTAGCAGCTCTAGGGGTGAAAGCAAGGGTGTCGTTACAGGTCTCTAGGTCACTCGGTCACCAAGGACCAAGGTAATTATAAATTGCATTGTTTTCCAATACTTTCGCACCTTCGTGACATTGAGAGCGGCTGTTTGTGGCCGGATTGTGAAGGGTTGACGGTTTACGGGCTCGGCAAGACGGTGAGTGTTAATGAATTGTTGTTAAGTGTTTTTTGTGAAACGGCTCTCCCGGAAACATTAAAAGATCGCTCTGAGATAGAATATAGAAAGCTGCGTTTTGATAGGTTGCTTAATTACATGTTTGACAAGATGTTTAACAAAAGCTTTCAAGTATTTTTAAAGACTTTCAATTTCATTGAACTGCTTATGAATAATAATTTGTATCTGCAAAATTATAATTTTAATTAGCTTGGATTCATTTATTACAAATTTTGACTTGTCGGAGTAGGCCTCTACAGGGGTGGGGAGGTATTAAAACGACAAAAATCACTTACTCAACACTAATAACCGGACGCGAGGTCATGGTTTGACTCCACTCCATGCAACTTGGATTGTCGGAGACGCAAGAGTGCCTGTAAAATAGGTCATTGCATAAATTCAACCTCCTGATTGTCTAAGTCTGTAGTACATGTTGATCACTGTTTAAATAAATCCTACCTGTCAGACAGTACAATCAATATTATAGTCATCTCTTTAAAAGCATCATTCAAATGGTATAGCGTGTCGTGTGACACTATTATTAAGTCACTATTATTAGGCTATTTAATGTAATTAAAATATTCAAGTACTGTTACAATGTATTAAAATCGCATTATTTTTCACAAAAATTATAATTTTTAACTAATTTCAGTTGTTAAGCCTTTAAAACGTCACTTAATTATGAATTAACTAAAAAATAGGCTTTCGCATTTTTTTTTAAACATTTATATCAAGCACAACCAATAATTTAAACAAAGCATAAAAATATTAGAACAAATTCCAGAGAGAGTCTTTAATTTAATCCAGAGGAGGCCTGGGTTTTAAGTACCAATTGGTACTATTTATAAAGGCTTTAACTGGTCAACTGGTGTGTCAATTTAGAATTTCTTAACACCAGTTGGTTGCGCTTAGCATTTTGATTTGATTTAATCTTGTGAAGAGCAAAAGCCCCTTAGACTTTTTTGTTATTTTTTAACTTATTATAGGCCTATTGTATTTGTTTGTAAAAATCTCGAAGCATCCCTAAAACGTTTGGTTGAGAAAGCATGAAATACTAGCCATGCAAAGACTTAAAATAGTTGGATGTTTGACCTACGTAATCTTTGAGTCAACGTTTGCTCTTTTATTAAACCTTGACTGGATGATGTTTTTGGCCTATGGGGTCTCAAAACGTAAATTAATTGTAATGGTTCCATGCCTCAGTGCAACCGTGCGGCCGTGCCAATCGGTTTATGGGTTTTCGATTTTATAAGAAATAATTTTATAAGAAATCAACTTAGAGTATTTTGTTCTGAATAACAAATTAATTTGTGCTGCCATCAATTGAGAAAATGCATAACATTTACACTAGCTGATAACCATGGCTTTGCCGAAGAGATTATTTTCCCTGTACGGAGTTTAAGTACGTGCTGCATTCTGTTGGTACTCATTGGAACTGTGACTATATGTTTTGATATAAACAAACCTTTCCTCAGAGTATACCATTGTCTTACCTGGAGCATTTTTACCATGTGCTTAATAAGATAACTTTGAAGGCCTATGGGGCGGAGCCCTATGGAGGTACCGGTGTAAAAACTGCTTAATTGTCCAATATTTAAGACTTAAAGAATCAGGATACAAAATGTTCGTTGGAGAATTAGTGATGTGTGCGTAAGCCAGGGCTTTGCGTTTTATATAATAACATTTTGGGTAGATTATGAGGACTGTGACATACGTTTAAGTTGCGTACAATCATTTGCCGAACATTAAACTTTTAGTTGGAAAATTAGTGATGAGTTTTACACTGGGGCTTTTTTTACACCGGTACAAGTTCGTATTTCCTAAATTCGCTCTTCACGATGGAGAACTCCCACCATTACTACCTTTTACCTCAAATCCTTTTACTCCGAAACAGCTCGGCCTCTAAATCAGCCGTTTGTCGATCCAGCAATCCCATTCGCTGGTCTACATAGCGGGCAGAACGCCCGATCTCGACGTGATGGGCGTAGAATCCGAGCCACTGCATAATACAGTGGAACACAATGGACAGACGCGGAACAGAAGTCATTCGGCCATCACACGCCGACTTGCTCACTCTGGACGTCAGGTGCCGTTACAGCTATCTGGGACGCCCTACTGCCAACTGTCCGCAAAAACGTTTGCCGATTGTTTCTCTGTGGCCTCTGTAAAATCCACATATTGTATGAGTTCTTCCGCTATTCAGGGAAGGTTGTCCAGCACAAAAATATAAACACGGAAGGCCATCAGGAGACCGAAAGAATGCACCTCGTCTGTAGCCTCCAGCCAGCTGGTACAAAAATATGTCGTAAGGGAGAGGGTTCTTATTCGGTAATCTCCGATTTAAGTTATATTTGCGCCAATAGGTTCATGAGATAGAAATTGGCTCGGATGAAACCGGAAAAGGGCCTGCCGTTGACATTACAATCTCTGGCCCCTTAGGCCTCATGGGAGTTAAGCAGCCTTTAATACCTCTATTAACTTTATACCCCCAGGGCTCGATTACTGGATGTGAATATATTCAACAGCGCTCCCCTGATTCGGAAGTGGAAGCCCACTCGAAAGCTCCTGCAACTTTAGGCAAGCTAGTGATCTCAAGATATTCTCTTTATTTCTTATATCAAAATCTGTTCTAAATTAAGAAGTTGTCAGCTGGACTCGATATACGTTGGTGGTGGTATTTTAAAATCAGAGAGGATTATAGCTTAAGATAGACTTGGTAGTTTTAGAGTTAAGTTTGAAGTTGAATATGTGGCAACCTACGAGAATGTCCGTTAATGTCAGTTCTTTCTATTCTCACGTCATGAGGCTCTGTTCGCGAACAAAAACTCGGCACTGTGACTGTGACCCGCGAGCTTTCCCCTTTCATTAAGGACGTGGCACAATGACCTGCCACTGGCACTGGGACATTGCGGTGCAGTTTCCTTTATGCCAAATTAAGGGCGCATCCAGAGCCTTCGAGCGTAAAAAGTGTTAAATCACCTGCGAGTCTGGATGGAATTTTAATAGGAACTATATCGAGGCGCACTTGAAAAGGCTCGAAACCAGCTGAGAAGTGGCAAGATCAGAAGTTTTCAATTCCAATCATGAACGAAGCAGGGAGAGTTTAGTAGTGAATGACCGGTTAAGGACGAAGTGCTATGTAAATTACTTCCTTATTTGTTATTTACTGTTACCCGTTACAACTTATAAAGCTCGATTAAGCTTTTAATTTGTTTGAATTAAGAGTTATCAGTGAAAGTTGTTTCTCAATCAAAATACTCTAATTGCAATTTTAAGACATACATGTCAGTGCAACAGTGAGGGACCCTCATAATTAACATTGAAAGTATGTAAATGAAATATAAGCGGTATTTCAGTAAAAATGTTTAAGGTAAATATGTTTTAAATATGTTAAACTGCAGGATAAAATGTCAACTATTGTACAGTTATTCAGTAACACAAGTTATAAATATTCATCAATTATAGAATGAATGTTAGTTTGGGTTGCTGGTTAGATCCAAATTGTAGGTGGATGATGAAAACCCAATTTTCGGTCTCACAAATTTTAACCAACGACAGATAAATAGGCATTTAGTTTGTTTATAAATAGATAGACAAAATAAAATGCTTAATACGAAGTTTTTCTAGCAAAAACTATCATTCACTGGTCATCTTAGAGTATTAATAATTTTTTCATAGTTCTATTCTGAACCCAGGCGACAATTGGGCTCATATTATTGACTCTGACCAATGATCAAATGGTGTAAGCTCGTGTAACAGTTTATCAAATTGTGTAAGCATGTGCAACGATGTAGGCTACTACAACAGCCCGGATGCGTCCACTCATTCTTCACTTACACTTTACACTTACACTCCGCGTCACGGTCGCCCCAATTGACCACGTTCATTGCGTGAGACCAGTGGCCGCATCACGCGAGTTAATCAATCTCCTTCTAGGATTTCTTCGAATCAGTAGTTAAATTTAGAAGCGCGTCGAGCTAGGGCCTTATGAATTAGGAGGTGGTTTGGTTAGTATGGGTTGAGATTGGTTAGCTAAGGCAGGTCGGAGGACGGTAAAAACGCTATTCTATGATAGTATATTTGAGCTCTTGTTTAAGTTACTTGTTTGATGCAGATGGAGTTGAGAGGAGATCTTCAGGCCAGTTAAATGTGTTATGTTAACATTTAAAACGTTTCAAATTGTGTAAAACTGATAGCTTTCAATTGTTATAATGTATGGCATTTTAACAATGCTGGCCTGCCTTGTTTTTGCAAGATGGTTTTCTTTTAAGTATTTGATTACTTCAAACACCCAAATATGGGGTATGGTCAAAATGTCTATATGTTAAGGCGTAAGAATATATTGGTTTTAGTTTCAGCACTCACCTAAATGATCTTTTGATGTGGTACAAAATCCTATTAAAGTTATTGCAACAAAAAATAAACTAGTTTTGGAAAAGTTATTTAAAGAAGCAATGAATTTTTAATCTAGGACACTCGAACCAAGCTATTTAGCCGATTTCTAAACGTGTTTACTCCCCCTGAGACCCCTGTCTACAACCTCTCTCCACGATAATCCGCAAATTGAGTCTCATCGATGACAGTTTCACTTAGTGCACTAGAGCAGTAGGACAGTAAAGTGGTACAATACAAAAGTAGTGCAATGCCTTATATAGGGAATTCCTTTTACTTTCTCCCCCTTATACATAGTACATGGAGAAAGTATTTTATCATCCCTTCATTCGTGCTCAACTTTAAGCAATGTATATTTAACAGTCATTCTAAACATAATATACAAACATATAAATTCTTTTTATACATGCGATTTACAGTGTGTGAACAGATGTTAGTTTTTAATAAATTATCTTTATATATATATTTATACATGACTGTGACCTGTTCTGATGTAGTTGTGCTGGTATAAAAAGCATGCAATTTAAACCATTTAATCGTAGGCTACCCCGTCATATCCGGTAGTAATTGACTGGATAGCCGAGTGGATAAAGCGCTCACCTCATAACCTGATGGTCGCCGGTTCGATTCCTGTCAGGATCGAAACTGCGGGTCCAATTGCCATTTGTCATTGGGCTATGAATTAATTATGCTATCTAACAAAAGGTCGCCGTTAGATAGTAACAAGACGGGACTTGGACCGTTCCCGATCAAAACGTTAAAAAATGCCACTGGCGTTGAAATAAAAAAAAATCCGGTTCAAAATATTCCTCGTCGCCTACCGTACAGATCGCTCAACGGTTTCGTCATTAAATTATCAAATAAGAGGGTTTTATTGATTAATTTTATATAAAAGCGTTCATTCTTTTATATATTTATATAACCCTTTCCCATCCTTTGATGTATAAAACGTCCATTATTTGATACAAATCCAAGCCCAGCGAAAAAGAAGTACAACATTTTGTATGATGCATCTTTTATTACCTACTTTGTCATTTTACTCATTGAGCCTTGTGCAATGAATAGGATTTAATAAAAATTTCGGCAAAATATTCATCAAAATCCTCGAGGCAAAGAGTTGTTATTGAATAAATATTGTATATACTATACTATTGTTGCATATTACTGTTACAAACAAAATTATGTTTTGTGTGTACAAACAAAAAAGCAATGACAATCCCGGACCCTCCGGTCGGAGAAATGACACTCTCAAGGAAAGTTCAAAACAAACTAATGAAATCGTCTGGCCACGTGATCTAAATTAAATCCACCTCGAAGTCATAGCAAACCTCCCCCTCACTCGCCTACACGTTTTTCGTTGGTTTGTTTATGATTTTAACTAATTAAACTTTTTTTAATTACCAACGATTGTAAAACAGGCTTCCATGGTGCTTCAAAGTAATATCGCTCGATTGTATTGTGTACTTTGTTTAAAATTCATCTTTGGTGTTGATGGTGATTTTATATTTGGATTTTTTTTGGCAAATCTCCACAAAAATCCAAATCAAAATATTGTGTATTTATAAACATTGTAACAATAAACTCTGCTGATTCAATTCGTTAGTAATATTTCGCCTAGGACAAAGTTTTATTCGCCACCACATAAATAAGTGTCGAAAGGTCGAATTAGATACTTTTGATGGCTTTCTATATTGGTTATTCTTTAAAAGCCTATCCAAACGCATGGATTTCTTTTAGGATTACAATTTATAAAAACGAAATATTTATAAAATCAGAGGTGCATTAGTTTGATTGTGAGGCATTGTGAGGCTATATTACTTACGTCTAAAACAGCTCAATAATTTTCTCATTCAGTCAGTACATGTTTCAATGTGTTTTTTTTATTGAAAAATATTTTGATGAGAAATTATTGAGCTGTTGTAGACGTAAGTAATATAGTCTTACAATCATATCTGCAGCTCAGGGACTAAAATCACGGATTTGAATGATTAAAACACATTAAAAGCATATTTTTTGTCTGTAATGGTAAATCAAAACATAGAAATCGCATATCAGGACATCTAAGGCGTGAGGAATAAAATACCTGCTTTAGAAAATAAAAAGAAACTATTCGCGGCTCGTCATCGGTGTTTGCAGATACTTTGTTCAAGGCCCCAGCAGCCCCGAGTGACGTGCAAGTTCAAGAGCCGCTCTCGAGTGTTTGAACGACTCGTTGGCGACTCGGGTGCGGAGTGACCACTCGAGACCCGCCTGGCGGGAAACACGAGTCTCAGGAGTCCGCAGTCTGCCGTCACCTCGGTCAACAGACAAACACGGGGCGATCTTGACCTTTGACTTCTTCAGGGGTCATCGAGGTCAAGCGACACGTGATGTACTTTTAAAATTTAATCTTACACAGTCGAATCGCACAGCTCTCGTACATACCTCTCGAGACTCGAACTGAAATGTTTTGTAACGTTCTCTTAGAGTTACCAAAACTAATTGCTGGATATGAATGTATACAAATTAATATTCATATTATATTAAATTATAATACATAATAGTATAAAAGTTAAGTGAATTTCGCGTGTTAAAAAAATTATAGAATATTTAGGGCACACTAAGTGTGCGCTCTTTATCGCGTGGTTGGTTGTTGAACTCACAAATCAAAACAACGAGGTCCCTTGTCATAAGATTGAAGATTTTATATTACAAGTCGATACAGTATTCGTTGATCCATTGAGCAAACTATTTCTAGATAATCCGATAAAGAAATCTTCACTATACAATTTTTAAAAATGTAAAAATTTAAAATAGTTACTAAGAAAAAAAAATTTTAAAAAATTTAAAAATACGTATAATGTATAATTTATCCAAACCATGGTTTAGTCGAAGATATGATTTATTTTAGCAGTTCGATAATTGCATTTACTTCTTAACCTCTTTCTTCGGTGAAGCATGCATAAAAATGTAAAAAGAGATCATTAAAACCAGGAAACTTATGACAAAAACCTCCCCCACCACTCCTACCAACGCCGACTTCCTCCACTTCCGACACCCCGGAAGTGGCTGACACCCCGAGGTGGCGGGGGCGGAAGTAGTCGTTATCACTCATCCCTTCCCCTCGGTTGTGATAACATCGGCGCATCTCTCCGCGCCGGTGCACCAGTCACCTGCCAACAGCCCGCCGCGCGCCGCACACACCACGTGAGTCTTTTCCCGACCATCTTCTTTTCTCTCATGATTTCTGGCGTAAAAATGAACATGCAATTTTAATACATAAATTAATACATAATAATAAAATAATATTTGTGTCAGTGAAACATGGCGTTAGACTAAATATACAGTAATTTTACTTTCTCCTCTCTATTCATAGTGTATAGAGAAAGTATAGTTTTCGTCAAAATTTTCGATTTTGAGTTGTTAGAGGATATATTTGTTTTAGTGCTCCACGAATCCAAAAATTGGTTTTCGAAGTGGTGTTAGCCTGTCCGTGTGAGTGTGTAGATGTATGCAAACGAAGCTAGAGACGTCAGCAGTAGTCCGAGTTTCATGAAATTTGGCATACAAGTATAAAACCATATCTCCAAATCTATTTTTATTTTTTTAAGGTTATTTACCAAATAAAACCATAAAAAACGTAATTTCTCAAAAACGGCTCCACGATTTTGATAAACATTTCATGGCATTTAGTGCTTAGGTTGATAAACATGACACCACCCGCATATCTGTTAAAAAAAAAAACATTCAGGTTCTGAAACATTCAGGTTCAGAAGTTATAAGGATTTGAGTGTTAAAAAATTTTATTTTTTAAATCTCACAAACTCTGTAACCTCTAAAGAAAATATTCTTGTAACCATTAAATTTGGCTCGAGAAAATAAATAATCCCGTATTTTGAATTATTAGTCTACGTCAACTGGTTGCCGAGATAATTGATATTTTAGTTTGGCAGTGAACGACTGAGTAAAGAATAACATTGGACAACGTACTGATGTTTTCCAATGTTATTTTTATGTAAAATATTTAAAACCCGATATCTCCGTTAATTAACCGATTTTGATAAAATTCGCTAGGTATTTGTGAGGTAATAAATAATCTGTTTTATTTAATTATAAGAGTTTTCTGGTTTTAAATGACTTTAAGGGGAAAAATATGTGTCAGTTTCCTGATACCGTTTATTTTGTTAAGTTTTCGATGGATAAATAGTTTTAGATTAATTTTTCGATCGGTGTACGAATTAAACAATTCTGTCTGCTTCTATATAACTTGATCTCGCTATATTTGGGTTTCGGGATTTGTAATTGTTGTTTGTCAATCTATGAATTTTGTTAACAATAAATTTGTCAAAACATTACTCACCACCTTATAGTGGATTGGGTCCCTGATAACGAGCATTTTAATGTATTGGGAGCTTTGAAATTACTTAACAGCCGTTTCTCTATGAAAAGTGATCAGCTTTCAATAATTTCGATGCTCACAAATTTATAACGTATCGACTCACGGTAACTAGAATATACCCCCGTCGCAGCAAATATGCGTACTCAGCGAATTTCTAAAGAATTATTCGTTATTGAAGCTTATTCAATTTATTTGAGGGAAAGTGTTTCGAACATTTTATGTAAATAATAATTCAAGAGCTTTAGATATAAGGAAAATGATCATGGGAATCACATCGGTATCCATTACAGTAATAATTCTTATGTTGCTCGTCTAACATTTTCTTATAAGCGTATTCTTATAAGCGTGTTATAGCATACGCAAAAATACAAGCAGTTATGTCAAATCAGTCAAAATAAATACAAAAAATTAATCAAATGACAAAATTAAATGCAAACATGTAATTTATCATATAATTTAAACACACTTTTTCAGCAAACTTGCATACTCAGTTAATTTTTTATATGTGGGCTTATTCTATATATATATATATATATATATATATATATATATGTAAGGGAAGTTGTTGTTTTGAATATTTTGTGTAAATATTAATCCAAATATAATAGATTTTATCATTCATGATCTTATTTTTCAATAATTAATCATAATCTAATATTTTTTTATAAATGTATACTTGTTATAGTGCATCAATTTCAGCAAACACCCAAAATTATAAAGCAATTATAAATCATCTCAGATCCAAGGAATAAAAACACATCAAACCATCACCATTATCACATGAACAAATTAAATTCAATCATGTGGTTTATATTATCCTTTTTTTAATCCCATTAGAATTAGTTTTATAGATGCCACCATAGTAGAATACATGATAACGTTACTCGGGACTTAGAAATTTGAATTTGAATTTCAATTAAAAATGTAATCAAGAGTTTGAATTTCGCATTATTTACTGATCAATTAAACTCTTACCGAACACATGTTCATAGACGAACTCGATCTCATTGCGGTTCCATCCGTGGTAATTTACAGACAAATTACCCATATTAACCATCATAATCCTTTACGTTTATACGAGCAATGTTATCTTGCATGCCTGTATGCTTTTATGTTTGCACAACGATCTCAAAAATGGCTCCGAGGATTTTCTTCAAAGTTTGGAAATAAGTAATTTATGACTAAAAAACATATTCTATGCACATTACTTGGCCAGAAAAATCTAATAACGTAATAAAATGAATTTTAAAGTTGTAAAATTTTAACATTGGCCTTATGAGTTGCCATGATAGCAACGAAATTAACAAGGAAACTGTAAACAAATTAACTAATCATAACAGCTGTTTGCAAACTATAGCCTTATAGGAAAATACAATACAGCGTTTGGGATAAAGATTGCATGGAGAAATAAAATACCCCCGTTGCAGCAGACCTGCATACTCAGCGAATTTCAAATGCAAAACAACGTATTTCAAGCAAACATAGCAAGATTTGACATGTTTTGTTAAGCTCCATAAGAATAACATGGGAAATGAGTATGCAGGTTTGCTGCTACAGGTATATTAAAACTGGATGGTTTTAATTCAATATTTAGTAGATCTGAACTAGAAGAAGCCATTTACCAAGTTTTATCAAGATATGTTGAGAAATAAGCGAGATATAGAATTTTACTTATTTCCCATAAGGTTAACATTGGGACAACGTACTGTGTTTACCACTTTCAATATCTCGGTAACCAATGGGCATAGAGCAGTGATTCAAAATACTAAATTATTTGTTTTTTTGAGCTGAATTCAATGGTGCCCACAAAAATTTGATAAATTTTATTTTTCTATGTAAAAAACTGAAAAACCCATTTTTGGAGGGGTTTATCCCCCTTTACCCCCCCTTCCGGTGGTCCGATCGGGCTGGTTCACGAACTCGTCCAATTGATTACCACTTTACATGTCCGTACCAAATTTCATAAAGATCGGACCATTTTTGCGGCCGCTATCGTGCTAACAGACACATATATATATATATATATATATATATATATATATATATATATATATATATAAATTCGAACGAATAGTGTTTTTTGCTTCTGGGGGCCCCAAAACGAAAAGTTATAGTGGTCCCGAGCTTAGGTCTTACCATGAGACCTACGGTAATAGCTTCTTCCCTATAGGGGAAATTCGCTAAAAGTGTACTTATACATTAATATTTTTGAATTGTTTTATAGTAATTGGATAATCTGGTTAATTAAAATAATACCGAGCAAGGCTCGGTCCACCAGGTACTTATTAATTACCAGTTTATACCAGTTCATTACTAGTTAATAGCAAACCTTTGTACCACACAACGTATAAAATGTTTTGTTTCTATTTGTTCTATGTACTTAGCGATTTGTGTACATCACACTCACTAACAGTAACTATATAGTCCTGCTGTTGTTTGTGGATTGTTAATTATACAAAAAATGGTTATAAATTTAAAACAGCATATTGTAACAATAATTTATGGATTCAGGATTGCTCCCTTGGTCACCGGAAAGTGAATTATAAGGGAATATAAATCTGTTAAAAAAAGTGAATAGTATCTGTAAATATAATTCCGTTAGTCTATTTACGTTCAAGGCTTGAGTATGAAAATTTGATTGAATTATTTCATATATCATTTAGTTTCATATAGGGCTTAGATGATAAATGACATTATAGATGAAAGTTTGTTCTCTAAAAGCATTCCGTCTCTGCGCTGATCAGCCAGGTTGGCGGGGAGTGAGCGCGCGTGTCAATCATGATCAATCATTTGAAATGTTGAATACAAACGAGGCCACGCTACATCTATGAAAACTTGTCTCGAAATTTAACGGCTAAGCTTGCCGAAACGCTAACAAGGAGATTATATTATTACTGGAGGTAATCTAGGCTGCACTAGTGACACTCGAGGCCATCGATGTAAATGTTTAGTATTGATTTTCGCATTACACAAGACACATTTCGTGATGGTTGTGGGCCTCAAAACATAAACAAAATTTTGAAAGTTCCACTCACCAATTAAGACAAGTCTAATAAATGGTATCAGCAAACTATCACATACTTGCTTCCTTATAGCAAGGCAATCTACAATAAAATAAAATAAATTTAAAATTATCCCAAAAATACATACCAAATTCTAACAAAATCGATTTGTAATTAACGGAGATATCGGTTTTGAATATTTGCCATTAAAAACATTAGACAACGTACTGCGTTTACCGCCAAACGAAAGTATCAATTAATTACTTTCGCAACCAGTTGACGTAGACTATAATTCAAAACACTGGATTATTTATTTTTTCAAGCTAAATTTAATGGTTGCTAGTAAATTTTCTTTAGAAGTTACAGATTTTGTGAAATTTGAAAAATATGAATTTTTGAATACATAAAACCCCATAACTTCTGAACCTGAACTTTTATAGTCATGCGGGTGGTGTAATTTTATTTATTTGTCATCTTAAACATAAAAACCATGAAATTTTTACCAAAATCGTTAGAGTCGATTTGAGAAATTCGGATTTTTGTAGTTTTTATGGGCTAAACACCCTTTTTAAAATAAAAAATTTAAAAAAATATAAAAACGCCTGGAGTTTTGAGTATGTCAAATGCCAAATTCATGATCATCGGACCACTGGTGTCATCTCTAGCTTTTTTTACATTCACACATCCTCACGGACGGACAGACACTGCTCCGAAAACCACTTTTTTGGGTCGAGGGACCACTAAAACGAATATTTCCACTAACTCATATTCGAACATTTTTACGAAAACAATGCTTCCTCCACATACTATGTACAAGGGAGAGAAACTAAAAATGTGTGTAGCTTATATTTCTTCCCTTTACTGCTATAATATTGACACTCTTTCACAATTAGAATGATCGATTTCTAGAGGAGTAAATAACAAATTTCTTAATAGCTGATTTTCTAATTGAAACCTTGAACTGTGATTGGTCAACTGAAATCGCTCATAAAATCGATAAAACAGCTATAAAACCTTTGATAAAGTGATACGAGCGGAATGAATTTTTTTAAATTTGATTTTGATTTTTGTGGACATTTGCCATCACTGCCTAGTAAAACAAGCTTCACGACGTTTCAAAATCTAGAATCTGATCCCGTCTTCATGTGAAAAAGAACTTAGAACATAATCAAATCATTATCACAGCCAAGCCAGGAGGTCCTTGGCTGTGAGCTACTCATCTTGTTATGATCTAGATTATTTTTCACCTGAGGACGGGATCAGATTTCAGATCCCGAAATGTCGTGAACCGTGAACGAAACCCCAAATGAAACAAAAGTTAAAGCTGCGATGAGTGATGGAAAATGTCCGCAAAAATCAAAACCAAATCATAAACTCAGCATCACCGATAATGAACATCATTAAAAAAATAATCCCGTTTCTATCAGGATGTGAAGATTCGGGTCCCTTAGGTCAAAATTTGTCATGGATTTAGCTATTGGAATCCCTTAACCTTCGTTAATCACTTATTCATCACAAGAGAAATATTCGCTAATACTTCCTTTAGGAAGTATAATAACAACTGGCGCGGCATTAAGCGGACAGAAAATAGGAAAATTAATCTTTCCTTCCGAAGTTTCAAACGAGCTGTCGTTTGCTAACGAGAGTTATATTTCAATAATATGCTTCTTCTGGCGGAAGTTGAAGTTATAAGAATGACCGAGCCTTAGGCTAAAACGTGCTACATTTGCAAAAATGTTTCGTAAACATAGATTTAGGGCTGATGGGAATGAGACTGCATAATCATAGCCTAATTTATATTTAGGCCTACAGCCTGGCGTGTCTGCATGTGATTTTGGCATTTAATAAATCAGAAGTTTTTAACTACATTTTACCAGTGGTTTCATGATTTTAAATCACCATCGTTTGCACTCAAAAATTACTACAAAATCAAGGACGAACAAGGGGTAATATCCCTCTTCTAACTTATTATTCTACGTTAACATAAATCTATTTACTAAAATAAAAATAAAAGAATATGATTCATATTTATTACATCAAGGAAATGTTGACATACTCACATATTTAGGACACTAACTTTCTTTCAGTACCTTATCAACCATGTTTTAACACATCGTAAGTAAAGTTGGACCGACGTTTCTGCGCGCACGGTCCCAGCAGCTGATTGATTAACGAAGGGGGAGGTATACTACTTGTATAAAACCATTCATTAAAAACAAATTCAGCAAATAAAATTAATAAATGTAAGCTTCCTTACTTTTTGACACGAAAAATACACTAACAGAATTCTGGCTCTTACAATTTTTTCTTACATGATATAAGTCAGTAAAAATAAAAAGCTTATGTTTTTTCTAGGTTAGTAGCAACTCCTTCATACCAAGGCCCCACTGACAACTTTGGGCCAAACCGTAAATTGTGCATTACAGATGACATTTAAAAACACCCCTATACACATAAAACAATAATATTCTCTAATAATCAGCATCTCTTTTTTGCTTTCTTTTTGCATTTGTGGAATCAGTCACGTTCATACATAAAAACATCTGTTTAGTTTCAATTGTTGACAGGGTGCAAACGTCAGCGCATATTTCGTTGTTAAACAAGTGTCGATGTCTACATTAGGTCTTGACAGCTAGTTTGAAATTATCGTCGCAGTTTTTTAGTGTATTATGTGGAGTGGTTGAACAGTGAGTAACCAATAAATAAGCTTATACCATATATTTTTATTATCTAAGTTTTTTAAGTTTGTTTCGGACTTGGTTGAACTTATTATTTAATGCTGCCAAGTTGTTAATACAAGTTATCGTATTCAAGATGACTTACGATATTCCGGCTATTAACCCTCACAAAACGGCTTTTCCTTAAAAATGAAACAACAGAAATTACTGAAGACCTAGTAAAATTATAACTTGAAAAACATTGAAGCGGTTCGTCCAAGAGTACAAACACACTAAGACATTCAATGCATTCATCAACAAGCAACAAACATCCGTTGTTGTACTAAACAATGATTGATCTTTAGTAAATAATTATGTTGTTTAGGTCGAATAAATGTTGCCATTTCTAGAGCCGATTTCTAAATATAACCATTTGGTTAGTGTACATTGTCTTTTAAGAGTATTAATTAGGGGATAGCTTAAAAATGTTCCAGTTTGACTGTAATAAGCATACAAATCCTCCTCTTTGAGAACTATTAGCGTTGTCTGTAATTATATAGCCAACTTTAAGTACGTAATTGAGAGTACTAGGTTTTGAGAATGATAAAACTTGTAATCCTAACTGTTCCTGTATTGTTAGTTAATCTAACTGCTTTCTTTCGAATCTCTTGATTCCTTTTTTAAAGTTATGAATGAAAGATGAAAATAACACTGTTATAAACAAATGTGCCTATGTTTCAGGCGCAATGAATTCAGGGTTAGCGTTGGACATCATGAGCGTTCACGACTATGGAGTTAACTTCTCCTCGGTCAAAGGTGTGTATCTTATTTTTTTACAATTTCAGGCTTTTTTATATCTGTCACCAATGTTTTTTGTATAATAAAGTGTACTAATGCCAGATTTAATTTTTAATTCCAACAAAATACGGAATAACTCAGTGTATACACATGGGTGGTTTTTGATCGAAGTGGGAGGACCAATACATACTTGTGGGCACTTGACAACGATTTGTTGTCAATTATTTTATTGGTTTGACTGATACAATGAGAAAAATAATTATAAGGATCATTTTCAAATTTTACAGAAATGGTTTTAGCCTGCTACTTTATTCTTCCAGCGTAATACCAAACACGTTTTTAATAAGTAAACTATACTTTTACTACTTACTGTCCAGTTAAAAAGCCTTCATCTTCAAAAACTTTATTGGATTAGTTTTTAATCTTTGTCTTAAAGCTCAGCAACGCTCCGTCATGAGGATAATAGTTGTTTTCTGAAAATTCCACGTACAATTAAAGCTGTAATTGATTCAGAATATTTTTACACCATCAAATTCAATGGTTTTATTATAATCCATGATTTACCTGAGCAGCAAAATGTAAAGAAAAACATTACCGGTAACAAACAATACATTCTTAATTTTCTTTAGAATTGGTAGAATTTGTTTGGATCAATGATTTAATCATTATTAATCTCAGCAAATGTGATATATTCGATATATATTTAAAATTTAATTTATCATTTTCCGTCGGTGCAATAATTTTGTAGAAGAGTTTACCTCCAATTTTGGTTGATTAACTTCTACGAACGAGTTACTCTAATCGATGTTCAGGGGGATGTCGGTCGTTATCTAGTCGTACAGTTCTGATATTATCACAACCTGTACACGGTGTCAAGGCGCACAGATTACTGTCTACTAATTTGTTTGGGATGGGGTTGTCAAACGAAACACAAAAACAAAAACTAAGTGGCTAAACATAAATAAGGATAATTCGAGTGTGGCGAGCTGCGTTGTCGAGTCGGAGGGGCCATTTCATTTTCATTTCATTTCTTGAGTTTCCTTGGTCGGTACCTGAGCTATTGCCTTACCCGGCCCCAGCCAGGCTTGAGGCTACCGCCCCTGGCTGTCGGGATGGCATAAGACCATCATGCTCGTCAGCGGCAAAGCCAAGCCCGTCGAGGAAAAGGTTGTACCCCAGCCTCTAACCAGGGACAACTGACTGCTCAGACCACCAACTAGTACTTAAGGGGACACAAGCCACGGATGACAAGCGCCCTTACCACACCATCGGGGTGGAAGTCTACGTGAGCTTCGCACGAGGCCTATCTTACCTCTGACAGCATAGCTGCCATTTTGAGCCAGAACAGGACACACCGGACTCATGGCGGTGACACCATGAGCCCGGGGGGACATGCATGCCCTGCCCATTTCGTAACCACATACCACCACGAGACCATCCCCTAACGCTGGTCCACCAGCTCTGACCGAGAGTCGACCCCAGCCAGAGCCAGCGGGGCCCAAACCAGCACCCGTGGTACTTCGTTTGCCCATGCATCCAGCCTCGCGGCCTTCCACTATGGGTTTCCCATTACGGAGGTGGGATTAGAAGTGGGTCCCACCCAGGATACTAGGTTAAAAACCCGACACCCTTGCTCAGCAGGGGCTCCCCAAGTAGCCCTCTCCAATGGACAGCGAACCATCCAAAGACCTGACGTGAGCCCCGCCAGGTTCCCCATTTTCACCGCCAGCAGACCTTTGCCCTTACTCTGGGTAGGACCAGTGGTCAAGAACAAAGTCAAGACCCGGCCCCGTTTCACACCCTGGATCCGAACCGTCAGGAAAATCCAAGCCGCAACAAGGGGGACAACCCCGCAGGTGAGCTGGAAAACCAGCTGAGAGCTGCGTAAGGCTGGCCCCAAAGTATTGGCCCAGGAGAACCTTAAGATCTTTCACCAAGGAGCTAGTTCTAGAGACAGTGATCAGCTCCAGTCAAGCTACTTCCACAGACAGGGATATGCTTACGGCACCACCCTCCCTCTGGGGGGAATCGGAGGGGCCCTGCCTCTGCCAAACGTCATGTCAGCCCTGCTTGCTGTAGAGTACAGTCCGAATCACATGACGAGGCCCAGTCCGCCCTTAAAGGCTAACATTAACTTTAAAATCATTGGGCTAAAAACCGGCCTATGGGCCACGTCATTTGATAGACTACATCATCCTCAGTGGCCGGGTGCCGTGGAGGTTGCCGTAGAGGTTGCTTTCCATAATAATGTGAAAATTTAGTATTTGTTTAAAAACCAACTTTATATATTTACATGGAGCTCGGTTCAATATACACACTATAACCGACATTCACAATTTATAATACAACTTTTAGTCCATTTCCTCAACATTTATCATAGGGAATTTAGTTTGGTACTGTCATCCAATAATAAAGTTTATATCGTATTCAACCGTAATGACGTATGTGAATCAATTTTAATCCCACAGATATTTGAATTTTAATCATGAATCTTTGAACTAAAACTACACTTTTTTAAACCGCACAAAGAATTTTTAAGGTTTGGAATTTAGTACAACTTAATGTTTGTCGCAGACATACATAGTTAATCCATTCAAACATCGAAACAGTTATCAGTCGAGAGAGAGGTTCGGCGTCTGTAATCAAAGTACTGATAACAACTACACCTATTTATAAAAGTGACAGCCAGCGTCAGACGAGAATATTTATCACTTAAATTGGGCGTACGTTAAAGAAGTATGAACTGTAGTTCAACCGGTATATATCTGCTATAGAGTAGAACCCTGACTTGAGTGTTTGAGAGAATTTGTCTATGTTTCAGGCGCAATTAATTCAGGGCTAGTGTTTAACATCATGAGCGTTCACGACTAAGGCGTTCGTGACTGTGTTTATCAAACACGAGCATTTAGGAGACGTTTAAATTATAGTGATGGATTACGGTTTGCATTCTGTTTAAAATTATGTTATTTAAGATATTATTGTGCTCGTTTTCCATATTATCGCTAAATAGCAAAAAAACAATAGCCTATATAATTGTGGAGAAACTTCCGCACTAATCTTTAAAAACGATGATTCGGCTAAATGCAGTGATTCATTTACACATCACAGCCAACAAAATTTGCTTTTATTAGAGTCTACAATCTAACATTGCACGACTAAACGTCTAGCCAAGGCCACTGTGGCCTTGTTCTAGTGTTGCAGTCAGGGCCGTAACAACTTTGGGGCATTTGTGGGGCCCTCGGCAAAACTTGTGGAATGATGACACACGAGACATATGGCGACCGATCGAAGCGGCGCTGGCGTACAATGAATGCTGCAATTAGACTCTCTCACACTCGTACCTCGTACCGAGCCACAACCCACTGACACACAAAACACCGGACACGGCACACATCTCTCGTCCCACACACGGAGCACCAGTTGTCGGCACAACGATCTCGGTCGTCCCTGGAAATCAGGCGATCGTCGTCTGAAACAGAAATAGAAATGCCACGGTGTGATTTTCACACACCTTATTTGATGAGCGACATGGGATTTATGTTTCTAAAGGTTATTTTTATACATTTACATATCTTTTCGAAAGAGAAAGTTCTTTCATTACAGTACAGATATGTTAAAAACTCATCCCCAAGTCGAATTATAGGCCTATTCGTTCACCTGGCTAACTAATTTCAACAGGAAAACTCCTCACTCCGCCGGGAATTAAACGAGCAATTCCAGCAACCCTGCTGACTGGTGGCCGATTTACTTCGCTCTACGGCATTTTAATCAACAGGGGTAGCGCCGGCAAACGCAAAGACGCAATATTCTAACATTCATGCATCACCTTTAGCGAAATTGATTGCGAGAAAAATGCTTCTGTAATTAACTGAAAATGACAGTCTCATTTTTTATCTGCAGCCGTAGTATATAATAACGCTTGCCTGCAACGTTGCAATATAAGAACATAAAAAATACTCAGTTCATTAATTTTAAAACTGATATGCCAGTTTACTAGTGTACCGTTAAACATTAAAGTTATACTCCAGTTATAACTTTATACTAAAATCTTTTCAATTAAGATAAAAATCACTACATAGTGATTTTTATCTTAATTGTGAAGATTAAGTATAAAATTATTCAGAAAAAAATGCAGGAGGGTAGATTTTAATCTGTGAAATATATTAACTTTGTCTAAAACATATTGATTTATGGTTTACTTTTTTGTTATCATTTTGCCATGTTTGGATTTACTTATCTAAAGTGAGATTATAGAGCAGTTATAGATTAGAAGCACAGCTAGCTTAAATATACCAAAATTAATTGACAGCAGTGACAATGTTACGACGTCAGCATATTGACATTTCCGTTGGCATAAATGTTTTTACTGGCTTCTCCAGTCCTCTGGTGCATCAAGAGTTATTTTTAATGCATTCCTCATGCCTTGTCAGCATAAGTGATTAATTCACTTTTGCGACAAGAAACACTTCGAGTACTTTATTACTGAATTTACCCTTTATAAATAAAGCCACATGTTTAATGGTAAGACTTTTGGACCCTAAAAACTTTTCTTTTTAGGATTCAAAGATGCCAAAAACAAAATTCATATTTTGTTGTTTTTAGGCTATAAATAACATCACTATAATGAAGTTAAATTGACATCTGACAACTATCATTGTGTTGACAAAAATTGTAGGGGCAGTTACATAAGAGGAGGTTATGCTAGGTTTATGTTTAACACGACAAACTTGCTGTGGCAACATATTATGTGAGCAATTATTTTGTCTCACTTGCTGTGCAATTTAGTAACAGATGACGTTAATTATATAACCATTTACCACTAAACAAGTGGAGATCCTAATGTGTTTCTTCAAACTTTTTAAACATTACCTATTTTCATTAACATTACTATTGGGGGAGATTTTAATCGTAAATTTGATTTTACAAAAGACAGTAAAACTACTTGAGAATTTTTAAATTTACTAAAACAGTTTAACTTTTAGACATGATTTTAGGTTTTACTAGACCTATGGTACTACAGTAGCTTTTTGTAGGGTAAATTCACTATTAAAGTATTCTATGTGCTTACTTGCAGTGCCTCAACAATGCAATTGAGGTTGCAGTGGTCTTTTTAAGGGGGTTAGCAAACCCCACCCCCCACCATCCATAAGTACGGTACGAGTACATTTCACAGACTATACATATTAAATTCCTTGATTTTTCCTGACTTTCCAACTGAGCAATGTTATTACATTTGTATGTTATATTCAATAAATCGGCAATATTCACCTGTCTTTAGCATGCTTAAGAGGTTTTATTTCCCCGATATGCCTGAGACCAGTTCCACAACACAAATGAGAGATTTCCCGGCTGATATTCTATTGAAAGATTTTTCAACTGTGATACAACCGAGAAATATGCAAATTGCAATTTGGAAATTGACATGGTGTGCTGGCATTCCATCAGCACTACAGCCATTTCCATTGACACTGCTCGCATACTATGAGTTCATAGCTCAACCTCATAGCGTAGGAAATAAACTCAACTATAAATGATTTTGTCGCAAAGGTAGATCATGGACTTTTTTAAGTTAGTCAATATAAAAATGCTAGAATTGCTTTTACAGTAGACTCCTTATAGTTCGGCAGAGGACTTTGGGGGTGTTTAAGTATCGAAATGTCAAACTATTGGGAGTATATGGGATCTACATATTATTAATTAATATGCAAGGGGTTTTCTTTTCACGCCATACCTCAATAACAGTTGGGCTGATTTTAACGTTTGATGTGTCAATTTAAAGGTATTTCTACGTAGATTTGCCAGTACGTCTTGGAATTTTAAAAAGGGCGTCATTTAAGTACAGTGATGGGTTAAGGTGGGTCAGAATCAGAATCAGAATCAGAATCACTTTATTCATTTAATTATATACAAACTATATACAAAACAAAGAGTGGCGTCAACTTAAAAACTAAACAAAGATACAATTTAAACAAAATATTTACAAAAAATACTAAATAGTATCTGAAAAGTTACAGCTCATCAAAACAGTAAAGGGCCTTATCAATTAAATATCATTTTAAAGCCTTCTTAAATTTATGTATATCAGGAAGTAAACGTATTTCAGCTGGAATTTTGTACAACAATTTTATGCCTGCAAAAGTTGTTTTTTTTTGTTGTGAAATCTAGCCTATGTTTTTGAATGGCAAACATGTTCCTATTTCTTGTCTGATACTGATGTGTATCGCCTAATTTTGGTAATATGGTTTGATAATTTTTAACCATCATGATTGTTTCTAAAACATATAAACTGTAAACTGTTAAAATACCCAATTTAGGAAAAAGATTTTTGACTGAAATATCAGAATTCAAATTGAAAATTATTCTTATTGCCTTTTTTTGAAGAAGTAAAATTTTGTTTGAAGAAGTGTTTTTTGAAGGGGGTAGAATTAGTCCCTCCATACATTACTATGCCAAAATTTATATGGGAATGAATGTGTGCAAAGTATAAAGTTTTTAATGTTTCAATTTGACAGTAATATGACATTACCTTTAGAATATACAAACCAGAAGATATACGCTTAGCTAAAAAGTTTATATGACTATCCCATGATAAATTTTCATCCAAATGAACTCCTAAGAATTTTGTGGATTCAATTTTATTTAATTTAATTTTGTTCACTTCTATCTCTACTTCAGGTTTAGTTTTATTTTGTTTTGTCTGAAAAGTCATAAAATTTGTTTTATCTAAGTTTAATAGAAGATTATTATTATTCAAAAACTCTTTTAAATTACTCAGATTTGAAATGGCCTGTGATTCAATTTCCTTCAAATTTTGTCCACTTACAATCAAATTGGAGTCATCAGCATATAAACACAATTTACTGTTTAAATGATTAATAACAGAAGGGAGACCTTTGATGTAGCATAAGAAGAGTATAGGGCCAAGAATTGAACCCTGTGGTACGCCGTATTTAAGCGGTTTTAGACTCGATCTGATACTAATTAACTGGTTGTGTTCATTGACGTAAGGAATTTCAACGTACTGGTTCCGATTTTGCAAATAAGACTCAAACCACTTTAGAGCATAACCATTAATACCTAAGCTGAATAGAATTCCAAGTAATGTTTCATGATCAACACTGTCAAATGCTTTTGTAAGATCCATGGAAATACCAATTACATGTTCGCCCCTATCTATAGCATCAATAATAGATTCAATTAAATCCACACCAGCTGTTGAGAATGATTTCCCCCTTTGGAAACCATGTTGTTCTTTATCAATTAAAGAGTTAATTTTCAAAAATTCATTCAGTCGTTTGAAAACAACCTATTCTGGTCACGTTTCAGAAACTGAACTGTCCATCAATTTTTATTCCAGCTCAGTTCACATAGTTTACAACTGAACATATGGTCATGCATTGAAGTAGTTCTATATGTAAACCACAGATCGCAGTGATTGCAAGCAAAGCTGTGACTGAGTAATCTAGGAAATCGGAATCTGAGTAATTGGAATCTAGTTTAATATTAATAGAAACATAAAAAATACAGGCATATGCAAATCTCCTAAATTTATTAAATACCACAAACCTAAACCATTGCACATCATTTAATTAACTTTTATCATAATATAGGTCCCGATAAAAATCACTGGTCAAAATGTTTGGCATTCTTTTAATGTTTTTGAGTGTCAGCAGGTGTCGAACTATACAGAGAGGAGAAGTATCGAGTGTCGAACTATCGAGAGTCTACTGTAACTCACTTAATTTTTACTGTCACCTTTTCACAACAGACGTGAACTCGGACGTGGACTCGTGGCCGATGATGGCGCGGCCGTGGCCGGCGCTGCTCGTGTGCGCAGCGTACCTCGTGTTCGTCCTGCAGCTCGGACCGTGGGCGATGCGGCTGCGACGGCCGTTCCAACTGCGCAAGACCCTCCTGCTCTACAATGGCGTGCTTGTCGTCTTCAGCCTCTGGTGGATCTTCAAGGTCAGTGAGGTCATGTGTCATGGCCCGGGCTGTCCAGCATCACATAACCCAGTTCAAAATTTATTCTCTTTGTCTACGTTCCGACCAATGTATACAGAACCATGTAAGCAGGGACACCTTATGGAAAAATGAATAGTTCCTGCCGCCGAAAAAGAGATGGTGCCACTTTAATTTTCCAGCCTGATTGAAATTTTTGTAGGAGTTTACGGAGCTAACTTTCTAAAGTCAAGCAGTTGGTTGTAATATTTTGACAGTTTGTTGTATGTTACTGTTTTGTATTGTTGTATCTTTTACCATAATGTTTAGCAGTTTTTGTTTACAAACACCCTCATTTTGACATTTTGGATGGTGTGTAGAAGCGCGGACTATACAAAGCCAGCTTGAACTATTCCATGCATCAGCGCTAATTTCTCCTCTGCTTTTCGGCGGCGGAACTAAAAAAATTAACATTGCATGTCCCTACTTAGAGGGTTCTGTATACATTGTTCCGACCCCCTAAGGATATTATGATATTATCGACGCCAATCTCGCGCTAAGGCCTCCCCAGAATTACAGATCGAGTCAAATCATGTGGCTTAAGTAGTCCGTATAAGCCCAATTCTCACATAAGCCTTCACATAATCATGTGACCATGTGATTTATTAACTAAGATTGCAGATGTTAAGCACTAATTTTGATTACAACACATGCAATAATCCGCCAATATTGTAGTCCAGAACTACAGGAGTCAAATGAGGTGACTAAGTTGTAAGAGAACCTTTGAGGAGTCAATTACATGACTTTCCTTATCTACATTACACTTTTAAGATCTTAAAAAATGGTTTACATTTTGTTTCATCATTATGGTTATTTATTTCTCAGGGACAAGCCATTACCATAGCTGGCACAATGAGATTTAGCTAGCTCATAACAATTTTTGGAGGAGATCACTGGATGGTAAAATCACTGGCTTTTTCATTCTTGTAAATATGTTGATATACATAAAAAAATGTATATCTGTTACCTATCTCTTTGTGTAGTGGAAAAATCAACTGTATAGCCTGCAGCAGCAAACTTAAATATCAGTCATTTACAGCGCATGAATAAAACTAGTTTCTAGATTATGTTATTTTTTTAAACTTGGATTGAATGTGAAAATTGAAGCTATTGACATATATAAAAAAAATTATAAACACATTATAAAGTTCACCAGATTAAGAAGATTTTATGCTGCCGTGCCACAGTGCTAGTTTATTCCTGGCAATTTTTGAAGCTACGAAGCTAGGTACTCATTCACACTGTCTAAATAAATCAAATGACAACAATATAATTAATTTCTTCATAATTTTTCTAGGCCATATTTGAGCTCAGGCTGGGGTCCAAGCTGTCTTGTCAAGCCCGTAGCGCTGAAAATGATCAAGAAAACTACAGAGTAAGTGCAAGTGGTTCATTTTATGAAGTGATAGTGACAAATATTAAGGATACAAAACAAATTAAAACGTGTATGTATTCCAAACATAAATCTGTAATCTATAAAATGTAATTTTACTTTGCTATTGCCTTAATTACTAGACATAAAACTGATTTACTTTTGGTTATAACCAGGTAAGATTGGAGTTTAATATTTACACAACAAGTTTCAGTTGATATAAAATATCAATTGAGATAAATAAATTTCAATTGAGTAAAAAATAAATCGAAACAAATCAGCATTATGTATGAAGATAATAACAACATGAGCTAACTTGAGCACCAGCAAAAAAATCTGATTAAATGCAGGCGTCTATTTTTACAGGTGTGTGTTAATATGATGGAATCAATTGTCGAGTTCTAACCAACAAACTATATATCGAAGTTTGTTTGCCCGTATAGCCTTCGATTTGGTTTTCTTTGAAATCAGATCTTGTATCATCTGCTATAGAAACGAACGGCAGAAGATCAGATATGAAACTTGTACCTTTGGGATATTGCTCATATACTAGATAGAGATTTTTATCTAGAAAAAAAGCTCCCTATTCCTTTTTCCTTTTGCTTTCCCTGTATTAATTTGCTAAAGGCTTAGAGCCTAAGGGATATAACAGGGGAAGCTTAATTTCCTTTTTGGTAGCCATACCAAAAGACAAAATAATGGCTGAAGTACCCTCACAGGACTTTCCTTTGGGGTGTGCCCCAACTAGACTACCAAGTTCCTGCAAAAAAAACATCTACTGGATTTACCCGATTAACTTAATATTGGAGTGTTATGAACATAAGAAAATAGTTTTAAATGAATCATTACACTATGTATTTTTTCCAGATGAATTCGTTGGTGTGGTACTATCTCATGTCAAAATTTGTTGAGCTTTTAGACACTGTAAGTATTCCTTTGAATAATATTACAAGTTATAAATTGCATAATTTTTGGGTCTGCAAACAACTGCTTAATAAATGTAAATTAGTGAATAAAAGAGGACAGAGAAAATGTCAGAACACCTAATCATATAAAGTCAGGAGAAGTTATGGTTTACCTTTTACTTTTATAAGATACAATTACAAGCATGATTATTGTTTTGAGAACATAAAAAACCAACAAAACAGCCCAACCTCTTAAGCCAAGTGGTATAAGAAGTTTATAAATGTCTAGTGTGTTTATAAAAACCTGGTGTTGCTAAAAATTTATAAAAAGAAATATTTTTTCACGAGAAATTCACAGGCATGCACAATCTTGTTAAAGTGCATAAGTTTGGTAACTGCATGAAAAAAAATAATTTTTACAGGGAGTAAAATTGTAAAATACAAGTTGAAAAAATCCTATACATATGATTTAAATTACTCAAGATGTAAAATAAATACCTAACTAAAATAACTCTATCAAATTACAATTACCTAATTTACATTATCAAATTACATGAATCAAATGCTTAGACTAAAATCACAGATGCTGGGGGTAGAAACAAAATATTATGAAAAATCCATAAAAAAAGTCTATTTTTACAGGTGTTTTTCGTATTGAGGAAGAAACAAAATCAAGTATCGTTTCTACATGTCTACCATCACACAAACATGGCTATTTTCACTTGGGCATTTCTTAAATATGTGAGAGGTAAGAAATAGTGTTGTTGTTTTTTAATGTTACAAGGCAACTGATTTTAATACAACAGGGCCTCTGGTTTAAATGGTTGAATAACTCCAAAATCTGATCAGTTGATTCACTTAATTCACTGCTAATACTGAAATACATTAAGGGCTGGTTTCTCCAACCCTGTTTTGTAGTGTATAGAGTACTAAATAAAAAGAGAGATGATGGAATGTTAAAAAAATGAGAGATATCCAAGAGAGTAATAGAGAGATTACCCGTCTGCAAGCCATGGGATGTACGTTTGGCTTCTGAAAAATGGCTGGTAAAACTGAGGCAGGACATGAGGAGCTCTATTGTATTAGAATATGTCTTATTTAAACACTAAAATAATGTAATAGTCATTTCAAAGGGTGTTTTTGCTTGTGATAATTAGGCGTGAATACAAGAGAAAGTAATTTAAAATATAACAATTTGTACACATGAGCAAAAATAGTTTTAAGAATTTAAGTTATACTGGTGGTTCGAGAAGTTCAAGTTTAAATTTGTCTTCTTATTTATTAATGTTTTGTGTGAATGGTGTTATCTTTGATCTTTGAATTACGTCTGCTTTCCATTGCTAAAAGCAAAGTGACTACCCACTTCTGTTAATCCATTATTCAGGTTGAAAATAAAGTTTCAACTCTACACTTGCATGAAAGCTGACACAGTGATATTTATACTGTACAATACAGTTCACCTCGGATTATCCGGATTAATGTGGCGGAACACCGATCCGGATAACAAAAAATCCGGATAATCCGAGGTCATTACAAATCGCCTGGATAGCGATCGCGTACCAAGCCCCTGCTAAATTAATGCTGCAAACGGCGTGTCAAGACTGTACAAGTCTTTTAAGCTGTATAGTCTTGAAAACCTTGTACAATTTTTACGCATTTTAACAGTTTACGCATACCATTTTTCTAACTGCGCTCGATTCTTCCTCCAGTCACTAACTAACTGTATTTGACCCAACACCCAGTTCCTTTGCTAATTTTTTATCTGATTTCCCCGTGTCAAGCCTTTTGACAGCATTCAGTTTCTGTTCTAAATTTAAAACCACTTTTTTTCTTTTACAACCACTCACCTTGAATGTCAATATCAGTTCAAACAAAGAGTTCACAACTATAAACATGTAGCCTAAATTGGCGGCAATAAACTTGCGAAATGGCCATAGGCTAAGACTTTGCAGATTACAGCAAGTGCCCTAAGTAGCAAACCAAAAAAATTTGTTACGAAAATGATGTAATGTACTGTTCAATTATTGTGATTCCAATACACACATTGTATACACTAATGTATTGCATTTATATTTTACTTTTAGAAGGCGCATTTCACTCGTGAACTCGCTAAAATTACGTTTTTCCGTGACTTTAATTTTTTAATTTCTCGGCTGGACCGGTCCGGATAATCCGGAATCCGGATAATGTGGGGGCCGGATAATCCGAGGTGTACTGTATTTGTGTCACTGCACAAATGCTGCGACTAACAAAAGCTTCTAAATTAAAGCTATCTCAACTAGCTGCCGTCTGTAATTAATACTGTTATGACAGTCGCTACAAATGGAACAGTATAATAAACCCTTTAGGAGCAGTTTATTACTTTAAAAAATTATTCTCCTTGCCAAACAGACTTGCTTATGTGATTGTGAAAACGTCTAAAATGTCCAGTTTTTTATTAAAAACATTGTAATGTAAATTTTTTGTGAATAACGATTTTTTTGTTTAATTTTATATTGTCGCTTGGCAGGCGATCAAATCCTCATGATTGGCTGCGTCAACTCCGCGGTTCACGCGGTCATGTACAGCTACTACTTCTTGGCTGCACTGGGGCCCAAGTTCCAACGGCTCCTGTGGTTCAAGCCCTACATCACCTGGATCCAAATGGTAATGTCACTTTGTCTTTGCTAAATGTCAGATAAGTAGTGCAATAGGCTGGAGAGAAGAAATTTAAAATTTTAAAATTTCACTGAAGCTGTGATGGGTTTGGATTGAATTTATGGCAATAATAGGAAAGTTGAAGTGCTCCAGGGTACACCCCATTGTAACTGCAGTTAATGGATTTTTCCCACTAAGGCACTCTAAGTGTTTATAATCAAGCAAATGAGAAAGTAATCTGCCACCTTGTAAGGGAGTGAGACAAAGCCTTCTCCAATGTTTTTTAGAAATATAAAGGCAAAATCAAGAAAATTTAGATTCTTTTCTTAGAAAAAAGCAAAAAGTCTAATAGTAAGTAAACTTATCAAGCGGTGGTAAAAAATGATTAAGAAACATTTTTTATAATTTTTTATAATACAATTATAAAAAAGATAACATTGATTAAATAAGGCATACTTTCACTTGCCTTCAGGAATATTTCCTTACTACAAAGGACAATTTCAGTGTACTTTTTTAATCAGTAGAATCACATGAAAGATTTACTCTTTTGCATTACATTATAATTTGCACCATTAAAAAAACACCTACAATGTATGTTGAAAGGATTCCTGTTATTTATTTTTCCCCTTTTAATACAGTACATCTAAAGTTTGACAAAGACTGTTGTATTCGTCAGGTCCAGTTTGTTTTCCTCATCTGCTACTTGGGCCAACTCCTCGTGTTTGGTTGTGATACTCCTCGCAGATTCACACAGTTTGCCGTCGTCAACACACTTAGCTTTCTCGTCTTGTTCGTCAACTTTTACCAGAAAACATATACCAAAAGAAAACTTAAACAGTAGTACATCGATGGATACGTCTTCATCAGACTGATCAGGTTTTTTAAAGTCTGATTTAAAATATCGACCACCAAAAAATCTAATTTTTGTATTTAAGTTTTAAATTAGCATACTATTTTGTTTAAAGTGTTTTCTGATGTCAAGATTAACTTTAGAAATTACTTAAATTTAAATTATAATTGTTCACTTATACATAATTTTGAAAAAATTTAAATTTAGACTGATAGTATCATTTTTATTTTTTATTTATGGTTAACCAATGGATTAATCAGTCCAATCAATGATAATCATGTTATAAGGCTATTCTACTTATACATAAAGCATCTGAAAAATATCAGTTCATATTCAGATCATAAACCAATTGGAATAAATTAGCAGTCATTAAAGTTTTATACAGACTATAAAATTAGTTGGCCATTTCAAATCATTTAAGAATAAAATCAAATTATTTCTTGAACGTTAGTAAAAATGTTTCTGTTTGTTGAAGCGAGGAAATTACTATTACAATTTTAATTTGGCACTTTGTTAAGACTGGGTAACAAAACTTTCAGCCTAAAAACATGAAATTGGCTATGTTTTAATCAAAGATAACATTTAAAAAATTTTACCTTCCAAGATACAAAAAAAAACTATTCTTGTAAATATTTAAAAAGCATACTCTCGGATTGCTTTATTTAACTAGAAAAGAGAATTGGTGGATAATAATTTACATACACCAAATTCTTAATGAGTATAGACTTTAGTTAGCTTTAGATGATAAATAATAACAATGAATGTGATCTAGGTTTAAGGTTGTAATATAATTCTTTCTTTAAATGTGAAATTAACAATATTATGGTAATGAAGTCATTTTGGTTTTGTTACATCATTGACTATTTATAGTCATTGGTTATGTCTTCAGTATTTTTGATTCTTTATAATTATTTTAAGTTAATCAATGCAGTTTGACATTTTAATGTATCAACAACTACTAATTGTTAACACACTTTTGAAAACGTAGACTCAGAGGTTGTAGCCATTGTAAATATTTTTTCATAAAAATGAATTTTAACATTATTACCATGTAAGGTTGAAATTTTAGTAGGATAATTCATCTTTATGCTTAATATTTGAAGTATATTGTTGTCTGTGTTGAGTATTATTTAAATCATTAGTTAGGCCCATAAAAAATAATGTTGTTCCTAATGCTTCATTATTTATGTACAGATGTGTTGTGTGAATTAATCATTGAATTTGTAGGTAGATACATTAAATAAATAACTCAAAATTGTGTTTCATTTTAAGATTTTATCTTTAAATACATACTAAAACTAAAATATTATGTTAAAGTTTACAATATAATTGTCATAAGTGTACACAGATTTGATCATAAATAGAAGAGGTGACGAGAAAAGATGAGGGGAGTTTGGGACACTTCCCAAGTCCTAGTTTCAGCTCTTCACTAAGGATTCCCTCAGGATTCCTGAATCCTTTTCCTACAATAACACAGTCCATTAAAACAATAATTAGTTTCCCTTTGGATATTATATCTTGAGCTGTGGCATACTCCACTGCAGGAGTCAGAAAATCCAATGATCTGGGTTGAAAACAAATTATCTAAATAAATTTCAACAAAGATGGCACTTTTCTGTAAAGAGCAATAAAGAGTTAAATTGGAAGTTTTTTAAAATTTTTTAAACAACGACTTTGTGCATAATTTGATTTCACCTCCACTCCAAATGCTCCAGGTGTAGCTTCCATAACTCAAGATATAATGTGTTAGGTGTAAGTGTTTGTTTGGGGGTGTGCTGGTTTGTTAATGTACAATTTTTTCTAATCAATTAAGCCAAACCTGCATTTGTTAA
The DNA here is from genome assembly GCA_035578135.1 of Flexamia atlantica. Lineage (NCBI taxonomy): Eukaryota > Metazoa > Arthropoda > Insecta > Hemiptera > Cicadellidae > Flexamia > Flexamia atlantica. The sequence goes on from JAQJVK010000018.1 coordinate 13,826,442, forward strand.
AAAAATTATTTTTGGAAAAGGACAGTATTAGTTCCCTTATCTATGTAGCTTGATAGGGAAATTCTTAAAATAGCATTGAGTTATACATAAAGTAAAACATAACTTTATAATGGAGGGTTTTTTAAACAGAATTTTTTTAAGAATAAGCTTGCTCACAGATAATTCAATAAAGATTTATTACTATTATTAATAATTATTACTAAGGCCTATGGTTAATTCAATAATATTCAGTGCCCTTGTTGAATATGCCCTTATATATGGCACTAAATATTGCTGTTTGTTTAGTTACTTTCACTTTTAGTTTTCAAAACTACAAATTGGACATTTTGAAGTGAACGTTTTCCCTCCGGAGCCAAATTACGACACAAAAAAATTTATTGTTCAACAATAAGTTTCAATCTACCTGTTCAGTGAGAGTTGACAAAGACCACTTTCCATCTCCGTCAAATTGCAGGATTTGAGAATGGAACTTCCTGAAATGGAAATCAAAATTAAAATTCCCAAATTTCTAAGAGAAATAAAGAAGACTGCTGTTGATAAATAATGTTAAAAAATATATGTTTATAATAAAATTTCCAATGTAGAATGTATATTCCCTAATTAACTAACCAGCCTTATTGATGATACGTGATGGAGTTTCAATTATCCAAACTTTGGTAATTCTAAAATCCGCTAGATCAGAAAAGTATTCGGGTAGGGATCTTTTAACGATTGCATCAGGTATAACTTTGCAATATTAAAATGCCCTTACATTTGATTGGGAAAAAACAGCGGCAGTAACTTCGCAAAAAGCAATTGTGCGTATTTCATGATTGCAGGTTTAAATGACCAAAGTATCTCTGCGAATATCATTGCAAAATAAACCAATGGCTGTCAAATTTGAAGGCACATATTTATCGATCGTTGATAAATTGTGGCAGTAACTTGGTATGTATAATTTATACAGTGTATTTGATAACTACGTTTCACTTAATAATAATTATGCTTAATCCAAGTTGGGTCAGGTACCAGTCACGTCGGATTATTGAGTAGTCCCGGAAAACTTCTTAGGGTAAAGGTTATCAAAAGTTGTCTAGCACTTTGTTGGCAAGACTAGCATGCTGTACATTTAAATTTCACCCCATTTCTCTTCTCAGCCTCAAAAAAATGTTCCCCAAACTTGGACAAATACCTCCTCTGTTTGAAAGTGTTGCCACTTAATAACTTACTCAACCTCAAATAAACCAGTTAGGATTCTTTACACCAAATAAAGAATCACAAAACGTCACAGTGAGCCAGCAAAGCAAACAGACTTCAGAACCAAGGCAACGCCGATCGTTAAAATCTCTGTGGCGCCTCAAACTTGTAACAGGGCTGTTTACTCTTGCACTGTACTGGCTCACTTCTTGCACTGCCTGATAAAATTTCATGCACAGGCCTGACGCCAATATTGACGAGCAAATATACGATTTAAAGAAACTGCAAACCTCTTTTCTTACAAGACAAAGAAATGAAAGAAAGGGATGCGAGGAGATGTACTGACCACAGACTGGGTCTGTGCGTGATGGTCAGCAGCGTGATGCCAAGGTCCTTGGCCATCTGGTAGATGCTGCATTCCACGTCGATGCTGACTGCGCTCGTGCATTCGTCCAGCAGTGCGAACGCCGGCCTGTCGACAAGACAACACGGTGAATTCAATGACAAAGACTATGGGTGTGCTAGTACTCAATAATCAAGTTTTTTCAAGCCAAGTTTACACGATTCAAATCGGAGTTTACTCCTGCAGAGTAGTTACTCCCACCATTTACTCGAAATATTTGTGCTGATGCAGTTTTACGGTAGTTTTCCAGACCCATCTTTAACCACCATCGGTAAAAAATACTCTGTTTTAATTAAATAATGAGTTTTTTAAAGTTACTGATATCTAGGGGTGTGCGAGTATTCGACCGGTCGAGCTTTTAGGTCGAGCTTTTCAGTATTCGGCTCGGCTCGACTTTTTTCTAAAAAGCTCGACACTCGAGCCGAGCTTTTGATAAGAGAGTTCTTATCGGAAAGATAATTATTGCGATCTATTTTTGGACACGTTAAACCGGAAGAGCGTTTCCCTCCCACGAAAAACAAGCAAAAAACATTCCCTAGTGATAAGGAAAGGACATTGACAGGTAACAAGAAATATTATCTCCATTTAGACGGAAATCGGAGCTATATTTAGTTGACCTTGGGGAACGTGAAATACAGCATTTAAGTCCATTGTTTTATCAAGGCTTATCTCTTAAACAGTATATCGTACAAGTTTCATTTTGGTCTCATTTGATTTATAAAAATAAGACAAAAAATATGAGCCGTCATTTATAGCTGTATGACAAGTAGTTTGTATTATTGCATTTTGTAGTAAGGATTCCTTATCTCCTAATTAACAAGAGCAAAAAACAGGGAAGGGGCTTGAAGTAAACAACCTCCACCCCCCCCCCTCACCATGGCCACTGATAAGGAAAGAGAGAGGGTTAGCTGTTTCTTTCTTTCTCTCTATTCCGTCCTTATTTATTTATGATCTTTCTTCTTCTTAATTGTACATTATTATCTTCATAAGAGTTTAGAAATGTAACTAATTTTAGGATTACAATAAATTATTGTTGTTATTAAATATTATTTCATTCATATATTATATTATGAAATAATAAGTTTAGCCTTGAATATTATGCCACAATTGGGACTGCTATTTAATTTTTTATCATCTTTACTTAGTGAACATAAAAAAATCAATCTTGTGTTTGACTATGTGTATATGTGTAATTTTTTTACTAGATATAACTATTTTAAAACCTTTCAACTACTTCTTTCTACTCTTGAAATTAAATTTTGTAGTACCTATATGTAACTAGTCTAATTATGTAATTTTAACTATTTATTTTAAAGTAAAGTATTTTGGAATTGGTTATTACTTAAATATAATGTAGATAAATGTAGATTTTAAATTTGGTATTTTTCTTCATAAATTATTTGTTGAGCAAATTTGATTAATTTTATGTAACAAAATACAAAATACTGATGAACCTATGAGATTATTCACTTGTTTTGGGGATAAGCTTTCTATTTTTGAGCTGGCGGTCACTTAAGGTATGCAAACATTATTGTATCTTTAAAAATTAAAATCAAGCTTCATAATTTCTTTTAATAATTTGGTGATTGTTAAAAAGCTCGGCTCGAAAAAGCTCGAGCTCGAAAACTTTTGAAAAAGCTCGGCTCGGCTCGGCTCGAGTTCAAAAATCACTATTCGCACACCCCTACTGATATCAATAAATTTATATCACTTTACTCTTTTCTAAAGTTTGAAGTAATTTCTTGTACCTTCGCTTTGTTAATTTAAGAAAAACAGGTAGGCTGCTATTTATTTATTTAGGCTTTATGACGGAGTATATTTAAGATGATCTTAGTTTCAGTCATATGAAAGCACAGGTAAGCCAGATCAAGTTCAAGTGGTCTTCATTTAAAAATTGACTTAATTTAGGTGATGTAATTAACTTGCTTTCAACCCAAGAACACCTCTAAGTTAAGTAACATTACAAATTTAAAATGTATTTGAATGTTTATTATTACTTTAGAGACTATGGTAATGCAGAAGTAGGGAAACCATTATCTTTGATACTTGACTCAAAAAAAGTTTGAAATTCAAGAAAGTATTTTAAAACTTGACTTGACTCGACTTCAAAAATCACTATACAGAAAAAAAACACTATACGGATCCTCGTTAATCTATACGTTCCCCAGTTAGATTGACTATCCTCATAATTAGATTAGTTCTTAATTGATTGGCAAAATTATGGTTTGTATCTAGGGGTGTGGGAGTGGTAACTTTTGAAAACAAATCAAGTTGAGTTTTAAGAAACTTGCTTGAATTTCGAGCTTTTTTGAGTCAAGTTTTTTTTTAGTAATAAGATAAGTTTTCCTTCTTCTACATTATCATATATCAAAAATAATAATTACTCAAATCTATACGCAAGCGGTTTTCTTTTCACAGTTCAACCGTAGTAACGGCTGGGCAGATTTTAACGTTTGAGGTGTCAAATTAAAGGGAATTTTATGTAGATTTGTCAACAAGTCTCAGAATTTTAAAAAAGGGCGTCACTAAAGTACAGTAAAGGGCTGAAGTTTCAGAACAGTGGCGCTATTCATCGACATTTGAGCAAGCTCAGTTTTGTTTCCAAACTGAACATATGGCCAAGCTCTGAAATAGTTCTACATATAAACTTATTTTTACAGCTGGTTTGGCTTTATTTTCAACCGTTTTCTTTTTTTTTAAGATTTATTATGTAATTTAGGTTATGTTATGAAGTTTTTAAAGCTCTTAAACATTGGCTTTACAATGTTTACCAATGGACCACGATATCTCGTGGTCCATTTACAATGTTTACAATGGACCAGTGTACAATGGACCAGTTTTACAATGGAGTTTACGATATCTCTTGGTGTTTTTTGAAGTTATATAAATCCCAGCAAATCTATTTTTGGATTTGGTGCATTTATAATGCCACCGATAAGAAGAAGACGAACATTGACCGGTCGGAGGAGTCGGAAAGAACACGATCGCATAACCGCTGGCATCACCCTCCCGATGTACCATTTGATGCTCCTTCCAACCTCAGACCAATAACTAAAAATGTTTTCATTGCGGTGGGTTGCATTTGAAGAATGAAAAGACTGGTAGAGATAATGCGTCATTTACACGTTTTTGCCACAAAGGAAAGGTTATAAAAACAGCTGTTCCCCTCAATCTCTATTTTGGCGATAATTATCAATAAAGTGCAGCGGCATCACTAAACAAAGGAAGTCATTCCGTGCCAGTGTTTGCTCTCAGTCAGCTACATGCAAAGAACTATACTACTTCTTTGGTATAGTTCTTTGGTGGTATATAGTTCTTTGGCTACATGTTGCTGTAAGCAGAGTTTGATCTTTTGCCGGTATTAAAATATACATTTCAGAAAAAAGAGGACATGTGGAAATGAAGGTGTTCCCAATCGTTAACGTTTACCGGAAACTCCTGCGGTAGATAAAATTAACTTTATAAGTTTCAGTAGTTAAGCTATAATATTGTTAATGAATTTAGCTCTTTGATTAAAAAAAATTCAAAATATATATGTAGGCTGATTATTCTTCATTCTTTTACTATGTGATTTTTGCTCGATTTTGAGCTACGTGTTATCTAGTACAATTCAATACTGCAATGTTAGTCAACGTAGAAATTTTCCTAAGTTAAGAGCAAGTATATCAAACAATATCAACTAAATTAAAGTAACTTTTTACTTAAAGTCTTGAACTTGATTTGGCTTACCTGTGTTAAAAAAAAACAACTAAAATTCTGGCCATCTAAAATATATGCTTTAATTAAGACTATAACTCAATGCATGATTGAAATATCAGCTTACATGTTTTCTAAGGTTGACAAAGGAAAGGAACAAGAAATTACCTCAAATTCTAGAGAGGAATAAATTGGTATAAATTTATTGATATAAAACTTTAAAAAACTCTAAGTATAACAAAGGATTTGTTATTGATGGAAATTAAAGATGGGTGTGAAAAACGAGTGGAAAAAGTCAATCGCATGTACCAATTTGAGTAAACAGCAGGAGTAACTAATCAGCTCAAATATTTGAATATTTTTAGAAAATTTGATTTGAGTCGAGTAGTGCAAACTCAGTTTAAAAAAAATTTTATACTCGACTATTCAGACACCCCTTTTCAGATCCCCGTTAATCTGTAGGTTACCTAGTTACCATCAGCTATTGGACTATTAATAATTAACAGTCCTGTCTAAGGAACATGTCAGCCTTGGAGTAACAAGACTAAAAGATTGTGGCACAATCATCCTACAATCATCTTTTATTCATACTTGGCTTACAATATCTACCTCGGTAGGTCGCCATTCTAAGTAAGTAAAGTATTTATTAGCAATGCTAAATAACATATCAATTTTTTGTTTTTTTTTGCAAAAACATTCTAGGTAATTTCTAAATCTTTTGCTTCCCACGAGGGGAGATTTGAAAGTATATTAAATTTGTGTTTGTTATCCAAACTTTGTTACTTGATTTTGTATTTATGAACATTCCTCCCACTTATCGATTCATAATTGGAAAGACAATATTCCAAAATGGAGATGATATTTACAAGTTAACTTTTTGATTTATAGTCTTCAGACACCAAAAAAGGCACATATCCAAGTTTTTACGTATAGTTTATGCCTTCATCTTAAGGAACTTTCCCTTTTTAGATCTTGTACGCAAAAAATCCAAAATCACCTTTAAAAATTCAATCATTGAATGAAAAAAAGCTTCTTCACTTAAGTGTTTATTTGATGAGGAAAAGACATAAATTTTAATTTGTTACAATAATGGTAAAAAGTAATAAAAAGCTACTGTTTTAAAAACTAAAATTATAAAATTTTCATCTAAAGATAAAAACTGATTGAGACAAGCGCAGAACTCGTACAAATAAAGAGTAGAATAAAAATATTTTTTACAAGGGACAAAAAACACAATTCAAACCAAGCTGTGCTGAGATTTTTATAATTCAAGTCCAGAACTTGAGCGAGCTCTCACTTGTGATAGAACAGCCGAGCCAACGCCATCCTCTGTTTCTCGCCGCCAGAGAGAACGTCTTTCCAGTCAGCCACAGCGTCCCAGCCTCCTTCCCTCACCACCAGATGCGCCAGAGACACCTGCGAAACAACACAGGAAACTGTAGAAACAACCCTGGACCAAATAACTGCAATTAAAAGTACTTTCCTCTACGTTTGTATTATTTGAGATGGACAGCAGACTTACCTAAATGAAGTTTATTCACAGTGATAGGATACAAAAAATATGACAAGAGTGGAATATTTCGATACCACAGGCACCATTCTCAAGAATGGATAAGAATTGTGCCAGAGGTACCGAAATAACCCACTCTTGTCATAAACTTTGTTTCCTAGTACCAAAATAAGCCACTCTTGTCTCACCCTTTTTGTGTGCTATCACCACGAATGAGCTTCATTCGAAAGGCTTGCTGTTCATCTTAAATGAAATAAATCTAGTCGGACCCAGAGTCCTACATCAATTATCTTTCATCAATGTTTGTATTATTAGTTACAGCAATTCTATTTTTGTAAAACATAAAAGCCAGCATTAATTCACGAAATTCACAGTGTAAATTCACCATAAAATTTGAACCACACAATTCACACCAAGCTGTGCTGAGATTATAATAATTCAAGACCAGAACTGGATTGAAATTAGGAATTAGAAGTAACTAGTGGACATTCGCTGCTCAGCGGCTTTTAAGTTCTCAATTATTTACTTTTCAATGGTTTTTTTTAAGATGGTCTGCTGATAGAACAATGTTTATTGTAATTAGCTGTACATTAAATTTATATTACAATGTTAAATACTATGTGGAAATATCAGGCTTTAAGGGCATTTTAGTGCTCCGGTTTGACTCCGGTAAGCCAGTCTCAATAAACTCGCTTCTAGAGTGTGTGAGCGCAATCCTTTCCACCTCATAACAAGACCGACAGGACAGCCGACACAAGCAAATGGCACTTGCAAGAGGGAGGACCGCCAATATTGGGCATAGGCCTACCCAGGACAGTAAAACCCTTGAGGGCTTTGTCAGTGGGGCGCTGTTTATGGTCACATTTTTAGTATAGACATCCCCCCTTTAGGCTGGAACAGAATACCCCCATCGCAGCAGACCTGCGAACTCAGCAAATCAATAACAACTTTTTTCTCTTTCATGAAAATACATTTGACATGTTTAAAGAAATAAGTTTGTACAACAAGACGAATAAATGAAAAAGCAATACTACATTATTGAAGGATGATACCGGTAATGAATGCTGAATTTTTATCGTAAGCGAAGCCACGAAACTGCTAGTAATGTACAATGATAAGTCTAAACTTCATAAATTTTGTGTGCCAAACTTTAAGCTGAGATCTTTTGAATAAGATCTAAATTATTAAAATCAGTTCAGAACTGTATGATGAGTTTTGATCACAAAAAAAATCCTAGTGTATTAAATAAGTAAAGATGCTAGTTCAGACTGGCCAGTTTTCGCTAGTTGTTGCTTTCCTAAAGTCCATCATGGATCAAATTTAAAAATAGTGAGTGGGAAAATAACTCAAGTTTCCAAACAAGGTTTTCCAAAGTGGCTTACAACACACTAATTAGTTTCATATTCATTAGAAAGCTGTTGCTGTTTTTAACAGTTAAGACTATTTGTTACATTAACAAATTTTTTTTATCTCCAATGGTTGTCACCATGGATCAAGAGGCCTATGGGGCACTCAAAACACTGAAAAGTACTAATGACACTGCTGCATAAGTTCCATAGAGAAACCTCCAAGTCACCTCTTGATAATTTTATCTATGATTCATCAAACGTAATGTAACAGTAATAATAGGCATTGAGAGCCATAGAAATATAGCCGTCTTTTACAGCCAAACAGTGAAAATAAAAAAATAAAACAACTAATTAACCCTATTCACTTATTTTGCAGTCTGTTAAGAGTTTGACAAACTTGATGGTCAGTCATTACCTTTTCAAGGCAGGCCTCCAGCATGGCGTCTGACACCCCCTTGTTGCTCCACTCGGCCAACGTCTCGGGGTAGATGACTTGTTCCCTCAGACTGCCCAGCGTCATGTACGGCCTGTGCGGGGGGAAATGTATTGGTACTGAGGTTACTACGGTCTGTATAGAGAAAAACTCTTCAAACAGAGGTTACTGTCAGAATTAATATATTTTGTGTCATTGACAAATTTAAATTATTAGTATTTCTATTCTTCTGTTTTTAAACTTGGTGACACATTTGATAATTAACATATGTTGTTGTTTGTTTTTTGTGTGGGACAAAAACATTGTTTTTTAATTATTAGTACTTTCTGAGATGTGAGTTTTTGTTATAGGAGTGAATAATTTTTTTATATGTGTTTTTCAGTTGATTGATACTGAGTAGATTGGAGTTTGGGTTCGATTTGAGGAATTCAATTGTGGATCATTTGGCTTAATGTATTTATTTAGATGTGAATGATACTTATTGTAACAATTAATAAATTGTGTTGTTGTTATCATGACTAAATCATTTAACTTTTGATAGGTTATGGGCCCAGAGCCCGCTTGAATGCTAACTGTGTAACTTTGCTTGAGTCTTAGAAGTGAAAATATTCAAATATCATGACATCAAACAGTGACGGCTTCAAAATTGAGAGACTAGGACCTAAAAATTATTTAGTTTGGAGTAAAAGGGTAAAAGCTTTTCTAGTGAGGAAAAAATGTTGGACTGCTATTGATCCTGGTTTTGACGATGATGAAGACTTAAATGATGAGGAAGAAGAACAGAATTTAATTGCTCTTAGTTATTTAACTGAACTGGTAGAAGATTGTTATTTAAATGATGTGACAAAACATGACAGAGCCAAACATGCATGGAACAGATTGAAAACTATTCATCTAAAAATTTCTCCGCTTCAGTTTGTGAGTACTATGGATGAACTATCTAGCTCTACGAAAAAATCTGATGAATCAATATTGGAATATTTAAACAGAGTAGAGCAGTTAGTGGAAAAATTGAGAAATCATGGTTCCAATATCAACGATCAAGATTTAGCAGCTTACATGCTTAGGGGTTTAAAGCAAGAAAATTACAAATATATTACACATGTGATGGAGTTAAATGAAGAAAAGTTAACTTCAGAAAATGTCAAGAGTAAGTTGATGCTGGAGGAAGCTAGAATAGAGAGGGAAAAAGCCGAACGCGAGAAGAAAAATCAAGAACTAAAAATTTTTATGATGAACAACAGAGGGAGAGATGAGACAAGTAATGTTATGAAAACTAATTTCAGTTATGGGAAAAATATCCTTCAAGATAAATCTTGTCACTGCTGTGGAAAACTAGGCCATTTTGCACGAGAATGTCCAAAGGCAATGGAAGCTAAATCAAGGGGAAATATAATTTGTTATAACTGTGGGAAGGAAGGGCATCCTTCGACAAAATGTAAAAGTAATTTGAGAAATGTGTACAAAAAGAATGAGACCAGTGAACTACAAAGAGATTTTAAAAATAGAAATGTTAGTTATGAAGAGAAAAAAGAGCGAGAATCGGAAGAGAAAAAATTAGGAGACAGTGTGGTGAGAGTAAAGTATTCTGTGCATATGATGAATGGCTGTAATAGAGAAAGAAAGGAAGATAATGCAATGAAAAAGTTGAGTGATGCAAACAAATGGATAGTGGATTGTGGATGCAATCATCATATAACTCCTTTTAGAGAGCTGATGAATAACTTTACGGACAACACGACTGGAAAAGTAGAGATGGGAAAGAAAAATGTTTCATGCGATGTGAAAGGCGTTGGGTCAGTGACTCTGAAGATAAGTGATGAAAATGGCGGATGGACTTTGAAACTGACCAAAGTTTTATGGGTACCTGATGTTTCGGACAATATTTTATCAGTGAGACAGTTAGAGAAAACTGGCGTGCGCTACACAATTGAGGATGGTACATTGCGTGCTTTTGACAAAAGTAATGGAGATGAGGAACTTTTTTGTGCTAATACCACGGATGATGACATGTACTCGATCAAATGTGATTGGTATGAGTTGGAGACTTCCAATCCTAATAGAGACTGTGATGAGGAGCCAGTGAATGCTACTGCCTGTAAAATGGTGACCAGTGAATTGTGGCATAATCGTTTTGGACATGCAGAAAACCTGCCTGACAGTGAGTTAATCAGCAAAAGAGTAACTAATGATAAATGTGATGTGTGTTCTAAAGGGAAAGCAAAGAAATCTTCTTTTCCTGACAGACCTGTGAGGTCATCTGCTCCACTGGATCTTGTGTATTCTGATGTGTGTTATGTCAAGCCGAAATATTTGAGAGGGGGTAAATATTTCTTAACACTGACTGATGATTACTCACGTTACAGCGAAGTTAGTGTGCTGGAAAGCAAAAGTGATGTCTGTGAAGAAGTAATGAAGTATAAAAAGAGGGTTGAAAATCTTCATGAAAAGACTTTGAAGTCAATACAAACAGATGGCGGAGGTGAATATTGTAACCGTGAACTTCAAGAATTTTGTAGTGAAAATGGCATTGTTCATAGACTGTCATTACCTGGAGAACATCAACAAATGGGTGTCGCAGAGAGATTGAATCAACAGCTGTTGACCTTAGTAAGGTGTATGTTGATAAATTCAGGACTTGCTCTTAATTTTTGGGGGGAGGCTCTACATACTGCATGTTACATTAAAAATAGATGCAAATCAAATTCTATTAATAATAACATACCTTTTGAATTGTGGTTTGGTAAAAAACTGTCTGATGATGAATTGGGGAGAATGAGAGTTTTGGGATGTCGTGCATGGGTTTACGAGGAACACTCTAAAGCTGACAAGTTGGAACCTCGTGCCAAAGAATGTATTTTTTTAGGGTATCCTCATAATAGAAGAGGTTATAGATTGTGGGATTTGGAGAATAAATGTATTGTACTGTCTAGAAACGTTGTTTTCGAAGAGAAAGTCTTTCCTATGAAGATTAGGGGAGGTAATCCTGAACCTGTCCTAACTGCTGAAACTAGATGTAAACCGAAAATTATTGATTTGAGTTTGAGTGATGAATCTGATAACGAGACTGCATACATTAATGAAACTAGTGAGATCGTTGAGAATGATAATGTAGATGTTGAACAAGAAATTACGGTAGTAAATGAAAATGACATTGAGATTGATGAAGTTGAGGAAGTCCCTGAGTTACGAAGATCTGAAAGAGTGAAAAACACAAGAAATCGTTCTGATTGTGTTGGATGCAGATTGTGTGTTGTGGCTGATATGAATGAAAATCTTCCAAAAAATGCCAGAGAACTAAGTGGTCCAGGCAATAAGAAATGGGAAGAGGCGATGAAGAAGGAGTTTCAAGCTTTTGAGGATAATGATTTTTGGGAGCTGGTTGAAAGACCGAAAGGGAAAAATGTTATTGGCACCAATGAAAATGTATATAAAACAAGACTTGTCAGAGAGCCAGTAAAGATATTTTGTAACAATCAAGGTGCAATATGTGTTAGATCAACTTATGTTGTATCTGAGAAAACAAAACATATGGACGTGCGTTATTTATTTTTGAAGGACATTGTGGCAAAAGGACTAATCAAATTTGAGTATGTACCTTCAAACTGTAATGTCGCGGATGTTTTCACGAAGCCATTATCGGGAGAAGTGACATCGAAATTTAGAAACTTGCTAGGTTTAGTCGAGTAACTTATCAACCATACAAGTATCTTCGATTAAATTTGTCATGACAAGGGGAGGTGTCAGAATTAATATATTTTGTGTCATTGACAAATTTAAATTATTAGTATTTCTATTCTTCTGTTTTTAAACTTGGTGACACATTTGATAATTAACATATGTTGTTGTTTGTTTTTTGTGTGGGACAAAAACATTGTTTTTTAATTATTAGTACTTTCTGAGATGTGAGTTTTTGTTATAGGAGTGAATAATTTTTTTATATGTGTTTTTCAGTTGATTGATACTGAGTAGATTGGAGTTTGGGTTCGATTTGAGGAATTCAATTGTGGATCATTTGGCTTAATGTATTTATTTAGATGTGAATGATACTTATTGTAACAATTAATAAATTGTGTTGTTGTTATCATGACTAAATCATTTAACTTTTGATAGTTACAACTATCTGTACAGAGTGAAAAGTATTCATACAGAGGTTAACATGGTCTGTATAGAGTGGAAAGTAAGTGTATAGAGGTTGCAACCAACAGTCTGTACAGAGTTAAAAGTATTCGTACAGAGGTTACAATAGTCTGTACAGATTGAATAGTACTTTTGCAGAGGTTACAAGGTCTGACAGGCTGAAAAGTATTTTTACAGAGAGTACAACGGTGTGTGCGGAGGGAAAAGTATTTGTAAAAAGGTTACAATGATCTTCACGTAGAGAAACATATTTATATACAGATTGCAATGGTCTATACAGAGTGAAAAGTATTCAAACAAAGGTTACAACAACGCAGAGAGTGTCTAAAATGTTCCATAAATAAATAAAAGTTTATCACAATACTTGGTTTTTGGTTGTTTTCAGTTTATCATAATAGCTGCACTTTCTGCTTGAGAGCATTCTTAAACTACAATAGTTCTCATTTTCCAAAGCTTTTTAGCACAAGGTGTATATAGGTCCCACTTAACAAAGCATCTTTTCCATAAAATGTATTGAGGAGTGTGTCCTCAATTACATTCTTAAAGTAATTTTTAAGGCTGGTTGGTGTAGTGGTTATAGTCCCTGCCTACAAACTTGTAGGTAGCCGGATCAATCCCGAGAAAAGTTAGTAGCTTTTTGAAGGGTTGTTTCTGGAGCCAGCTGCCATTGGTTTTGGGCTATTAATTAACAATCCTGTCAAAGGAACGTGCCAACCTTAGTCAGTAACAAGGCTACAAGATCGTGCCACTATCATCACGATCATCACACTCATCCTTCACTCATATTCAGGGTAACGTCCTCCATGAGGTACCTGTCTTATTAAGAATGAATGAATGAATGATTAAGATAAAGATGGTTTTTTATATATATTTTTTCTAATTACAATACCAATAAACCGTCATCATTATAAATAAACATGAAGATATCATCACTAACTTTGTTAATCGTGGTGAAATACAGTGTCTTTAGGAAAAAAATTAACTAAAATAAAACTGAAAGTGATAAGCACTGAAATAGGTTAACCTGCTGGGTAGGCTATCCTCTTAACATAAATCAGCTACCATGATCATATCATAACTTGAATACCAAACAAGAATAAACGTTAAAGAAAATAGTATTTGAAAGCAAAAAAAGTGAGTAAATATATCTTTTCTAACCAAACTCAGAAATAAAACTTTGAAACGGGTAATGTTATTGAGGGAGATTGAGAACCAGTATAAAATACTCCCTAAACACTTGTCTGCCAGCTCACCTCTGCGGCACGTAGAACATGGAGCAATGACGCGGCCGGACCAGCTTGCCAGCGTAAACAGGCCACAGGCCGCTGATGACGCGGAACAACGAGGACTTGCCGCAGCCGTTGGGGCCTGTGATCAGCAGGTGGGAGCCGGGCGTCACCTGCGCCGAGCAATTGTCAGTGATACAGCTAACGCCTTCAGATTCAAAGTCAATGCTAACACTAAGTTTGACTGGCGAAGCCTAAACTCATGGTAAATCTTTAGATCATAATTTTTTGATATTGTTACTTTTAAATTTTAAATGTGTTCTACTTTTTAATTTGTTAATATTACACTGAGTTAAAGTTTTTTTGTTATTATTTTCCTATTTATATTTTAACGTACGTTAAATTTTGCTGTTACTCTGATCTCAAATTTTTAATAGATTGTTGTTTATATTATGTATGTAAATGAAGTGAATATTGCTCAGGACTGCCTAATTTGAGAGACTTTTTTTGTTTTATTTCTAAATTTCCTCCATGCGAGGTTTTAAGATCTTGGAGTTATAATTGTGAAACATGATACGTTATGAAAATAAAGAGTTTGTCTATTGCCTATTGTCTATATCATACTTATAATATGGTCCAGCACTCTATAGTCTATAAAACATACTAAGGTAATTTTAAATTTTTTGTTACTCTGCGATGAAAAGCAAAGAGTTTTAAATTTCACTTTATCAAGTCACAAATATTTTGAAAATTAATTGAAAGCTCACCTTAAAAAAATTTACTAACTCAAGATTCTTGGGCAGTAAAACATATACGCAGCATTAAAACAACAAGAGCATTAAAGGCTGAACAAAACCACAAAATGGTTCATTAGAATTACACCAGTTTACCTTGAGGCTGAGACTAGGAACGACGACATCGCCGTTGGGAGTGACGATTGGAACCTCTCGCAGCTCGATGCTGCCGTCCGGGCTGTCCACGACTTCTCCTGTAACAGAGTCAAAATTACAGTCAATTCATCACGTAAATTTGGGACCAATTTGAACAAAAATTTAAATGAAATTGATTGAAAAAAAGAGTTTCATAATTAATTTTGTTACCAAACATTAGATGAAGGACACAGTAAACAAATTAAAGACGAGACAGTTACAAAAGTAATAAATAATACTTTATTACAGGCTGTTATGTTACAGGCTATGTGTTTGATTGGCAAATAGTCAGACCATAGCCTACAGTCTAATCCTTCTGCCTTCAAAATCTGCTTCAATGGGCAACAATCAAGCAAAACTAAGAAAGTTATAGTCAACAAAAAGAGGGAGGTAATTCTCTGTCTATCAAGTTAAAACTCTGCTTTCCTTCCATATTCATTATTCTTTTGCTTCTTCTGTATTATCATGAAAAATGTAAAGAATTTTGCTGGCCTAACAATTAATATCTATTGATTGGTTCATGAAATCATGATCAAATCACGGGACATCTATGACAGTTTTAGGGGTTTGAATCCTTTAGAAATTTATGTGTTACTCTATTAAATATGCACTCGGCTCTTGAGATTCAAGAAAGAGACATAATAAATAAGACACTTTATTGATCATTTGGCAGTTGAATTACATGCAGAGACAAGTCAATATTATCCATGTAGCTTATTATTAAAGAGGGGAGCTTATTGTACTTTAGGCCAGCTCAAAAATTACTTACAAAGGCTGAAGTGCTCTAAGTGGATTCTGTGTGGTGAAGTGATTTTTTAATATTTATTACACTAACAATCTATTCCGTTACCTTTGACGAGCAGTTGTCCGTTGGCGTACTGCAGCGAGGGTGACCGCATGAGGGACTTGGCGGCCACCGTGGTCTTGCGGTACTGACCGTGGCTGACCTGGTCGAACACCTCCAGCATCTGACTCACTCTGGACGTGTACCCCGCCAGCTCCACTATCTCCTGCACAACACAAATCAAAACCACTCTATTGATACAACAGGATAAAACATGTAGTGGTGCCAGGATACAATACGGCTTTTTTATCATACTTACTTAGAAACATCTGTTTTCAGTTCCTTTTTGTTGGCTCGAAAGTCACCCAATGCCGTCCTAGGCCGGCAAAAACTTTTATCCGGCCTAGGTCGTATAGAATAGCTGATTTGCAGCAAGCAACGTTTAATGTTTGTTCATTGGTTACTTTTTAGAGGAATGTAGTGGAAGCACTGGCAGCTGCAACAATGCAAAAGTTTGTTCTGTTTGTAGTTTGTGGTTAGGTTTGAAGGATTGAGAAACTTATTGGAATATGCAGGGACTACATTATGATTGAAAGTATGTTTTTTTCTGAATACTTAATATGATGAAAAGTATCGTACATTACACGGCCAGTAAGTTTTTCCAAACTCGCATGAAAATCCCACACTCGCTTTCGCTCGCGCCAGAACTATCATGCTCGTCCGGCAAAACAGTACTTCCCGGCCTAGTAACATAATATACTATTTCACATTGCCAGCAACTCAGACACGGAGTCTTGTTGTTGCACTTGAAAAGACAGAAAGGCATTGTTGATTCATTCGAATGTTCAAATACAGTGAACATGACTTCTAGGCATCAACAATGAAAACTCGGTTACAAGTCACCGCGTCCAGTCGCCAAATGTGAAAAGGCCCTTGAGAGTGTTCTTGAAGGTTTTCTCTCCATTTAAGAAAATCATCCAAGGAGGAGAAAGGGTTTCTTGCCAACCAGTTGGAGGGGGTGGTCTTCAGTTTTGTCCCTGTTTGGCTTCTGACATTCTCTGGAAGTACATGGCAGAACTTCCTTTCGCTGCCTGAAGGTGTTTTCTCCTAGAATTCTGTGGTGATGTAGTAGCTGGTACCTGGATGCATGCCTCATATTTTGGCAACAATGTTTTATCCAGTTAGAAGAGGTTTGCCATCCACATAGAGAATCACCTCCCTGACAGAGACAGAGCAGAATTTTTCTCTCAGCAGAGATTTCTCTCAAATATACTTCTTTGATAATTCAGATAGCCCTTTACTGAACGAGAGGATCCATTTTAGGTTTCCAGCTGTGGTTCCTCCCCAATCTGCAAGGCCACCAAGTGAGACTTGAGTAGAGCATGGTATGCAGTCTTCGTGGTGGCTTCATCGTTTAGGTATTTTATTCTCTTTAGGACATAGAGACTGTTGTTGATCTTGCTGGGTAGAGTGACGTTGGCATCATTAGCCAACGTGGTGGCACTGAGGAATGGGACTGTGATAACTGTTCGTTTCAGGGCCCCTCAGATGCCAAAAACCATTAAAACCTTTTAGTTACATTTTCTGGCACTCTAATGGTTGCAATTATTGTCCGATTTTATTAAAATTTTTCAGGGACATTCCTTTCAATTTATCTTGGATAGTACGTTGGGGGGAAATCGGAGCACCCCTACATTGTGCCCCACATTGTGGTTTTTGGGCCTTAAAAAGCTCATGTGATCCCCAAATGTAATTTCAGTAATTTGCTTAACCTGATTGTTAATGAAAATAAGAATAACAAATTTTTAGCCCTCTTCCACAATTATAACGACAAAAAATTTATCAATGAAATTTGAATTTATCAAACACAAACATGTATTTGATGGAAATTTTGCACTCTAGAGGTCAAAATTATCAATCACTCTCCTTTAATTGTGGAAGATATATATATTTTAATGATCTGATAGGTAAACCAGTTGGGGTTACAGTTCATACTCAATTCCACTACTTCTGGTAAAGCGCAGTACAGTTCAAGTGAAACACGAATATTAAATAAAGTATCAGCTTTAAAAGGAAGCTTTTAAACTTTAAAATATTGTTTGGTTTTTAGTCTCTCTTTGCATTAAAACTGATGGTGCTATAATGAAATTCAAATTTCATTGAATTCTATTAGAGCACATTTACATTTCAAATCAATCACTATTTCATAGCACTTAGGTCTATCTCTTATGTTGGATTTTTGGCTCGCTTCTTTGAAGATTTTAAAAATATATGGCAAGAAATGTTACCTTTCCCCTCAATATATCAGGTAACATTTACCTGAGTTATTTATCTGAGTTTTTTTAACTCATAGTATTCATTGGACATTGTAGGTTAGTTGATCCTTCATTTTGAGTTCATTCAAACTTTTTCATAACCTTGAATACGCCATTTTTCAATCAAAACTTTTTTCAAGAGTAAAAAAGTGAGATTGTGATAGTGAACCCAGGAAAAGCTTTCAAATTTTAGTTCTTATATTGATTTAGTTGAACAAATCTTCCAAATGTCAAACATTTAAAACAAATGCAGTTAATAAAAACTTATTTTTCGTTATACTGCTTCAAAAACAGATATTTTTAATGCATGTTTTCCGGACCTAAATACACTCTTTTTATTCCTAGGAATTAGAAGCTGATGTACTCGATACCAGCTGACTCTTTATGGTCCTAGGACTATAAAAGTCAAAAAATGCCGAGTACGTCGTAATAATCGAACCATATTTATTCAATTACAAATAATCTAAACATTCATCGCTATTATCGAAACATTCATTGTTGTCAGTTTAATCCATTTGTGAAACTCGCTCATTTCACCAATCGATTATTACATGCGTTCGATACGTCGATAGTTGTTCATTGTTGTCGGTCTACCCTAACACAAATGAAACAGACAATCAGCTGATTGCTTCAAATAGCAAGAACAAGACGGTGGCATCTTTTGAAGGCATCTTTAAAGCTAAACAAGCTGTAGCATTTTGGTTTTCTTAAGTAGTTTACGTATTGTATTGAGCAATACAACGAAAAATATAGTTCATCACACGGACCTAAAGCTGCTTTTCATTACTCGGTCATTTTTCAACCTCGGCTTACAGCCTCGGTTGTAAAACTTGACCTTGTACGAAAAGCGTCACATTAGGTCCTTGTAATGAAATATACTATTATTAGGATTTTATTCAGAATAGAAAATAATAATAAACAGGTCAGATTTAAAGTACCTCGTTACTATAACATTATCCAATATTTTGACACAATATTTACTATAAGTTTTATAACAAGCATGTTTTTCAAATGGTAAAGGTACTTTTGTATGCCTCACTGTTAAGTATATCAGATTTCAAATTATTTTCCTTCTAGTCTAAAAGCTTTTGCTTCACAGTGTTCTAAACCTTGACTGAAACATTGAAACTACAATATTCCTCGGTGAGAATTAATATCCGCACTAGTGAATACTACATTCATCCATAAGAAAATCCTCGTAATTAAACCAGTTTGTAATTCATTGTTAAAATTGTGATTTGGATCCCACGTTAAAAGTACATCCCGTAGCTGCCATTGGCTATTGGGCTATTGATTAACTGTCCTGTCTAAGGAGCATGGCGACCTTAGTCAGCAACTAGACTAAGCCACAATCATTCTAGACACATGATTTATTCATACTTGGATTAAAAAACCATCATGGGTACGTTGCCATTTGGAGAAAAAGATAAAGTATATTCTAAAGCTGTGGTTAGTCGTTACCTTGTACGAGGACATGAGTCTCTCGACAGCGTCTGCCCCAGACACGAGCAGGTTCCTGGCCGTCGTCAGGTACTGCGTGCGCTCGCTCACGTTCGACGACTCATCCTCCGACCGCGTACCTGCGGCAAACAAACATATTAAGACACACAGAAAACTAGTTATTATTGAAAGAAATTACTAGTTTTTTTTGTACAAAAAACGCAGCACATCCAGATAACATCTTGGTCGTTGTCACAAGAGTTAAAATTAACACAACACATAAACATGTTTGAAATTCATTATTGGTGATGATGAAATTATATTTTCAAAACTTTTTTTTGCGTTCTTGTTTTTCTTTTCAGCAGAGTGTTTTTGTGACTGCTTTTACAGTTCTCTGTTTTAGCTGTGTTTTTTGTTCAGGTTATCCTGGCTAAGTGTTACTAATCTTGTTATGTTCTAGGTTTTGTTCCACCTGAAGACAGGATCAGATTCCAGATCCCGAAACATCGTGAAACTTGTTTTTTACTAATCAGTGATGGCAAATGTCCGCAAAAATCCAAATCAAAATATAAATCATCATCACTAACAATGAATTTCAAACATGTTCATGTGTTGTGTTGATTTTAACTATTGTGACAACGACCAAGATGTTATCTGGATGTGCTGCGTTTTGATAATGGTTTCTTAAAACCAAAACACGTACACACGTAAAGTAATCTATATTTTGTTTTGTTCTGTAAAAAGCTGGTTATTAATTAAAATTAACTTTCACTCTTTCATTTAACTTTCATTCATAGATGATCGAAAAAATCCACTTTCTCTCTTTAAAAAGAAACGACGGAGGGGTATAAACCTACTGAGTTCCCGGCTGCTCATGATGATTGGCAGGGAGATCATGACCATGCCGGTGCCGCTCCACACGTACTTCATCAGGAACTGCTCCAGCACGACGTACCACAGCCGCTGCACCAGCACACGGTTCTTGTGGCGCACCAGTGCGTTGTAGGCCGACCGCAGGTTCCCCATCTCCACCTGGCCGCACAGATATCGATAACATACCTCGATACAAGAATAATTTATTTTCTCCATAATTACAATACATTATATATAAAATTAACAGATTTCCCTCTATAATAAAAACAATCTTTATATTAAGAGACAAGCATTTTTTCCATAAGGTTTTTGTGCTCCTTTTTTCTCAGCCTGTGTGCAACGTAGCAACAATCTAAACCGATAGAATTGTATTTTCCTGGAGATGTGCAGAATCCCATTGAAATTTGTATTAGTCTTTTAGAAATGTAGAAAATTCAATTTAAAATTTCAAAAAAATTAACATTAGCCTTATGAGTTGCTGTTTTGGTGATATTATAACAACCAAATGTAAATAAAGTTAGCATCATATGTAGCTGTTATCACATGCTATTTTTTGTAGAGCAAAGATTTGATGTAGAAACATTAAGCCACAGTTAACTGGGGCATGGAGTGAAAATATAAAATTGATTGAAATCAGGACTACTTGGAGAAGATTAAGGATATCATACTCAAATGTGTTCCATTTTACATATACATGGAAAAATAAAGTTTACTTGCTTCAATAAGATTAAGAGACAAAAATTTTCTGATAAAAAGGGGAGAAAAAAGTACATTTAGTTAAGTTTCTACCATCCACTGTACTGACATGCAACCGGCAGGGCCGTCGACGGGGGGGGGGGGGGGGGGCAAATGCACAGGGGCCTGGACTCACAGGGGGCTCGGATCCACGCGAGATTAGTAAAAATGGGGCCCAGAATCGAGATGAGTAAAAAAAGGCGGGTTTCTCAATTGCACAGGGGCCCGAAAATCCTGTCACCGGGCTTGGTAACCGGAGTATAAATGGACACATTATATTCAAATTTTGTTTTTATTGGTGGATAATGGGTAAAATATATATTACATTTTAGTGATAATAATAGGAAGAGAGGGAAGGAGGGAAAAAGTTCCAAATGGTAGGAAAGAAGGGAGGAGAGATGGTAAGAAGAGAATGAAGGAGAAAAGGAGGGAAAAGTGGAAAGAAGGTCGGAAGTAGAGAGTGAGGAATTAATGGAGGGAGGGAGAGAACTGTGGTAATGGGTGTACAGGATAAACTGATTTGATGACTGAAGTTTTACTTTCCTCTGATTCAATAATTATTCTTAAAAAAATAAACATGAAATTGTAATAAAATAGTCATTATCTTAATAACATACTAATTACTAAAACCATGCCATAAGCCAAAAATGAAGTAAAATAATTAGTCAAGGACTGAGTCTTTCTCTTTTATTTTTGGGCCCCCAGTTTGGTTATATTATGTGTTTATATGGAAAATATGTACTATATGAAATGTATTTAGAAACACATTGGTTTATGCGGGGATTATTTATAAAATTAGCTATCCCTATTTGTCACTTTGAAAATTGGTCGAATTTTCGACCACTGGCGATCTCTAGTAATTATTAACAATAACACATAGAGCCTTTTATATTGTCCTCTCAACGTCCTCACAACACACTCGTCAGACTGACTTATTAAAGAAAAACTACAAAAAAAATCACTTATTCAATGAACATTAAATTAAACCATGAAAATTAATATAACAAAGAGAAAAATCTGTCGCGCACTTATCATAGAGAAAATATAGGGCCTCCCAAGGCTTAGTCTGTTTGGAGGTTCCTTCACTTACTGTAACAAAAAAACATTCAGTGTTCAGAAAAAAAAATAATACAAAATTTAGCAAAAGCGATCTCCTAGTAATAATTTATGCCATTTTATTTCATTCATGAATAATAAAATACAATATTATCTAATATTATATGTTTTGAAATCTTCAAAATGTGAAGCGCATCTTGCTTCCAGGCGGCTCATGGCATCTTCCCTGCGGTTCGCCATTTCAAGAAAAGTATTAAGTAAAATCCAATTTCCGGATTAAGAACCCAATGCTGCTCTTAAAGGTGAGTTCACCTGCTTTTGTCAAGGTTTACCAAGTTGAGTAAAATATCTGTTTCAACATTGTATTTTGGTTCCTATAATCTAATGCATTTAGCCGTGATTCAATTAAAAAATTGTAATTATGTATTGAAATAACATGAATTTTTTATGATTATTTTTTATAACTCTTGATAACCATAATAACGAGTAAAAATAAATTCTCGCATCACACTCTTAATGTAACTCTTTTTTGCACTCCTATCACAACTAAATAGTTTTCTTCCAATTGATTGCAGTGAAACACTGCAAAAAATGTTCATTATAGTCTGAGATTTTTAAAGTTGACATGAAATTAAATGTTATGTTAACTTCAAGGGCATCTAGGGCTCATCGCCTAAGTCCAATCTTGATAAATTTTGTGACCTGCAAAACTGTAAGCTAAGCTCTTTCAAATGACACCAAAGTTATTAAATCAGTAAAAACTGTAGGAAGAGTTTGTATATGACAAAAAACCCTAGCTAAAATAAGGTCCCCAATTAAATAAATAGGCTTTTAAATAACTTTGTTAAAAATAAAATAACATTTTATTTCATTTTAGTTCCACTAAGCTTTAACTTGAATGTATGAATGCAGTTATTTCTCAGAGAGTAAGAATATTGATGTGAATTATGTACCCACTACTATTTTGGGATAAGTAATCACCATGAAATCTACCAATAACAAACAATTATTGATAGATAGGCTACAGGCTCCACACAACTTGACACAATATGTTTACAATAATTCAACCCCAATGATCTCCCTCTCTTAATTCCACATTACCTCCCCAAGGCAATGAACCAACCAACAAACAAATAAACAAAGATTTATTACTTCACATTTCAAATCTTCAACACGAGCACTCTTAATCTTTTTTTAACTTGTCATTTGGATGAGTTGATCTTGACAATGATTACTTTTAAAGTGATCAGGTGACAATAACAAGTGGAAAAAAGGTGACTTGCAGTAATAAACTACGTAGGGACAATTGAAACTCCAATTAGAGGGTTTCACCTTGACTTCAGACCTTCTCTTGACGGCATGGAAGTCCAACCTCAAGGTCAGATCTCACACAATGTATCATCATTACCGCAACTAACTATAAGAAGGATAATGACTAGGTTTTATCGTCTAGGCGCTTACAATGATAATAAAAGTAAAGCACCAGAGCTTTCATTGCTTCCACAGGCACTAATTAACTGGCTATACACATTCCTGAAAGAACTTTCTACAATAAAAATGCTGTTTCATAAGCTCTTAAAAATGGCATTAAAATATAATAACTTTAGTTTAAACTTCAGTAAAAATTTTATTAGTTGGTCCTTTAACGTTAATTTTTCTGCTATCCATCTTCTTGATGAAAAAAATTTTAAACCATGGTTTTAGAGAAAGTCAAAGAGCAGTAATGACTTGATCAGTTTAAAAAATCAATTTTGGTAAAATTTTAAAAAGTCCCAGGACATGACGCAAGTGGGCAAGGTAATCAGGCTTGGTTAGTGAAAAGAAAAAAGAGCTGAAAGAAGTTTGCTGCCCTTGTATGTAACATTAAATTAACCACACAGGAAATTTATTAATCACAGACAGAAAGTCCGGTGGATAAATATTTGGTAAAAGAAAGGATACTGCATTCTTTAAGAAACTAAACAACCAAAGACATGAACATGATAAAGACCTACAACCAAGCCTTTTTTTATACAGTTATTCAACAATGTGAAATAGAGTCACATTTACTCATTTAAAAGTAATTATTAGTTTATTTTGAATGTAGGATAAGAAATGATTTGACAAACATCAACTGATATCCAAGTAATAGTAATTGCTGAGTGTAAACCCATTTTAAATAACTGGCTTCATTTGAATTATTTTAATACTACAAAAATTCATTTATACTACAATTCAATTTGAATAAAATAATGATCTCAATTTTAGATGTTTATCTGCTTTTCCGTTAAAAAAATAATTAGTTTATTCTATAGATCAAAGATTTAAACGTTAAAAGTTTCAATTTTTTCTCTTTATTCCAAATGTTTTAATTACTCCACTGATGGTGCATCAGTGTAAGTGGTGGAGTAAGACTATCAGTGGTGTGTGGAGCAGGTATTAGACGTTACCTTGTGTCCGCCATAGAATGCGATCTCCTCTGCATTGGTGATGACTCTAGCGTGAATGTTTCTTAGGTTGGCGCTTCTTTCTGCGTCTACAGCAACTAGGGCTCCGAACTTGGGCGATAACACCCGCAAAACCTGGCCTGTCAGTGATACCACCACGAATGCCAACAGGGGACCTATGAACGGAATATTATTATTATTTTTGAAAACACAAGGAGAGACACACATAAAATTGAAGAAAGAATGTCGTAATATTTTGGTTCGTTTACTGCTTTTATAATTATGGTTTTTATTGTAAAGTAAACACCAGAATAAAGGATGCGATTGAAATAAAATTTATTTTGAAAAGTAAAAGAGTTACATCAGTTAAAATATTAAAAAGAAAGAACTGAAACTACTTTTTTTCTTACAAAAAGTGTAAAAATTATTAAAATATAATTTTTGGTAATTTTTAGCAAAAAAATATTGTAGCATGTAGCATTTTTAGTCATAATGTAGCATTTAATTTTTTATGCTACATGATATGAGTCCAAAAGACAATTCATAAAAATTTATTATAAAAATGTATATTGTTTCTTTGGTGTTATCTCAAATCTTTAATTTTTAAAAGCTGTCTTCATTGGGAAATTATGTCGAGATCAATACAAAAAAGTAATTGAATCCAACGTTTTCACTCCCCAAATTAAAGGAAATAGTGTTGTTTACCTAAAATATTAATACAAATGAATTGCTTTTCATTGCAATACGTTCACTTGAGAAAGAGTTATTTTTTTAGCTAGAGCCCAGGTCCAGTTATTTTTATGGTTCTTGTTGGTCATTAGATTGATCGAGTTGATCGTGACGCAGCAAGAAGAAGAGAAAAGGGGGCAAAAGGGCACAATATATGATTACTACGACTTATATAACAGCCACACCACACACTGATAGTTGATGTTTGTATTGTAGATAAATAATACCAGCTTCAATCTGGTGAAACAACTTCAGTTAAACATGTCTTATATATGTAATTTAGTTTTTGTACCTAATACAATTTTTTAATTGCAATTGAATATGTTTGTAGTATTTGATATGAGAAAGCAAATTATTTTTAAGGGAACTATGTAGCTACTTAAGAATTGAAAAAATAACAGTTAGAGCCATGTAATGAATCATTCAAACCTTAAGGCCCGTATTATACACGTACACTCAGCGTCCCAGTGGATGGGACGCTAGCTTCCCTGGACACTCGTTTAGCATTGATCAAATGGGAGTGTCCCGCGAGCTATTATACATGGACACAGTTGGCTCGGACGCAGAACTGCGTCCCGGCAGCTGGGCCGCCAGCGTCTCTAGTCAAAATTAACATTGAATCTTATGAGAACGTCCCGCGACTCATTATACATGGACACACGGTGCCCCGGACACAGACTATAGCGCAACGACCGAAGACTGTCACTGTGATGAAAAATATCTACATCAGCATTTAATGAGATAACATCATTGTAATTGAAGGGGTCCCCCGTAAAACGTTCTAAACGACAAAATTTCAAAATCTGAGATATTCAGTGAAAATGTTCTCTAGGACATGAACTACGCCGTGGTATATTTTGTTTTGAAGATATTTGAGTTGGTAGCCCTGATTTCGTCTGTCAAAGTTTGCGTGCTTCGCGAGCCTGCACGGACTTACTGGAGAATAACGTTCTATTTGCCGAAAGATGGAATCCCCGCCGATCGTTGAGCTGTCACCCAAGGAACAAAATCGCGTAAATAAAAATAAAAGGCGTGAAGTAAATATTGGAAAGAGGAAGGATTAAACCAGAAATGAAAATAGAAAAGTTGGATTGCCCTGTATTTCTAAAACTAAGAAGCCAAGGCCTGGAAATTGCCTTCAAAAGAAGTAGGTAGAATAACGTTTTAAGCACCACATGTGGATAACTTTTAGTAAAATGACTTATCACGTTTCAGTGTTAACATTACGTTTTTGTACTTTTACATCAATAAAATTATTTTATATTCAGTTTTACTTTTGTTTCTTTTGGTATTCCTACACTCCCTGATGTTTTCTTCCAAAGTAGAAGAGCAGTCCGTCAGAAAACGTTTCAAACGCCAGTCATTTAGAACGTTATAACACCTAAAAAAACACGCAAAATGTTTTAAAATGCTTAATGGCAAGTGAAAATTCAATATATGACTACATTATGATTTTATAAATAGGGTTTAAAAAAATTATACACGATTGTAAGTTCCAACCTCAAAAAAACCGTAAATTTTAGAATTCAACTTTCAACACTTGATTACTCGAAACTAGGTTTTTGTCGTTTAGAACGTTTTAGGGGGGACCCCTTCAATTACGGATCATGGTATTCAGAGTAGTATTAATAATTTAATTTGCTCGATAGTTCCTTATAAAAAATAAACTATTCGACCTCCTATTGAAGAGAGGTATATAAATATCTACTTTCTGAAGGGTATTAATATCATCTACTTGTCCTAAAACTAATTTTTTAAGTTTAAAACGGAAGCTAACTTTATTCTTGAACTTAAACTTTGAATGTTGAATAAATAAATAAATAATTATAGCTAACTTCAAACGTGTAAAAATTATTACTTTTATAAAACAAGTAACGTAAAAAAAAGCTTTTGAACTGTCTCCAACTTTGCAAATAGACAACTTTAAGTTGAAAAAATGGTGCATCAAAGGAGACAGCTACAAAAGATAAAAGAGAGAAATTTCTCCTAAGAATGCAAAAATTTTTTTTTTTTAATGAACACTAAAGACTTTATTTGTGAAATGGAAAATTATCCATGTAACGAAAAAATATTCATGGTAACGACTGAGTGATTTGGTGGTGAGGCGGTGCCGATGCGGTGTCCCTGCAGCATCCCGGCTGTGTCCGAGCCGCTAAACAG
This sequence comes from Flexamia atlantica, assembly GCA_035578135.1. NCBI lineage: Eukaryota > Metazoa > Arthropoda > Insecta > Hemiptera > Cicadellidae > Flexamia > Flexamia atlantica. The sequence continues at coordinate 13,853,822 of JAQJVK010000018.1, forward strand.
CTTCCCAGACACTTCCGCAGGTGGGACGTCGGCGGCCCAGCCGCTTGGGATGCTGAGTGTCCGTGTATAATACGGGCCTAAGTCTTGCAACATTTCTGAAAATAACTTAAATAATTTTGTCATAGCCCTGCATTCATTCTCAATGTTTATATTTGAGGTTTAAGAACCATGTTAAATTAAGAAGCCAACGTATGATTATTAACCTGGATTGACTAATCAAACTTAACAATATTCTGGATGTAAATAAAAGACGTCTTACAACACTAATAATATATTTAAATTCATACTGAATGTACATACAAGACAGTAAATATACACAAACACAGTTAATTTCAAATAGATAATAAAAAATGTTACTTTTTTCAAACCAAAACAAAGTTAGGGTAAAACTTTAAAAGTTTTTAAATTCAGGAGAGCAATAAAAATTTCCAACAATTTTGTATTTAAATATATTTTAGATTAAAATTCGTCGTTGTTTTTTACTTGTTGAAGGACAAAGTGCCTGGTGTAACGTTCGAGATAGTGAAGGGTCATAAATCAACCTCAAAGATTTAATGTGCCCAGACCATGACTGGTCACAACTATCATGCAAGCTGTTGGGTACTTACTTAATTTTATAATTTATTTAAACTAGCGGACACAAGCTGCTCAGCAGCTTTTAAATTGCTGTATTTTTTTATGGTTTGCTGATAAAACATTATAATGAGTTTATTACAATGAGCTGTCCCTTGAAATTCCTATACAGTTCGCGCATTATAACTCCGGCTATGGCTGAGTCAGCTGGTTGCAGGGCGGGGGGGGGGGGGGGGAACTTTTCTGAAAACATCTTTCCAAAGCCTTGCTGCTTGTCAAACGTTGTGTTTAACCAATTTCATATGTTGAAAATGTCATATGATACAGTTAGTACTGTACCATTGAAGCCCTAGCTGGATATACTGTGTGTCCCAAAAGTCCCGGACCAGTTCAATATCTTTTAAAGTAAGCCAGATATCAAAACAATATTTTGCATACCTCTTAGTACTAAAAAAAAACTACTTTTTGATGTATGTGTCATTTCTGCCTCTTCCCCCAAAATTGGATTTCGGGGGGGTAGCCCCAAAATTTTAAATGTAAACCCCCATCGTACGACTGCTTATTTTAAAGGGCTTGTTAAAAGAAACACAATGCCGCAAACCGGAGGTCGATATCATGTTCCAGCCCAAAATGGTGGCCATTCAAAAATTTAAAAATGCCGTCCGTCAATTAAAATTGAGTATTTTCTGTGTTCAGTAATTCACACTTAAATCAAATAAGAACTACCAGAACACATATTAACTACTTAAAAGATACAAAAATAATAATTTCTTGTTGTCATAATCAAGGCTCAACCCTCCAAAATGGTTTGGGGGGGAGGGGGTTTGTCCAACCAACTCCAATATCAAGTCACATTGTATGACCACTCGTTTTAACATGCCGAATGAGTAAAAAAATAAGCCAAAGATTGTTTTAATAAAATTAAAAAAAATAGTTATTTTTGTGGCGAATATTTGGTACTTCATGTATGGGGGGTTTCCTAAAAGTTAACGCATAGACGACCCTCCGCAAGTATCAACCTTTGCCGCTGAGCCAAAGGTCGCATCAAGGCGGATATTTATTAGTAACTTTTTTTACTAAATTGAATATTTTCTGTGTTCGGCAATTCACATTTAAATCACCAGAACACATTTTAATTACTTAAAAGATACAAAAATAATAATTTCTTGTTATCATCAATGCTCAACCCTCCAAAATGGTTTTGGGGGGTAGAGAAACCCTACAAAATTTATAAGTATTAGGTAACTTTGTGAGATTTCATTAAAACAAGCTTTGGCTTATTTTTTTACTCAGCAAATTAAAATGAATGGTCGTATGATGTGAGTTGATATTGGAGTTGGTTGGACAAACCCCCACCCCCCCAAACCATTTTGGAGGGTTGAACTTTGATGATGACAACTAGAAATTATTATTTTTGTATCTTTTAAGTAGTTAAAATGTGTTCTGGTGATTCTTATTCGATTTAAATGTGAATTGCCGAACACAGAAAATACTCAATTTTAATTGACGGACGGCATTTTTGAATTTTCGAATGGCCGCCATTTTGGGCTGGAACATGATATCGACCTCCGGTTTGCGGCATTGTGTTTCTTTTAACAAACCCTTTAAAATAAGCAGTCGCACGATGGGGGTTTACATTTAAAATTTTTGGGGCTGCCCCCCCAAAATCCAATTTTGGGGGTAGGGGCAGAAATGACACATACATCAAAAAGTAGTTTTTTTTAGTACTAAAAGGTATGCGAAATATTGTTTTGATATCTGGCTTACTTTAAAAGATATTAAACCGGTCCGAGACTTTTGGGACACACAGTATAGCCTAATACGCAAACTGTACCCATGACAAATCTTATGAACAAATACAAAACTTGAAGAGAGCCTGATTTTCTCAAATTTTATTTCCAGCAAAACTTCACACCAAGCTCTTTCCAACAACACCTAAATTATTAAAATTGGTTCAGAACTGCAGGAGGAGTCTTGATCATACAAAAAACTCATAGCGCACTAAATACGTATTAATATGAAAGTTATCTCATTGACATATAAAAGTGTGTCAATGTTATTACAATCACTATCTTGAAGACACTTAAAAAAACAATACCTGAAGGTTATAAATAGTAAACAATGATAAAGAAAATAAACAACAGTTCTAACATATCGCTGCGGAGAAGGAAAGATCGGTTGGCAGGTTATTTTTTCAGGAAAACTCTACATCTCCTTCCTGTAACGGTGACCATAACTTTAGGGAAATAACAGATACCGTAGATATTTAGGAGAGCTATTAACTATTATTGCCACTGGCAGCGCCTGGCCATCTGAGAAAACAGTTCAAAGTCATTAGATGAAACAGTAACTCCCAACAACTAAAATAGATTCTTTTACAATCAACACTGACCAAGTGGACTGATGAATTATTCAAGCAAGGGGACTCACACAGACAGATCAATCAATCTATTGATCGATTGACAGGTAAAGAAGAATCAAATAAATTACTTAATTATATTCAAGATTATTCATTATGTATCTTGTGTTCACATCAGAACAACTGTTCTTGGCCTATTTTCTCCTACCTTACCACAAAGTTTTCAAGTCAGCTTTCACCTTATACAAGTATTGGTTCAATTCAACCAAAACATTTCTAGAAAAACCTAGTTCAAAAAAGTATTATTTTAAATGTAATCATAAAATTATATTTTAACTCTTTTAATGTCGATTGCTGGTATTAGATAGTTGTAACTGTAATAATAATACACTGTAGTACTACTATAAAACTGCTAAATACTACAACAACTTGTAAGCTCATTCAACCAAAATATTATACAAATTTTGAGATATGTTGATCAGTAATTTTAAACTGCACTTATTGTTATATTACATGCCACATAAATTAGTTTAATTGAATGTGTTTAGTAACTTTTGAGCTGCTACAAAAAAAACTGTCTTCCAGAAAATAAAGCTAGATTGACTTTTAACATATTAGTATTTTCATAAAGATCCTAGCATAACCGAAGGAAGAGCGAAGCTCCCCCGGGCTCCGGGTGGGGCTCTAGCTTCCTAGGCGTGCGAAGTGGTTTAAACTTTAATTTTTCAAATAACATCGATCACAATAATTTTTACATTACAGTAATTTTGACATCACAATAATCTGTTAATAAACGTTTCCCAGCCAGAGAAGCCTATCATTTTCATTCTTGGGTCTAAGCCATGTCGGAGGTACCACGACTAATCTCAAGTTACTCTCTTCTCCGTAACAACTTTTACTTTCTATCCGTCGTACGTCAAACTCGGCACGCTGGAGAAACGTCTGTACTTTCACAGTTTGCCTCTCCTCACCCCGTGATCATCCGTGATTAGGTTTGATCACTGTTGGTTACACACTGTTGCGTTCTACAGACCTGACTCGTGTTCCAGCATCTTTGATATCAACCACTGACACTGGGAAAGTGGAGAAAGAGTAGTGAAATACCTTACTTTGAAAGATAAGAAAACCTTGGTTATAATTTTTTCTGACTTTATTTATTTCACGAATGATTGATTTGATTTCATAGAGAAGTTTTGACTTAACTAGGCGAGGTTGGTATTTCAGGAAATAACACAAGCTTATTGTAAAAATTTAAATGATTAAGATATTAACTATTTAAATTGAATCTGTAAATCAAATAGATGGAAATAATATAAGAAGTTATTAGAGCAATAAGTTGTTGTCAAGGTGTTTTTGTTGGAACCAAAGAAAAACATACAAATATTGTTTAAAAAACCCTTATTTAATAAAAAATAATAAAACAACAAAGTTGTTGTAAGTTTGTTGTTTTATTATTTTTTATTAAATAAACGTTTTAATGGAATGGTTGGAGCACTGGTCAGTCTGTAACGTATAAAAATAAGTTACATGCAGACACCTATCCTAAATATAAGTCTAAATCATCCTCTAAATTGTTGTGACTCTACAAAGTATTTATTAAACTAAAATTGACGTACTGAACAGTTTTTTTTATAGAGGAGTCACAATTAATCCACCTATTCCTGCAATTATGGAATTTTTAAGGGTGGCTTTGCAATGAATCAAGCCATCAAGCAACTAGTGCTGTATTATGGAGGGCTTAATTCATCACTAGATAACACAATAATACAAAAACAAATGTCAACTATATTTACACTGGTGATTCTTGTAAGGTTCAAGGTGGGAAATGGATTCTCATCCCAACAAGTGAGATAACAGATTTAGATTCAGATAATAGTTAATAGCATGACATAAGGAGGGTTGTTTTTGTTTAGAGTCCATGGAATTGATTCTCACGTGAACTGTGAAGGAACGACTTTGTTTAACCTAATAGAACCTTGATACACCTTCAAGCGCCAGGCTTTGCTTCCAATTAATTACAGATAGGTATATAATTTTGAGCTTGACTTTTAAATTACTATCGGTTCTGATCTCATGAATTTAGTTTGATTTTTTACAGTATACCGTAATGGATGTTATTTTGTAACTACCACTAAATTGAATATGAATATTATTTTTTCTCAGGTTGGTATATTGATATTAAAAACACATAATTGGCTAATTTAAAAAAAAGATGTATTATTTCACTAAACAACAAATTAATACCTTTTTATGACCTATTAAGTATTTTTAATTTTGTTTTAGTTTAAATTTCAGCTATTTTGTAATTATTTCGTAGGTTTCTATTCTATTAATTGTTATAATTACAAACAGCATAGAAAACAGCTGATTTTGGTTCTCAGAAACATCCCTAAAACCATACTTTTTTGCCTTGGGACTGAAAAAATTAGAGAGTTTTTTAGCCACGCTAACCTCAAACATTGCTATTGCTTCATTTATTTGTATGTGCTGAAAGCGTGGTTCTTGATATTTAAAGTTTGGTTTGAAAGCAACAGAAATGTAAACACTGTAAATTATGTTGTACTAGCTTGGCTTTGCCTCATGTGTAAAATATGACTGCACACCAAAAAGTACCACTTCCGTTCCCTGTGATGAACATTTTTATTATTGAGTCTAAATTTGATCACTGATTTTTTTAGAACAATATATAAGAACAATCTTAGTCTGGTAATGATATAGGAAGTGAATGGCTTTCAGATCAATGACCTTTTCTTGCATTAGAATGCAGTGGGTGAAACGGTGATTGAATGTAGATGGAGCTGGTTCGATGACTAACAGAATGTTGCACTAATTAGCTTATTGTAACCACTTAATTAATTATCTATATAGACCACATGAGATAAATAAAGTTGGTTTTCATAAATATTTATCTCAACATTGTATCTCTCCCTATATGTTGACGATTTCCCGACCTCAAGATTGTGGAAAGATCGACGAAGTATGAAAGGATGAAAGTATGGCTGATAAACACCATACATTAAATTACTGGTTGGTGTTTTCTATTTTCTATGCTTGCAGCTATCATTTCAGATAAATTGTTGCCCTCTTTTAGCTCTGACACAAACTCTTATCTTTTAACTTTTAATATCGCAAATAATGTACTGCAGTTTATTTTTTTAATCGCTTACTTGCTCAAACACAAAAAGCAGTTATTGAGTTGGGGAGCATAACAAGGTGCCTAACAACATGAGGCATGTTAAGCTACTGCAAAATTATCAATTCTCACCCTCCCTAAAAAGTTATGGTTGGAATGTTAAAATAGTTTAATCTTATACAAATCTGATGCCTTCAGAAATTCTTAGAGCAAAGAAGCAAAACTTGAATATTAATTTATTTTAGATTAGATAAGATGATTTTACAAAGTAATCCTAAAATAAGGTTGTGAGGGCAACTTCCTTTTGGTTTTATGAACTTATCAGATTTAATATTTTCCAATGTTTCCAAATAGTATTAATTTATTTTGTATTTAAACCCAAGTGTAATGTGGAAGAAATAGTCAATCTTAAGATGACTTGTTCTCAAAAAACTTAACTAGTTAACAGCCAAATAATAAAACTGGGCTTATAATGTCAAACTTGTACAGATATTTTAAACCTCAGGTAGCATCGATCTGACAAATACCACATTATAGGGTAAGCACTTTCAACACCAATCTATTGATCAACGCATATTGAAGAAGCTTAAATATTCCAGTCACTGATGTTTTTGTTGGTAATGCACATTAAAATTCATGTTAATTTTATTATGGATCATTCAGAAATTGAAGATTGATGTTTCAAAAAGATTTCCCTTGCTATTTGACAAATTATTAAATCACCTAATAAAATTAGCTTTTGTGTAAAAAAATGTACTTTTTAAATTGTCAATTGTAGTCTTAAAGCTAAGTGGTTTCATGAATACTATGTAATATTTGTAATACAACATCCCACAAGATTCTGTAGAGAATCAAGAATATACTAAACTGCAGTAACTGGAAAAACCAGTTCCATCTAGAACTATAAATAACAGAACTAGTTAGATGACACGCTATAGTTTGAAATATACAACAACATTTTACCATCGTTTCCAATTTGTTTGTAAAATTGATTTAGAGAACTAATATTTAAGTTCCAGTCTTGCTGTTTATGGCGAGTTGTCGCCACCTTTGTCATGTCATCATTGCTGATTGTATGCTGAAGAGCTGACTCAATCAACATGCAAATGCTGACGGACAACTCAACTCAATGTTTTGAATGATAATTCCACCATTCAATTCAATGGTTGTAAACTTTACCAAAACATTCTGCATGAATATACTTTTCAAATAATATTTGCAAATAAAAAAAACTTTCAGGTTTTAGGCAGTTTTTAAAGTAAAAAAAGTAATTAAAAAAATAGCGTAATCGCAGAATTTTTATTTAACAGGCTAAAAATCGGTGGAAAGGTTGCACATACAGATGGATCATTATACTCCAATAAAATGAGTACAAATATGTGCAAGAAATATTAATATTAACTGTTGATATTATCATTTTTCTAAAACATTGTAATTCTAATACCCCTTCTTAAGGGTGTGCAAGTAGTGAATTTTGAAGTCGAGTCGAGTTTTGAAAAATACCCGCGAGTTTTGAACTTTTTTCGAGTCAAGTTTTTTTTAAAATATAATAGTCATCTTGTTTCTACGTAATGGTAAAAAATTACTATCATTACTCAAATACAAATTACAATTTTGAGGTAATTAAACTTAAAAGAGTTACTGAACTGAGAGCAGATATACACATAAATGATACAAAAAAAAAAGAAAGAAAACCTTTTACTTAAATAAACTCACAATAATTCTTGATTTGATATACTTTTCAAGCCTAACTTGTGTTTAAGGCTTACCTGGGTTTTGAAATTAAATGAAAACACTGACTATAAGTCATGACCAACTTCCTGACTTATTACCTGACTCAATTCGTGATTAAAATATCTCCTTTGAGTTATTCACACAGGTACATTTTTATTCATGTAACTGTCAACAAAAAAACTAAGTTTTTATTTATTTGGAATGGTTTCTAAAATATGAAAAAAAATTTTTTGAGGAGATGTAATAATATATAACCTCAAACTATAGAATAGATAGAGTGATATAAAAATGTATGTGTCTTTAATAACTAAAAAGAACTTTTTACTTCAAGTATAACAAACGAGGTTTCAGTTGTATTCGTTAAAGATGGATTGACATTGTGAAAAATGGCCGTAATATTCTTTCGCACGTGCCGATTTTGGGTAAATGGCGGGAGTAACTACTTGACTCGAACTTTCGAGTATTTTGCAATAAGTCGAATCGAGTCGAGTAGAGCATACTCGGCTCGAAAAAAGCTCGATTCTCGAGTACTCGCACACCCCTAACCTTCTATAAGGAAAACATGTAAAATTTCATGTAGAATACTTTCCCAAGGGGGCCAATTTCTTTGAACTTATGAATAATAAATAATATACATAGAATTTTGATAAAAATTGCAGTTTGACATCTCAATCATCAAAATTGGTTCACTATAAAGGCGTGGGTAAGCTCACAAAAAATTATTCCTTATCGTAATATTTGTGCAAATTCCTTAAGGAATATATTTTTTGTGAGCTTACGCATGCCTTTGAAGTTAACCAATTTTGATGACTGAGGTGTCAAATAACTACAATTACTTTCAGAATTCTATGGATATAATTTAATTTATTGTTCATTAAGGTCAAAGGGATTTGCCCCCTTTGGAATGTATTTTACTTTAAATTTTACATTTATTCCTTATGGCAGGGATATTACAATTTTAAAATTTTAGAAAATTAATAACATGAACCACCAATTTTCAGCCTGTTAAATGAAAATTCCCGAATCCAACACTATTCGTGCACTATTGAGTTTTATTTATAAAAACCATGGACTAACTTCAATTAAATTTATTAATTTTTATTTTCAATACTTTTTAGGCTTTTTGCAGGTTTCTAGGATTCTTCAAAATCACAAATGCCACCCGTTAAGTTTTGAAGGCCCCTCCTCTAATAAGAACAAGAGGTTCCTACTCAAACTTCAGATAAAGGAATTAATGGTTTAATTCTACTAAAATATTTATTTTGTAATCCGATGAAAATTAATAATATGCGAACGCAACAATTTGAAGTACCACCTCCTTATACACAACTAATTTAAACCTTGCCGAACCACTTTTTCCTTTTCTTCCAACAATGGATAACTGCGTTTTCCCAACTTCTATGTAAAAAAAGTAAATCAATGTTGCCAACTCACCAGGAACAACGGCAGCGCCCATCTCCCGGCTGGACCTCATGAGCGCAAACCCGATGAGGGCGCAGTCGAACAGCGGCTTGGTGAGGTGGGAGTAGAGGTGTGCGATGCTCGTCGTGAACGCGGAAATGTCCTCCGTCAAGCGATGGTCCGCGTTCTCTATCCGCCCGTCCAGGTTGCTCACTCTGTAGTACGTCTGATCTTTGAAATACAGAGCATACGAGTGGTTCACCAGCCTCGTCCTGCGGAGGAAAAAAAGCGTGGTTAAAATATAAATTGGAAAAAAATTATTCTATAAAGTTGGTAGAGTCCTGTAAATTTGACGTAGTGTGGACTAGAGGAATATTAAGTTTGGTAAAGACCACGTTTTCAGTGGTAACAAATTGCAAACATCCTTTAACGACTTTTGCAACAAAAAAACAAGACAAAACCTTAATACTGGCTGCTGTTTATTGAAACTTTTATACTTATTCTGATAGTTACAGCCAAACAAATTAAGTTTATATGAACAAATTACAGTCGACTCTCGCTAACTCGAAATTCCACGGGACTGCGATTTTTCTTCGTGTTACGTATAGTTCGTCGTAGGCATAGCTCGAGTTAATGAGGTAAGCCAAATGAAAATTTGTGATACAGAGGTAAAGAAAAAAGTAGTTTATACCCTCAATCTTCGACAAATCTAAGCTTCTAACTTATTTAAATATTATATATCAATGGGAAATACAGTATTTATAATGTAATTATATGTTTTTGTGTTTTACAGTAACCTGTAAAACACAAAAACATATAAGATCATATTAATTCTGATTAAAAAGTCCGTAATCTTACTCTGCTTAAACATGTAAAACAATTACAGTATCGACCATAATTTTTATTAAACGAATAATGTAAAGAAACTTTACCGTATCCCCTTCAGCTACGAAAATAAACTTTTAACTTTTATTAATTCCACTAATCAAAAAGTCCGTAATCTTCCTCTTTGTAAAAACAATTACAGTATCGATTATATTTTGTATTAAAACATGCGCTTGACCCCGGATATGATTCACCGACAGGTTGCATCCTGAACGCCGGGATTTCGTATTACAGAGGTCCATTCTGAAAACTTCGTGGTATGGAGGTAAATTTCGGGTTATGGAGGGAAAGCGCGAATCGAATTTGTCTTATCTATGGAAATTCGTGTTATAGAGGTAATTTTTGTGTTCCTTCGAGTTATAGAGGTTAAATATATCAAAAAAATTAGTTTGTGTTATGTATAGTAATTTCTTCGTGTTAAACAGGTTTTCTCAAGGGGATTAAAAATAGTTCGTGATATTGAGGATTTCGTGATATCAAGGTTCGTGTTAGCGAGAGTCGACTGTATCTCTAAATCAATTTAATCCAGTTAATTAAGATTCCAATGAAAAGATTAACTAATGAATTATTTAAGCCTTGGCTAGCAGTCAGTAAATCAAGGTTTTCACTTCTACCCATTACAGTTTCAAGCATACTACCAGTAGTTAGACCTGACATTCCAAAGACAAACAACTGGATCAGTAGAAAAAAGGCTTCAATCCCAAAACATAAGTAGAGTAGGATTCACCTAAGTTGGCCAAAGCATGTACTAATCAACTCATCAAAAATTTTTATACGAATCACATTGAAAACATTGTTGGTAACACATGGTGTCTGTTTACATTTTCTCAGAACTGTCAAATCGCCACGTTGCGTTTGTTTACAATGTTGTTCTAGGTTATAGAATGTTTACAATAACGCCAATTTTTATAATTTTTTATTTTCATTCAACCTTTTTACATAGCTATCAAAGTTTAATTAGATTTATTCCTTGATTCACATGTATTTTAGTTTGTTTAAATGCTTGTTTATTTTTTCCTGGGCCAAAAAGGAAACATATCTTTTATAAGTTTTGACCGCTATATGAAACGATCTCTCTTTTCAGCTGCTGACTTTCAGCAAGTAGTACTGGCTATTCAAAAACTCGTCTATTTTTCTTTGTAAATATTATTTCATAAGAAAATCTAAGACTATTTACCAGGCCGCATCCATGACACATCCTCTCTTTGTTAATAGATAATTAATTCGGAAAAGCCCCTGAGTAATCTTTTAAGCTGCGCAAGTGAAATTCCAGTTGCAATATTGCATCAAAACGTTTTCTTTGCTTCAAGTCCTACACTAAAACGGATGTTCGTTGACAATGTTTTCAGCACAGCTGGATTTTATGATTAAATTCGTAAAAAGCTAATAATTTGTTTAGGCCTACTTTTGTTTTGGTCAACGTAGGTGAATCCTACTCTACAATCAGTAATATTTAAACAATATTTTAAACTATTCATAAATGCTTGGTTATTTTAATTAAATACCTAATTTATGATTTTTCCATTTAACTATATTCCATAACTATGTATTTTTCATGAACAAATTAACGCATGTCTTATGGTATAGCTATATATGGAGCTACAATTTAGAAAAATTTAAGCCGAATTCGTCCTAAAAAAAACATCCTTAATGATTATTTTTAATATTGAGAAAAAACATTCTGTGTGTTCAGTCTTTTCTCAATAAGGAATTTTACTGTAGGCTTATGTGATTTATTTGTTTTTGAAACAATTTTTCACATTAAAAATATGAATATTTCAACAAGATATCCAAAGCCTCGGAATTAAAACATAAGAAAATAACAGGTAGGTCTAGGTATGTTAAAAACAGTACATTTTTTGAATATAAAAATCAAGGACACTGGCTACCTTGACACTAATTATTTATTTAATTTGCCAAGTAATTTTTAAAAACGAGCAAAAGTTAAAAAGTTAGGCCTACTGAAAAATTATTTTTTCAGTAACCTTGAGCCTATATTTATTTTATGAGTTTCTGAATCTAAAATACCCCCGTTGCAGCAGACCTGCATACTCAGCGAATTTCAAATGCAAAACAACATATTTCGATCCAACATAGCGAGATTTGACATGTTTTTGTAAGCTCCATAAGAATAACATGGGGAATGAGTATGCAGGTTTGCTGCTACGGGTTTATTAAAACTGGGTGGTTTTAATTCAATATTTAGTAGGTCTGAACTAGGAGAAGCAATTTACCAAGTTTTATCAGGATATGTTGAGAAATAAGCGAGATAAAGAATTTTACTTATTTCCCATAAGGTTAACATTGGGACAACGTACTGTGTTTACCACTTTCAATATCTCGGTAACTAATGGACATAGAGTAGTGATTCAAGATACTAAATTGTTTGTTTTTTTGAGCTGAATTCAATGGTGCCAACTAAAATTGGATTATTTTTATTTTTCTATGTAAATAACTCAAAAAACCCACTTTTGGGGGGGTTTTACCCCCTTTACCCCCCCTTCCGGTAGTCCGATTGGGCTGGATTACGAACTCGTCCGAATAATTACTACTTTACACATCCATGCCAAATTTCATTAAGATTGGATCATTTTTACGCGAGTTATCGTGCTTAAAGACACATATATATATATATATATATATATATATATATATATATAGATATATATTTATGAAAATGAACGAATAGTGTTTTTTGCTTCTGGGGGCCCCAAAACGATAAGTTATCATGGTCTTGGGCTTAGGTCTTACCATGAGTACTACGGTAACAGCTTCTTCCCTATAGGGGAAATTCGCTAAAATCTTAATGATTCTTTCACTCTATAGTGGTGATTCATTCATATATGAATTTTATTAACAATTTCAGCATGAACTCTGCATGACCATGTAATGTACTACATTTAAATTTACATAATTAATCTTTGTATGATAGCAGTTTTAATTAGTCACCTTGTATTTCACAATTCAAATCATAAATAGAGAAATTTTGAATTTGAATTTGAACACAAACTTGTCATTTAAATTTTGTTGACCAGTCCTCCTTAATTTAATGACAGGTGAAAGTTGTACCAAACCCCAAGTCAAGTGAAATATTTTAAAATTATCATTTAATAAAATAAACCTGATCAAGTAAAACCCTGAGATATGCATGATTTCGGATGGAATTTCCAGAAAGCATTGTATACTGTGGGGGCCAGTCAGTGTTGCCAGAGCGGTGGACTGGTTAGCAGGCCAAGGTCGCGGAGTCACTCCACTGCGACCGAGGCGAGGAGCCTGCGACCCGACTGTGACTCAACTCCTGGCATGCGACCATGCACAAAATCCGTCATGTTTTTGTCATTAAGATATTACAGGATTGACTTCTAATGGAAATCTATAGCATTAAGTACCTAGTTTTGTTTGTTTACATTTTTGTTGTATTTGGTTGCCAATTTAGCTACACAAAAGGCACAATGTTAAAATTCTACAACTTTAAAATTAATTTTTTTACGTATGTAGTTTTTTCCTGGCGGCCTGCTTTGAATACATTGTTATGCCACAACTTGATTATTTCCAGACACTTGAAAAAAGTCTGAAAACATACCTTAAAGTTATTTTTTGTGCAAACTAACAAGCAAACATTGCTCATACAAGGCTATGTACGATTTGACAGATATAAAAAGCGACATTTTTTAAAACCTATAATTAATTTGAACAAATTTTACTGTTCCATATTTTTGAACATACTTCACAAAATCAAAGCTCTAAACATGTGTCGTGATTTCTTACAAATTCCTGGCATGTATCCTGATTTCGGTCCAGTTTTTACACAAATGTTCTGAGGGTTCACCAAGAGCCATTGGACGCGAAATCGTCTTGATTTTCTGGCGGTCATTAAAAATATTTTGAGAATTCATAACAATATTAGTTGATGTCCGAAAAAAAAATTTGTTGGATTTTTACTTGATCTTTAAATTCAATTTAAACATCTTTAAGAACTGTAATGTTCTTTAAATTACAGGTGTTTTTGACTTCAGAGTAAATACATCAAATGACATCAACTAAATTAAAGCAACTTTTTACTTTAAATCTCTTTAACTGAATGTAGTTTTACTGTTTACAAATAAAATAACTAACACTAAGGCCATCTTAAATATATGTTTTCTTTAACCCTAACTCATGTTTGGTTAAAAATATCAACCCAAAAATTGACAAGCAGAAGGAACACGAAATTACCTCAACTTCTTTAAAGGAATAGAGTGCTAAGAAATTATTGATGTCAATAACTAAAACGAGTTCTAATAAAGTAGATCAAAGGATTTCTTACTGATAGCGGTTGAAGATGGGTGTAAAAATCAACCGCAAAACTCAGTCGTACATACCGATTTCGGGTAAACGGCGGAAGTAACTATTCGGCTCGAACTTCAAGTATTTTTAGAAATTTCGAGTCGACTTGAGTACTCGCTTACCTCTAATATTTAATTAATGCAAGTTAGAATGTTAGAGTGAATAACCAATAAGTAGAAGTCCCACTGTAGTTGCTGTGTAGATTTGGATAACTAGAGCCATCCACTGTAATATTTCTCTAGTCTGGAAATCAGTTATAACAAAATATAGCTCAAACCTACTTCGAAGTATTGCAGGAAGTTTTTATTCAAATCTCGAGTAACTACGGTGTGTGTGCGGTATTGTCGAGATTGTGACAATGGCGAGATCAGTCAAGAGCACGCACGGCACAATACTCCTGATAATGTATAGGAGTGGAGATGAGAAATTCCGGTGATACCGGGGCCGATCCGCAACCCAGTCAGGTCCTCACATAAATTTGAAGATTTTCGACTGAGACGAGTTCTCTATTTGTCACTGGGTGACCGACTCACTGGACCGCCGCCATCAAATCCAGATAAATTACTATTTTCAGCGCCGTCTTTCTTGTTCATGGGGTCTCCGATGTTGTACACTTGTTGGTAATGTCGATTCAGCCGATACTGCAGCTGATTTGGTCCTCCTGGATATGGATGTGGGTGATGTCGACAATATTTACAATGTCTTCGTGTTCGAGGTTCGTATTAATACAAGATTATTATGTACCTCCTCGCGAGTTGTGTTATATTATTTAGGATGCAATTTAATGTGATGATGCAGCAAAAATACTACCAAATTAATAAAAAAAAATTTTGGGCTTCAAATTTGTTATAGCCTTGTCATAGCTGCATGAAAATTGAGTATACAACTTCAAAAATCAATACCTGTCTGAAAACTTCATACATACATTCAGAATCAGAATCAGAATCATTTTATTGTCATTTTCTTTACAGATTGGACAAAGTCAATAAATAAAAATACACATTAAAGTTGATTAACCTACTACATCAGCACAAAATAAATACAGGCATTTTAATACAGGCATATATAAAGTTCATTACTAACCAAAATTAACTCAACAAGTTTTTCTACTATTTATCTTGTATACATGAGTTTAAAAATTCATTTACAGAATAAAATTCTTGAGTGATGAGCAATTTTGAGATTTTTTTCTTATATTGCTTAATGTCTAACATTCTCCATGCAACTGGTAACTTATTAAAACATTTTATTTGTAAGTATTTATGGCTCTTTGCATATTTTTCTAATCTTACAGCTGGTAAAACTAAATTTTCGGCATGCCTTGTATGATGGTTGTGTACATCTGTAAAATTGATAAAATCTGATACACGTTCTTTCATATAAATCAAATTTTGAAAAATGAAAATGCAAGGAACGGTGTCATGATGTTATATTTATTAAAGTAGGTTTTACAACTTTCCCTATAACCTAATCCAAACATGATCCTCAAGGCTTTTTTTTGCCATAGAAAAACGCTGTCTGCGCCAACACTATTACCCCATAACATATTAGCATACAATAAATGTGGGTGGAAAAAGCTAAAATATGCTATTTTCATTAGATTAGCACTTACACAGCTCTTTAATTTCCTCAGTAAAAAACAGACTCTTGATAATTTTGATATCAAATTATTTGTATGCTCATCCCAAATAAGTTTTTGATCCAAAGTAATGCCCAAGAGTTTAACCGCTCGTGGGCATTCTACTTCAACATTCCTCAAAGAAAATATTATTTGTTCTGTCTTGGTTTCATTGACTCTTAATAAATTACTTTCAAACCATAGATTAGCTGTACCTACAACGTTATCAGTGTTGCTTAAGACATTACCTA
The DNA here is from genome assembly GCA_035578135.1 of Flexamia atlantica. Taxonomy (NCBI): domain Eukaryota; kingdom Metazoa; phylum Arthropoda; class Insecta; order Hemiptera; family Cicadellidae; genus Flexamia; species Flexamia atlantica. Next base: position 13,870,102 of record JAQJVK010000018.1, read on the forward strand.
AACAGTTGTCCTTAACAATCAGGGATGTCACGTTGTCCTTAACAATCATTCTCCTGTAACTCGCATCTCGAAAAGATTTTTCTGTATGTCTCGACTCCGCAATATTTTTAGGATTGTATGGAATTATGTTTACCCACTTATCCTTATCCACTTATACATCTGTCAATTTGAAATTTGCTCTAGTCTTCTCTTACATCTGTTCAAACTGTATGAATTCATTTCCATCGATTAGGTATCTGTCAACTTATTAGTACCTGTCAATGTCAATGTATTCTGATCATTTATTATCTGTCAATGATTATAAATATCACACTTTTTTAGTTTTGAATTAATGTTTATTGTAGTTTAAGTACTTTTGTGAATTTGCACAGTATACCTGTTAATGTCCTTTAAAATTTCATGAATGAACTTAAAAATAAAGTCTGCCAAATTTTAAGATTTCAGATTCACCAAAGGGAGTTTAGAAATTTTTGGAAAAGGTGCTAATCCTTAAGGGAGGTTTAATGGGTAATCAAGTATGTACACATTGCATCAATAAGGAACCAAAAGGTCAGTTTAACGAAATGAGTATTTTCAACTGTCAAGTGTGAAGTGTTGAGTCTCAAATGACAATTTAGGATTTTAACTGTTTAAGATATTTTAGTAGTAATTTATTAATGTTTGAATTGAAATTTTTAAATTTAATCCTTAGATATAAAAAGTGGCTTGGACAATAAATACTCCTAAGTTTCATTTTGATAATTTTTAAACTCTCACAAGTTTACTCAGTGAGTACCTATGAAAAATTGGTTTAAACGTGACTACTTTAACATGAATGAAAAAAATATGTACGTATTATTGCTTCAAAGCATGGCTAGTTTTGTTTAAAAAATATAGTCTTTATTTTTCTGGGACATTTCAATCCCTTTAACACTCCCTCCTCCACAAGAGCAGGATATCATGTCCCGATTTCAGTCTGCAAAATTATGATACCGGTAATACTACCTCAACAACAAAGATAACGAGTAATGTAGACCTGATTGCACAAAACAAGTAGCTATTTAAAACCAGTCTACCAATATTTTAAGATAAATATAAGTGACTTGTGAGAGTAGAATGAGTCAGGTGCGCAGATGCGGCTTTGTTAATGACAAGCCCAGCTTCAGCTGATTCATTTGCCAGATTATTAAATCGTAGCATAATGAACAATGACAACCCAAGTTCAAGATTAAACTCCCAGAAACATTCGCATTTGCTGAGGATCAATCTGGTGATATTTTGAATCATTAGGTGCAAATAGAAGAATCTGGAAAGCTATCAAATCCTGAGATTCCGACACCTTGGATGAAAAGCTTTCAATTTCACGTCCCAAATTAAAGTTTAAAGATTTTAACTTCTTTTGACTAAATTCAATTTGCACTGTTAAATTAAGCTTAAATACACAATTTGCAGTATGCTCTAAATACTTTAGTTACCAAACATAATAAAAAAGTGCTCCCCCTCCTTTATTTCAATGTGGAATGGATACATTTTCATAACTGAAAATGTTGTGTGTTTATTGGCATATTTATTTCTCCAATTCTGTATCGCCCGTGTTGCAGCAAACTTACATTATCTTTATTATCTCCCACTCTGTTATTATTAAGAAATTGAAATGTGCCAAATATTATAAACCACTCAATTCACTCAACCAGACGAATTAAATATTTTATTATAAGATTTACACAAAGACTCCTCATTAAAATTCCTGCATGGATACTCAGGCATGAGGCCAATTTTGCAAAGCAAGCTGATTAGCGAATCATCAAACACCGGTAACAAGTTCACTGAGCTGAGTTTAATGTCAAGTGGGTGCCAATAAGTTAGACAAAGAACATCCTGCGAGGTGGCGAAGTGTAATCAATGTCGGGCCCGCGTTGACCTTGAGGCTGTGGTGGAGTGGCCTCTCTTATATAATAAGGATATGTGTTCACCCAAGGCAAATTCATACACTCGACTTTAACTGGCATTTGTCAACCGTAAGGTTGAAGAAAAGGCATAGGATTTTTATTTATTTCAATGCTTTTACTGTCTTTCTAGCAGGTCATGTTCATCACTTAATGATTTGAGAAAAAAACTTAAATTAAGTGTTTTTACTTGTAGTTTCAACAATGTTATTTTGCTTAAATTAAAATATTCTTAAATGTTTTCTTTGAATATTTTTTTTCAATGCTTAGGAACTATTTATTGCTGTTTCATTAGTGTCAAAGAATGACTTCATTGTTTTATAGTGAGAGGCAAAACCCCTATCCTACAAGACAAAATCATCAATTAGAACAACCTCCAATAAAATTAGAACAGATTATCAGCAGCCATATTACTATGAAATGAAACATTACCTAGAGAGGCTTGGAGTGTAACTTTAAAGAGATTTAAAGTAGTAATTGAAAAATAGCATAGAGTACGGTAAATATATTTTATTCTGTTGAAGACGGCATGATCTGTGATGTGGCAATTTTAATATTTTAAAATTTTATTTATTTTACAGCGGTATACATTATGTGTTATGTCCTGTATGTAATTTAACTTATTTTATTATTTCTCTGGCTTATTTTTGGCAATATCTTAAAATTTTATTATTGTACACCAGTATACATTATGTTTGATGTCCTGCCCTGCATGTAATTTTACTTATTTTATTATTTCTCAGGTTTATTTTAAGCATTAATAACTACTTAATTAGGGATAAAATTATGATAGATGACCTTGGCAATTACATTTGGTTAGAGCTTAAAAACAATAAAAATCTTGAATTTTGAATCTAGTAGAATTTCGATTGTATTTAATCATGTACAAATTAAATGTCCAAACAACAACAAAAAACTTAAACTCAAGGTTGTTAAGATCAAAACAAAAACAATCTTGCCTGTGTGTGATTGAACATTTGGGAACTAAAGGATTTTCACTATTTGCCATTTTAATTAAAAAAATAAACTAAGGGATTTTTAAAAACTAGGCAATTTTAAAAAAAATTGTTCATTTTAAGGAGGAATTTAAGAAAACATTTTGGATTGAAACAGAGGTAAAAAAATGCTGAGAACAGGCCAAAAATATCCATACTAGACAACCATTGAGTTTAATGGTAAAACTCTCTTCGGAAAACCGACTGAAGTGGCTGTAGAGCCTAAGAGCCTATATTTTGGACATATTTGGTAATTTGTGGTTATCTAATATCTAGGACTGAGCCTAGGCTTGTTAATCTATATAATGTGATAAAAAAAGCTATACAGGGTGTCCAACTTAACTGTGCCACCATTGGTACTTCAGAAACTATTGGATTTAGAGAAAACTTTAAATGGGGTACTTCACCTACTTTTTCAAGACATTTAAAAATATGAACCCAATGGTTAATGAGATAAAAGCCGTTAAAATTTGATTTTTCCCCATAAGAAATGCATTGCGTTATTGTCAGTACTTGGTATATCGATAACGGTTGGGTTAATTATTAGCTTAAGTGCTTTAAAATGTGATTTTAGTTGAAATTCAATCATAGAAATAGTTTTTAGGCAAGATTCACTCATGGAAATGAAGAATTTTGAATATTTTTGTACTCCATAAGGATTGCATGGGATGGCACAGATAAAAATGGACACAATGCATTTCAAATGGGAAAAAATCAAACTTCAACTGCTTATATCTCCTTAACCATTGGGTTTAGGAAAAAATGTCAAAGAGTAAAAAGTTCTTAAAATTAAGTGTAGAATCCAAATACGCCATAAAATACAGGGTGTTATATTAGAAAAATCAAAGTTGTCCGCCATATTGGAAAATGGCGGCCATTTAGAAGAAAATGGAATTCATATTTTTAAATGTCTTGAAAAATTAGGTGAAGTCCCCCATTTAAAGTTTTCTCTAAATCCAATAGTTTCTGAAGTACCAATGGTGGCACAGTTAAGTTGGACACCCTGTATTTAAAAACTATTTCAATTGGAGACCTTTGGATACCAAACTATGTTTTGAAAAATTACAACTTGATTTTTAAAACTTCTTCCTGAAGAGTTGAACTAATAAATTCATCTTTGCGCCTACATTTGAATGGAAACCATTACCCAACAAAAATGTTAGCAATATGTTCCTGCCGCACCCTCTAGTCACATGAACTGATAAAATTTAAGACAAAGAACCAATTTTTTTTACATTATTTGCAGCCTAAAAACCTTAAAGGCATGTAATCACAAAATAGTCAGTTTACCATAAGAAAATAAATGAAAGTTTCATGTACTATACAGCATGTAAGATGAAAACACGAACGTAAGCAGAAAAAACACTACCGAAGTTTGGTTTCAAAGTACAAAAAAGTTACTGTTAAGGATAAGTATTTCTCTTAATAATGAACATTTCCGTATTTAGAATCGAAAACAATGTTTCAAAAACCAAACTAAATGTTAAAATATATTTTAACAAAACCTTAACAATATCTCGATATTTTTTGTTATTCCTAAAATAAACCTCTCGTCAAATGATTTAATAAATTTATTTTTTATGTTATTTTAATTAATTTACTCAGTGGTTTAAGATAAAAATGTATGTACCTACAATACATAAACACACTTAGCCTAATAATTCATTATCAGAACAACTTAAACACCATACCGTATTATAAAAGATCATTACAATCAAAACTATTTCATTCACTCCTCACATTACTTTGGTTAGGGAGAAAGACGAAGCGAACCAGAATTTCACGGTACATCTGTTCTGCTGGTTAGATTACTCAAGAGGCTAGGTTTCAATCACAAAGAATAGGGTCAAGCAAACATATACTTTATGGATCCTTGAGTCCACTTCCTGAATTTTTACACCCAGTAATGAAAACCAAATTTAGCTAGCCCTTCCAAAAACCAAATAGAAAACAACATAAATAAATAAATTTCAGAATTTCATAAAAACAATTAATTTAAAACTGAAATACAAGTTTGATGCTACATAAAGTACGTTTAGTTATTAAAATTCACAAGAGTTTAAATAGTTTTGTTCAATGTTTGTGTGGTGGAATTGTTGCAGAAGACTATCACTACCTTTAATGGAATTATTATTGAGTTTTAATAGGTCTATTGATTAGTTGCAATATTGAAAGAGTTTTTATAAGACAACTACTCCAACTGAGCTGCATTTCTATTTTTCTTTTTGGTGGTTCATAAACCATCCTTAGTGTGTGCACCCTGTATTACCTATCTAGGCCTACCCAACTTTTGAAAGAGATGAAACTGGTCAGAGGAATCACACTTACTAGAGATCGCCATTGGTCGAAAATTTGAACAATTTTCAAATCGAGAAACAGGGATATGTAATTTTGAAAATGATCCATGCAGGCACCAATACGTAGTTTATAAATACGTTTCTTATGGGACACATTTTCCATGTAAACACACAATATTATAACCAAACGGGAACCGAAAGCAAAAGAGAAATTCTTTGAAGGAGTAATTCTTAGACTCCTTTTTTTATCTCACCACTGGCGTACATATTTATGGCATAGTTTTTATATTCTGGACTAGTAATTAGTATTTTAATAACATTCCACATTTATTTTTCAAGTCTGAACCGAGTATTGCTTCAGATAAAAGTAAAAATTCAGTGATCCAGTCAGTTTATCCCGTAACCCTTCCACAGTTCTCTCCCTTTCTCCCTACATTCAATCCTTCCCTTACTCTCAGTAGGAGTCAGTGGGATTCCGCACATCTACAGGAAAATAGAATACTATCGGTGTGCTTAGGTTTACGCTACATTGCACAAGGGCTGAGAAAAAGAGTGCACAAAAATCTTATGGAAAAATGCTTGTCTATTAATATAAAGATTAGTATCAAAATAAAAGCAAAGAAAACTGTAAATATCTTGCTTTGTGTTTTTTTAGCGAATTTCCCCTATAGGGAAGAAGCTATTACCGTAGGTCTCATGGTAAGACCTAAGCTCGGGACCACTATAACTTTTCGTTTTGGGGCCCCCAGAAGCAAAAAACACTATTCGTTCGAATTTTTATATATATATATATATATATATCTATATATATATATATATCTATATATATATATATCTATGTGTCTGTTAGCACGATAGCGGCCGCAAAAATGGTCCGATCTTTATGAAATTTGGTACGGACGTGTAAAGTGGTAATCAATTGGACGAGTTCGTGAACCAGCCCGATCGGACCACCGGAAGGGGGGGTAAAGGGGGATAAACCCCCCCAAAAATGGGTTTTTTGAGTTTTTTACACAGAAAAATAAAATTTATCGAATTTGTGTGGGCACCATTGAATTCAGCTCAAAAAAACAAACAATTTAGTATTTTGAATCACTGCTCTATGTCCATTGGTTACCGAGATATTGAAAGTGGTAAACACAGTACGTTGTCCCAATGTTAACCTTATGGGAAATAAGAAAAATTCTATATCTCGGTTATTTCTCAACATATCTTGTTAAAACTTGGTAAATAGCTTCTTTTAGTTCAGATCTACTAAATATTGAATTAAAACCACCCAGTTTTAATATTCCTGTAGCAGCAAACCTGCATACTCATTCCCCATGTTATTCTTATGGAGCTTACAAAAACATGTCAAATCTCGCTATGTTGGATTGAAATATGTTGTTTTGCATTTGAAATTCGCTGAGTTTGCAGGTCTGCTGCAACGGGGGTATTTTAGTATTTAGGATAGGAAAAATATTTGGGAAGCTATTAATTGTTCATGTATTGTATTGTTTGTAATGTATTATCAAAAGCTTCTGTTAAAACTTATTTGAGTTAATATTCTTCAACGAGGGCATGTAAATCCGACGTAAATAATGTCCTGATAAAGTTCATTAAAATGCAAATCATCATTAATTTGAATATTACTTTACAAAGTTTCAAACTTTATACATGTTGTGGTTGCAGCTCTGTCGTTAAGTAAGTGATCTCCAGATGATCAAGATCTTATCATTAACATTACTGAGAATAATTTAGAAGTACCTAATCTCAAACAATGTTTAAATTAGTAAATTCTTTGTAAGAGCCATAGGAACATTTGTAACGAACTATGTAGGGTAGTTTGAGCTTCTTTAATCAATCGATCCTTAAAGATAATTTTAGAGTCTTAAAAAAATCCGTTTTAAAAATATAATATTCAGCTAGATTTACCAGATAATTTATTTAAGAATGGAAAGGATAAGAGACACACTTTTTACAATACACTTTATTGAGGGTTGTTGTTACCAGTAGGCTTTATATATCATAGATAGCACTTCAAGCTATTGTCTTTCATTATAGACACTAATACATGCTCAGGTTGTAAATAGACACCAAAAGGTTGATAAAAACGGTTGTGAGATAGAAATTATAAATAGGTAGGTCCTACCATAAATAACAAAAATATGAAGGGAAAATGTTTAGAGAAAATACCTTCTCTACCCTCTCAACCTTAGCTAAAACTAAATCTAAACCGACCCCAGTTTAACAACCATCAGATTATCCAACCTTGCTCGTTAAATATTAAAAATTGTTTTGATCTACTCCGATCTGAGAAAAATCTAGTTTAACAGCCCCTTTCTGGGAATTGCACCATTTCCATTCCGATCCTTGGTGTTACGATCAACTCTACCGGTTTTTACAGGTTAAATTATATATTTTTTTAACAATAATATACTTTGCAATGCCAGTTTCTCATCATCGATTGTAGTACTCAAATCTGTTCGGTGTTGTATGGCCAAGTTATTAGTATTGAAAGGTGTGTGAAGTTAGCTGTACAACTGCAATGGAAGTTAGTGTGTGTTTGACAGATCCATTTAATAGAACTGAATAATCTACATATGTTTTAGAAACAATTTATAAATCGAAAGGATGCTATAACTGCCAGTCGCGTAATGTAATGGTTGCTTCTTTCTTACTACTACTACTTAAATTTAGTCAACCATTAGCCATTACTCTAGGTTAGTGAACTCATGAGTGTGGAGCTGATGGAACCCGCAGAGCAGCCTCCCCCTGTCACTCATTCCGGATGTATTTCCAAAAATATTCACCTTGTTTTCTTGGCCAAAAGGATACTAAAACTAGGTGTGTCCCGTGACTTATTAAAATGTCGATTTTAATCAGATGCTTAAAAAACAATCGGAATTTCCGATAAGGCAGGAAGGGATGAGACAGTGGGAGTTTCCGTGAAACATATTAGTAGCATGGCTATAGTTCAACCGCTATCAGGAAGAAGCGGCCAAGCGCCTGTTATTCTCAGTCCCACATTCGTGACATCACCACAGTAACTTACCAAAGTTTTGAACCATGAAAATGTTATTTTTACACAAGAATTTTTACTGACCCTTGCCTAAGATTTTCCTTAATTTATTAAATAGGCTACCTTTGTTTCAAATGTATTTTGGGGTTATTTCTAACCTTTCTTACGTTATTGCTTCAAGAAAAAGGGAGACAATTCTAGTTTAACATGTAAGTTGGCTAATGCAAAAACGGCTTCAGAATGGTGTTTGTAAAATTTTAAACAAAAAACTCTTTTACTTTTAGGTGTTTAAAGAATCACCTGTTTTAACGGGGGGGGGGGGGGGGGGGGCTTGTGGTACAATCCTGTTAGGGTCAGTTACGAGAGGTTCTGTCTACTTTATTCCTACTTTCCTCTGTTGGTCCAAAATTAATTTCAAGTTATTAACAAGTGCTGATTTGTTTTAGAAAAAATGTAATAAAAAAGCTTAAAATCATCCCCGTGTTGAGAATGAAGAGAGTCAAAAAATGACTGTTTTAACATGCTTAATTGGTCAAGCAGTGCCCGCCTTGCTTCATGAAATTTTCTAAACTTAAGAGAAAGAAGAGGTAATAAATATTTTATAGCAAAGAGTGATACGGAACATGTACACTGATGTTTTTACCATTTTCAACAATTTTTGTTTCAGATTATTTTCTAGGAGCTAACTAACTCTAATTATTATAAAACTTATTTACCAGTACTCACCTAAATGATAACGCAAGTTTATTCTCCAGGTAACGGATGGTTGAATTCAGAAATGTTGCTGGAAGTGCTACACCTAACCACTTAAGTAACATGAAAGAAAAACTCTTCACATCCTTTTTTACGATGAATTTAACCATTCTACCCTCCATTGTTGCTACGTAAATGGACATAAATGTTCTTGTTATTAGCGCTAAAGTATGAAGTAGAAGCAAACCAACTTCTCGGGTATACACGCCAGGAATCATAAGCCTAATGAGCTTGTAAAGCTGAATTATAAATTCCCTGTTGAATCCTGGGGTATTCTGTCGAGCCTTGAGTTTTCTTTTATTGTCAACGTATTCACCGTTCTTGACATTTCCATTAGGTACCACCAGGTTGTTATTTGTTGGAGGTAACTTTTCATCTTCTGAATCACTTTGTCCACTTTGATTACTTTCATTAGGGCTACACCTGAAGTTGGAATAATTTATTTTGTTAGTCCTACTATACAAATTTTGCACCAGTGGGTAACTAATCTTACAACCGTACATCAAAACAGCAGCAGCAACCAGGACTTTACTACAATTTTGCTTATTAATATTATATTTCTCTGCAGTATCTTGGAGATACTTCGATATCACAGCAGGCATTTTGAGGTTATGTTACTTACTACGTCGTATTTAAAGCGAGCTAATTAATTTAATTTGAAGGAACGATATGACATTTGAGCACCGGGTTTGAAATTACACTAAATTCACTTTCTTCACACACTTGAGCCTACATTATGATTCAACTTAAAACCCCACCGCCTCACCCATTCGTTCTCAAAATGACAGTTCACAATCGCAACCCAGAATATCAATATTGACACCACGAGTCAGCTGGAACTGTCAGCTGGAAACAGCGCTCGAGCGACTACGTCGGCGTCGACGACACTACTCGACGGTCGGAGATACACTGGCGAGTGACGACTGACTCCCACCACCTCCTGACTTCCACTTGGTCTTCTGAGCCAGTTAGTGTACCATGTACTGTGATAAGTCGAATTGGGTATGGTATAAGAATGATTACAGTTGTGACGTCAAAAAACAGGCCTAATTTGTCTGATAAAAATTTATCCTTCCTGACGATTTAAAGAGTCATTGTAGAGTTGATACAAATTGCTGTTTACATGATGGTCACTACAATAAATTATTTATTAAGAGAAATTATTCACATTTTTCATTTGACAATGCAGAATAAGTAAAATGTTACAAATTATTTTACAAATAATTATTTCAAACAAGAATCATTGTTTCATTTCAATCTTCAAATTAGGTAAGCGTTATAAATTTGCGAACTTCAAAATTCTAACAGAGGTGGCCAGGTGAATGGCCAGCTAGCTGTTTAAGTTTTGAAGCTCGTAATTTTTTACAGCAGGTTAACAGTAGGCTACATACACCGAGGCTACCTATGTTTTATTATTAACACAAAGACCTTAAGGATTAAAAATCACCTATTGAATTTTACTTTCATTTTCCGTCTTTTGAACTCTATTGTATACAACCGAAGAAACCTCTTGTCCGTAATTTCCAGAGGTATGATATCGTTATCCAGAAGGTTATGAAAATCAATGATTTCCTTTGAAAAAGATTAAATAAAGCATATCAACTTTTAATAGTTAAAAAATAACATTTGGATTTAGTGTGAATTTAAATAAAACACTAAAACACATAAAATTGTTTAAGCAATAGCCTTGGTATGTGGTTACCGAAAAAATTACAAACAAAAAAAACGAGTTTTTGCATATGGGGTGCTTGTTATTCTTTCTTGCTATTTTTTTCTTAAAACTGGTTTCTAAACGCGGCTTCGCCTGCAATTGTAATTCCACTGTGTTATGTTGGACTTAAAGTTTATTTTAAGATTTATTCCTCTTGCTGATATCAGATTTTTTCAAAGGAAGCCTTGTGTTACTTTTCGTAAAATGTGTCGTGCATGCCTTACTTGGCTGAGACAAATGTAATTTCACTAAACAATAATCCATAACCAAGACTGTTGAAGTATTTATAAAATTCGAACGAGTATAAGATTATCGGAGCGGAAAGGTTTTACTGTATGGCTTTTAAATCAGACCTGACTTTTTGGCATCTAGGTATCTAGGTCATTCAATAGGCTCAAAATTGAAGGATTTATTTTTTAATAATAGACTTTGAAGATTAACACATGGTAACATTCAACAGCCTCTGACTCTTTTAGACCAGTGTTTCCCAAATAACAGGTAGTCACGGACCCCCAGGTATACAAACTAAACAATCGGGGACCCCTAAAGCTATATTTGATTTACAACATGCTCAGTTGCATGGCCGCGCGCATATACGATCGCATTTCGGCATCTAACACTGTCGATTCAATATATTTCATTTAATAATATGTTTTTTATTTTTATTTTTGCTTTTACCCACCAAAATTTTCCGAATTGTTTTATAGCCAATAGTGATTGACGGGATTGGACTTTCAGTTCGGGACGGAACGGGACAGGAAATGATTTTTTCTTCCCTCTTAAATTCGGGACGGGACAGGGACAGGACAGGATTTTTTCTTCCCTAAAGCTTTGGAAATGCTTGTTCACAAATTTATTTTTCTTATTACATTAGGTTAAAAACAATGTCATATATAACTGTTTTAAAGAAATATCCTACCTGATCACAAAATTTCAAGGAAAAAGTTTAAGTGAAAAAATACTAACTTATATGCAACTAACAAAATAGCAAACATTAAAAACACATTCGAAAATAATAAAAAAGTAACTCAATGAAATTGTTGATTATAAGGCAAATACTAACTTACATAAAATAGTAAAGTTATTGTTTGATTATTGTTATATTTTATTGAATTTGAAGGTTAATTTTTTCTAATCAAGAAATCAAGATTTAAATGCATTGAAAACCAGAAATATTATTCAAAAAATAGCAAATATAATACATTTTTAAAGTTTGACAAAAACACAATAATTTTTAAGTTTTTGCTTTTTGATTTTATTGTTTGGTTTCCACAAATCCAAAAGTAAAATACTTGAGTGGTTATTGCATGATGACAATATACTGTCAAGTGTAACTAGTAAACATGTTATTGTATTTTTATAAATTTTAGGCTTTGAAGTTCTTGTTTTTCACAACTCCCAAACTTGATATTCCTCAAATTACATAAAATATTAATTACCTATGTATTTTAAATTTAAATTCAAAAGTCTCAAATTAGCCTATTTACTTTTGTCAACTGTCTAATTTTTTTCTTATTTATGAAAAATAATCATACTTTCGGCTGGAATTCAATGTAATCTGAATGAGTTTAGAGAATTGAATCAATGGCCAAAACCACTATTTGTAGCCGACCAATGTGGCCGATGATATAAAAGGCATCACTGTAAAGCCTTCTAGCAAGTTATTTCTGTCGATTAACCGCTATCAGTAAATACCTAAACTTGATTTTCACACCAGATTGCAAGTTCGCAATGTTACATTTTTATTTTTTTAGCGATCGGCAAATACGCGCGACAGTTTTTCTCATCCGATCGCGAGTTTCGTAAAGTAACATCGGCAGTTTGTCCGCGATCGGCAAATTCGCGCTAGCGTATTTCGCGGTCGTTCGTGAATAGCGCAAAGCTATTTTTGCCGTTCATCCGCGACTTGCAAATACACGCGATTGCCGTTTATTTGCGATCGGCAAATACGCACGATAGTTTTAGCAGACGATCGTGAGTTTTGCAAAGCTGGATTTGCCGTTTATTCGCGATCGGCAAATACGCAAGATAATTTTCCGCGGCCGATCGCGAGTTTTGCGAAGCTACACTCGCTGTTTAGTTGCAATCGTTAAACGATCCCGTCCCGAAAATTTCCCGAAGTGAATAAAAATCCCGCCCGATAATCGGGAATTTAATTTTTCCGAGAATTTCCGAAATTTCAGGACCCGACCATCCATAATAGTAGCCAATATGTACAGGCCTAACGCCGCGGACCCCTTGCAAGCCATTCGCGGACCCCTGGGGGTCCGCGGACCACCTTTTGGGAACCACTGTTTTAGACAACAAATAAACTGCTACAAAGGTGTACAAAAGGCACTGACAAAAAATGAATATATTAATTAATTTGCTATCGAAGAAACATTACCCACGTGTTCTGTTAAAAACACGTCATATAAGAAAGGTAACATCTTTTCAAAATGGGTATTTTGTACAGTTTTGAAAATCAATTTTTTAATTCTTTAGTAGCCAGAATCGAGTAGAATAGCGTTTAAAACAATAAGGCAATAGGTACAGGAAAGTATCCATACTTATACTGATAGATAGATATTCCTGTAAACTGCTTACTCGTTCAGGGTGTTTTAAAACTTGTATCTTGAATTATTAAACAATTGCAATAAATTTAAGATTTAAGTTAACAGATAAAGTGTCTATTACTGATGGGAATTTCACATCCCAATCAACCCCTTTCTCAACCCTCCCCTCCTCCAAATTAAAAATCTTAAATGACTCTACATTTTGTTTTTGTAGTATATCAAATTAAAGATCGTCAAGGAAAGTTTTTTTTTGTGGAAGAAAACCTATTACTGCATAACACGTTCCATAAATATCGCTTTATTTATTACAAAACCCTGTAAAACATTATTAGTCGAGTAATGTTTCGAAAACAGGTAGTACTATTTTAAAATTTTATTTCACCGAAATGCTTTTTCTCATCTTTCTTAATGATTTGACATGTCACTTGAGGTAGGCCTACTTAAATCATTTGAAAATTTAATTATATAGTTGGAGGAGGGGAGAGGGGATAAGGTAAACGACAATCTTTATATTAAACTATTTGTTGGAGCAGTGAGTACGTTTTGATTATTTAAATTTTTGCGGACGTTTTTCCACCTCTAGCTGATGAAAGAGGTGAAAAGGAGGTTCATGGGGATATGCAATTTTCATACTACTGTAACCCCCCCCCCCACCAATAAATAAATGCAAACTGAATGTGAACACATTTTTCATGATAAAATATGCAAATAAATAAAATGATCATCCAACTTCCAAAACATAATTATTGCATCCACACACGAGTAGCTCTTCGCAATCACTCAATAGGCAACGAGCACAGAAAGTCATTGCGTAGTGCAGTATACCTCAGCACTCAGCACAGTGCAGTGTCATTGACTCCATGAGAAATTCGGCGGTAAAAAGTGACAGTGGATGCTGCTTGGCTTTCACCGCGGCTCTCGCTGGTCCACGGCATGTACCGTTGGCGTCGGGCCTGACAATGTAATACTTTCACTGCCATAACACAACACAACACATCGCAGACACAACAGAACCCGGCAGTAGCTTCCTGTTGCGCGACCATGACTGATAAGTCATATGTTTCCATCTCTTTGCAAAAGGTTAGGTCTTCTTGAAGAGAAGACTTGACATTAAGGACGTGCGATATGAATTCGATGAAAAGTAACGCAGCCTTTGAAGGGCGTTCCGACGACAAATGTTGGAGAGAGTGAGTGAAGGTAGATTTTAATTAATCTACCCTTATTCTGTAAAAATTGATCTACCTTAGTTTGCCTGAAGGTCTACCTGAGGACCTTCAGGCGAACTAAGGTAAATAAATTGTTATAAATACAGGTCTTGTCACTGGGTTAATATATTGACTTATTCTGTAGTTTTAAAACGGAACAAAGATAGGGAAAAACCTGTTTTCAGATGCATTATTATGATTTCATTCGGCCATTAAGTAAGTTAACTTAAAATATATTTCCAAATTTTTAAGGTTTCGTGAGAGGTGTATAATGTATCGGTAAGCCCAGTTATCTTGAACTCATGAAACATGTTCATTTTTGTCTTAACAGTTGCAGATGTCACATTTAAAGGTGACAAATATATAAAGAAATTCGGTTAAAGGTAAATGTCACGACATTTAGAAGTATTTTTGAAATTTTTTAGTATATAAAAACGTTTAAGTTTTAATCAAATATTCAATCTCAGATAGAGAATAACAGAATGTGATAGCAAAAAATATAATATGATGCATACGTTACGTTATTGACGTTTAGTTTATTCGTAGAATCAATTAAGTATTTTGAAGATGACGGCAGTTTTTATGACGAGGTGTTTGCCCGCCGGAGCTAATGTTACTACAACAATAATACAATGATTCAGTCTTCTTATCAGCTGATGGCCTCGCTCAGTCACATGGAACTTAGTCAGCTGATGTGCTTTTGTTTCCCGCCATGTTGAGGCTGACGTATCAGCTGTTCGAACGATGTTTTGATGCGTCACACAGGAAGAGCGGTTGCCATAGAGGCAGGCGTGTGTAACGACGAATGTAGAATCATTGTTGACAACTTCAAAGTCAAAGTGAAATATAGCTAATTACAATAATGTAAAATTTCTAATTATCAAACCGGCAAACTTATGTTGGCGTGAAATAGTCAAAGTTGTTGCACAGCCACGAATTAAGTAAATAGAGCTGAATCATTATCAGCCAAATTCATGGAACGTCAGGGATGGTTTTGAATATTAATATTCATCAAGTTCCGGGAATATATAGAGAGGTTCTACCTTATAGATAAAAGAACAATGTGTATTTATCTTAAGATAACGATTTGCTGTATTGTCATGCTGGTCGCCAAATTTATCCTCAATGTTCTTGTGCTCTTTTCTGCAGAAGGGTTCAATGGAACATAAATTTAAGAAGGTCCATAAAATGTAAAATAAAGTAGCAATTTTTTATTCTCAATTCTACTGAATTATTTTGATCATTTTTAAAGCGAATGTTCCTACACACTCTAAAATATTTTTCCGTTATACCGCTACGAAAACGGCAGTTTTTAGAACATGTGATGAGGGGAAAAGAACCTCTTTTTCTCCCTAGGGAGAAAAAGAATCTGCTGAAGTCGGGGACGTCAGCTGTTCGTTTTTCCCTTTAAAACCGAGGTCTGTGAAGAGGAAGATAGCAATATAAGATAACCTAAGTAGTTAGCGGAATATATTGAGTGGTACAATGAAAAATATTGTTCATCACACAGGAATAAAGTTACTTTTCGTTACTTTAATCCCTGGTAATGAAATATCGGTATAGCCTACTATTACAGGCTTTGAAAAATATTTTAGCAGGGAAAAATTTGTTTTTTTTACAAACAAATTTGTCTTACCAAAGCAGTATTAATCCCCAATCAAACGCATCTAGAGAGATGAGGGATTACTGTATTCCACATTCAAGATTCGGTATTCACTGATCATAGCGTTTTAGCAGTGCACCATGTCCAATTCAGCAAAATTAACCTTAATGATGATGGATGGAGACAGACGCAACCTTGACTAGCCCACTCACTCATTTTCCGTAGAACCAGAAAACATAAAATAGATTAAAATACTCAATACTGAGCCCTCCTTCCACCTCAGTACAAGGTATTCATTATTCATGAGATGAATTCCAGAAACCCCCCAGGCAACACAGAATATTCTGTATGGTCTTTTTTGTTTTTGTTGGCAAACCCCAACATTGTTGTACCAGCATCCAACATTGGTAAAGCTAAAAAAAGCTAAAATAAAAGTATAATTTTGAATCACAGACAAAATGATGCGATGAGTAGGTTATAGGAGGGATCAAATAGTGTCAAAATCACTATTTATAAAACTTCAAAATGTGTAATTGCGTCGTGAATACAATTTTTAAAACAGGTTACATTAGTTTTCTCGAAGAAGGGAATTCTCTCCATTAAAAGAAGTCAACTAGGGATAGGGTTTCTTGTCAGCCAAGTTGGAGAGGCTGGTCTTCAGTTATTTCATGTTTAGCTTCTAATCCTTATAGAAGTTCCATAATAATTGCAACCACAATAATAATTGCTCATTGCAATTGCATAATAATTTGTATGCTGTGAGCAAGGATGAAAGGTGGTTTTGAAACATTCTATAATAGTGTATAGTCACAATTTTAACTGTATAAACACGTCCCCTAAAAAAGCCAAGTATTATAAAAACTTTGTTTATGAGTTTTGCAGTATTTCATTGGTTAGAATTTTACATACTCGAAGTGATTGGAGAATAAAATAATAGAGAAGAGAATTATATAATCACACACTCTGGATTTCATTAAAAAAGGGCATCACCGTATGTTGTAAATGAGCGTTTCGTATTTTTGGCTAATTTTTAAATTGCAATGTGAAATGTGACCTCGTAACGTAACATTGAAAATGCAATAGAAGTAAAAAGTACGACTGCAAATAAGGAATTTGTAGCTACAATGGGAAAATCCTTTCCGTAATAGTTGTCAGTACCATAAACAGTGGTGGTCTCAAAATATTATTGAACTAGCTGATAACTCCGGCCCCGGGGGGATTATTTTCTTCTTGTTCCTTTCTTAGTGCTGCATTCTGTTAGTAACCATAGTAGCTATTTCAATGGTAACCATACCAACTATTCAAAGCACTTCCAAAATCCTTGGCATGGGTCCCTTTAGGACGATCCTGTGCCTATGGCTAATGCTCACGGAGCGGGTTTTGCCGCAGCTGTTGAGTGGTTTTTTGCCGCTCGTGAAGCAAAATCACATGATTTAAATGGAGGGTGCCACCGGGTGCCACACGTCGCGGGTGAAAACCGTTCAACATCAGCTGGAAAACCGGGTGTGGCATTACCCTAAGTCCTTGAAGACATCAAAACCAAACCACCATAGTGCACATCATGAGATTCCAAGCTTTAATTTAACACCAAAATCAAGAGTCTACGACATAGTTTTGGCTGTAGCCCGAAATATACCAACTCACAACTCTTTTTTATATAGAACTAGCTGATCAACACGGTTTCACCCGTGGAAAAACATAAAAACTTCCTCTGTATTTGTTTAGGATTTAATTTGTCGTACTTTTTAAGGTTGCCATAACAACCTTATATCCTTCCCTATAATTTAACATTGAAACTTTTAAGTACGATAGGGCGAAACCCTTTGGGAATTTTGTAAAACGGTTTCTTAGTGTGCATCTAAAACCCAAGGGGAACACATGTGTCAAATTTCAACTTTGTAGGTCTAGTTTTGGAGATTTGCTGTCCGTAAGAAAACCCCTTCTCTTTTATATATATAGATATTGATTGATTGCTAATCTATAACAAAAGGTCTATAGTTTACCATCACAAATAAACATTTGTGTAGTCCCAGCGGCAGAGAAGAGTCTGGAAACATTACAGCCGGGGGCTGTGGAAACCCACGCCGCGTCGCGCGTTTGGGGTAACCATCGTCACGTTCCGATAATGAGTTGTTTACGATACCGAGATGAAAATAATACAACCACCTAGAGCCACTGGTAAGCAGTGTCGCTCCGAAGTTAATGCTGCGATGTGCCGATGTGCGTTACTCCGGGGCAAAAATCATATCAACCCGGAAAGCATTTACTCAGGAAGAACACTGACCTAGCGACTCTGTTGAAAAACACTATTAAAAAGTTTGGAGTTATATCATAGCCGTGGTTATGTTTTAAGAGCTACTTCCTTCCACTAATGACAAGAACTACTACGTATTTTTTTGGAGAAGAGCCAACTGCCTTTTAAAAATACGTCTTTTATTTTATTTTAAAGGATTGGAGATAATCGTTTATGTCTGTGTGTTGCTATTGGTTTCTTATGCACATTTTTTAATCGGGGTATTATATAGAGCTCAATATTTGAATGGTTAATTACGGTCGGTTTCAATATAAATGCACATCAGCGTAGCGTTATTGAAAATAGGTAATTCATATAGTTCTAAAGCCACTCCGTAATAGCTACAGTAATTTTAAAGGTACAACTTCAAAAGACAAAACTCCAAAAATGTGCTGCTCTATATAAACTGTTCGAATTTTACCGGTCGGAAAAAATCGGAGCAATACAAGGATCTCGAGAGCTCCGTAGGTTATTGGTCGAGTCAAATGAAGTGCCATAACCCGCCCATGTGAATTTTAGCATTGGGTATACGGTTTGCCTGAGCCAAGTAATTTGACTCCACCAGTAATTTCGGTGCGAGAAGGGCTTTGATGACATCCGCAGGAGGTCGGAACGTGAATACAGAGTAGAAATTTTGAATAGATGTTGTCGGTGGCGTCACAGCGGTAAGCCGTTTGCTAATTTCTCGACTTTCTTTTTGTCTGGTTTTTGAAAGTCATTGTTTTGGGCAACACCACTAATGAATGACGTTTGCTTTCCTATTCGACGACTTACATTGTTCAGACTTCAGCTGCCTGTCACCGTGGTTATTACATTAAGACTTGGCATTTTGTGATATTTACTATTTAATACGATTTTAAAGACATCTTAGTATTGGAAAATTGTATTTTTTAATATTTGACTACATTACAGCTTATTGATGATGATCATAATAATTATAGGCCTAATTGTAAACATTAAAAACTGTTAAAAACGCAACTGATGTTTCCAAACAGTCTTAAATCTCCGATGGAGGCCTTTTGTGGATTTATTCCTTGTATCAAGAAAAGAATTTTAAAACCCCTTTAAATGGTTTATAAGAGAATTTCATGTTACAATTCTCCATGAAGATAAGAAAAAATTCTAAAATTCTCCGTTCTAAAAAAGGTATAACTAATTATGCCCCAAGTTTAAAGTCAACACCTAAAAGAGGTTTAAAAGTACAGCAATTTTATAGTCCGCACTAAATTGGTTTAATCAAACACTATACCAATGGAAAGTATATACCAAAGTATAAATCAGTAGTTACATGGGCCTACATAGACGGAAACTCGGCATCGGAGACCTTTGGAAAAAATAGGATTGACTAATATAAGAATCAAATCCTCAAAAGGTCCTTAAGAGAGTTTGGAAACACTAGAAACAGCATGTACAGTATAAACAAAAAATCTAGCATATCCGTGGTATTGGGCTCACTTAAACACCTGTCCATGCACTTCAACCGTTGCATTGGATGGATGGAAGGCTAAGTATTGATATGCTTATAACACAGATCGCCGCAAGAAGAATTAGATGATTAGTTAACCACATAAGACGCCGACCACAGTAGTTCAGTTACATGGTTACCCTCCCATGTCACAATTTCGGCAAAACCAGTTCCACATTATACAACCTGCGCCGTTGCTCAACTCCACGCGTGCTGCAAGCTGCAGACAGGTCGCCGAGCGTCACGCGGGTAAAGGTTAACCATCACGTGATCACGTGACTCCACCGCGCCTTGCGCCACGGACCGGCGCGGCGTGGTTGCGGTTGCGCCGTGGTTGCGTCCACCTGTCGGCTGCTGCGGCCCCAGAGGCGCGGACGGGGCCTTTCACCCGGGTAATGGGAATGGGGTAATGTTAAGGATCAAGTTGGGTGTGGAGGCTGCGCGGTTACGACCAGCGAGCTGATTGACGGCTTGTGGCTCGTGTGACTGGGTGGTAGTCGGACCCGCTTTGTAGATTCGGAATAAATAAATAAATTGATTCGATGAATAAATACTTTCCACTTCCCTAATATACAGAGTTGCCTCAATAAAAGTAGAATAGTTCAATTTATTGCCAAACTAGAGGCTTGAAGGAGCTAATAGCCCATAATCACGATTGGAGGATATTTTATTTAAACCAATCCTTCTTTATCAGAGTACAAAGTACCCTCATCTTAAACTGCCCTAGATCCACCATATGTCAATATCGAGGACATGGTTTTGAATCAGTAACAGCATCCCATGTTTTTATGTAAATAAAGTAGACGTTTTTCAGTCCCATTGCTTTTTTAATGGTAGATATTTTGCGTTGTAATTAGTTTTCTGGTGAATTTAAAGAATTTCAGTATGTTTTCCCGAGTCCCTCAGATCAAGATCTCCAATTCGAGCCCTCTCCCTTATCCTGCGTCTCGCCATTCACCCACAATTTCTGCGCAAAAATTTCCCTTGCGTAATTATATATACGGCACAGGAAATCATATATACTACTGGCATTTGAGGTCTATAGTTTATAAGGTCCTTGAAATGTAAACTCTATCAATTGCGTGTTGAAACAATCTACACAAGGCAATTTATGAAAGTAAATTTTATATTTTAGTGTGCCGGTAACGATTTCTATGTCTTTAATTTCTGAAATATTCCATTAATAGGAATGTCCCTATAATTATTTCACTGCTGTTTTTGCAAAATTGTCAATTATTTTCAGGCGTGGTTCTTGAAAATGTACTCTTCAAATAGATATGAATTCTGGTGTTTTCTATAGTTTGATATTTTTATACTATGTCCTTTTGATAGCAAATATTTAAAATTAGGTAACCAATTCTATGGAACGCGTAGGGAAAATAATTTTAATGAATGCTGTTTGGTGCATGGGGACCTTAAAACGAAATAAACGAGAAAATATTTAGGTGGAATGGAATAAATAAAGATTATTAAGACTCATGAAGTCAGTTTTACTTAGGAAAAGTAATTAACATACAATTATAAAATGTTAATTCAACTGGGAAAGGTAAAAACACGGAATTTACACATGTGTGACATTTAATATTGAATCGATCACATGTTAACAACAGATTATTATCAAGGCGACACTATAAAGGATTACTATACGAATACAAAAAGTTAAGGTTGCCTTGGATATTGTGAAACCCTTAAGAGTAGCTTTTTTCCTTTAACTCTTTTTACGTTAGAAGGATACAGAAGTAAAACATTATAAGCTTAGGCCTACTGTCTTTGGCCTTGGCCCGTGAGGGTTGCTGGCACTCGAGTGAAAGAGTGAATGAGTTAAATTTGTAATATTTTTTCCTGTTTTTTATGTACGACATTTTTTATTTACTATATTCTCTACGACGTAAATATTCGTCGAGGATTGGACGTTTCGAAAGGTCATTCCTGCCAGTCACGAGCTTCCCTTTTCTTAACGCGAAGCCCGTTATCACTAACACAAAACATCCCTCGGCAGATGCTGGCTGCTGGTGCCGTTGTCTTCAGAGATAGCCACTGTTTTATGGGAACGTTTCCTTGTTTTGTAACCGACAACCGCAGGAAGATAGAAAGCGAGTCGCGAAACCTCGCCTCGTGTAACCAATAAACTTTATACGCCTTGGGTAATCTCTCCAAGCAAATAAACAATATCAAAAGAGAAACTTTAAAACGTCACTACAAATATACATTGAATTAACTAAGAGAACACCAACATGAAAAATTGGAATTTTTCATTTTGTCCCGTCCAAAGTTTGTTCAAATCAAAGATATTGAAGAATTAAAGTTTTTTCCTTCTTTTGACCTCAGTTGCTCACCGCAAGAATAGATTTAACATTTACTTTTAAGGAAACCTGTAAAAATAATTGTACTTTTTTACAACGTCATGCTGATTTATATTTGCTATTCTCAGCCTTTAAGTTTAATTAAGAACAGGTTAAAATAAAATTGATCTTAATGGATATGAAAACAGGATTAGTCAATTGATATAATGAGTAAACATTAAACAGTGCATGGCCTATATACAAATATTCAAATAACTTTTCTGCTATGCTTGAGTTACTAAAACATATATAGCTTTTTTAACATTAAGAAAGTGTTAAAAATTACCTCTAGATGTAATTTTTATCTCTAGAGTGCGATAACTATTCTCTTTTCCTTTACAAACGATCGATAGTAAAACTTAAGTACTTCCTAGGTAATTGAGGAAAACTATAAAATATCACTGGTCAGAGAGTTACATGAAGAAATTCATTACACAGGGTAATTTCTTTACAGTCATCAACACAATTTTTCTGTAGTTTTCCGTCTAATTAGCCTTCTTAATGTTAGAAGGCCTCTATAGATAATATCCTTGAACACCGGTGACTCAAGTGTCAAACTTAGCTCAGTTGCATTTAAAAGTACATTGCTATTTTTTAAGAATCATAAAAGAGTAATCAGTAATAATTAATATTGCTTTTTTAGGCACATACAAAGAGCGATAACATATATCGAAAAAAATAGAAGGCTTACATACATTTGTTTAAATTTTTTACTATTATTTATTGTTACTATTGGTGATTAAATTGTTAAGGATTGTCTCAAGCCTGACCTGTAAAATGTTGAACGGGTGGTTTTAATGAAGGCGTTCACTTCTTCAATTAAGTTCGCCTGTTCGACCTTGAACGAAGACTTGAAAAAACACATGATCGTCATTAGGATACTGAACCCGGAATCATTTTAAATATGACCTTGCAACTACTTTATCATGATTTTTCAGTTTAGCACTTCAAACACAAAATAAAAATTAGTGTAGGGTTCTTTTTGTCAATTTAATAGGTACTTGTGGACACGCGCTCAGCAGCTGTTGAGTTTCAGTTGCAAGTAAAATGTTGTTTTCATTCATTTTCTTTTTTTTTTATTTAACTTTACAATCTGTTCTATGCTAATGTGAACAATGAGTAAATATTATGTAGGGTAGAATGTTAGTTAACATATAAATTTATCCTATGTCCAAGTCCAAGATTGAAGACCTCTTCAGTCTGTAAACAGTGTCTGTATTGTCGAGCAGGTTCATCGCTAGGTGATTAGGGTGGTTTTCTAATTTTCCAATATAATTTTCACTAAATCTCGTGATCTCTTCTTTCACCTAAGTATTTTAAAGTCTTCATGTAAGGTCCTGTTGGAAACATATCTAGGTGCGTTGGCAATCTTGCGTAATAGTTTTGACTGGTACCTTTGAATTATTATTTCAATGTTAGAGACACTTGCAGAAATCATTTTAAAACATAGACCTATCCAGACGTTCCTTGAAATTTGTGTTCCATTGTTAAATTTTATGGATGAATACCAAATTTCCACTGCTGCGACGTCTGGGTCTCTTTTCTTAGGGATAGCTTTCCTCCTCTTTGTATAGGAAATGTATACATTTCTTTTTATTTCCAACACAAAAATGTACTCCAAGCTTTTTCCAAAAACACTTTAAACTATTAAAATCAGTACAGAACTGGAGGGGCTCTAATCACAAAAACTAGCGTATTTATTGATAAATATATAAATTGAATGTAGGTTTTTATACAGCAAATATGAAAACAATAATTTATCATGATTGAAATTTTTATAACTTTGTTTAAGTTTCAACCTACAGACTTGGATTTTGTTTGTAAAGTTTAATGGAAGTAACCTATCTGTTCAAAGATATTTAGTGTTACAAAAGCATCCATTTAAAATGTTAACTATAAGTTTAAAATCTCAGCAGTTCTAATCAATACTTTCAGTACTTCATCTCTGTCGTTTTGTCTCTACGCAACCGCAACACTACGACCCTCGATCTGGGACAACCAGTCAACCGAGTGGATCCAAAAGCCCTCCCCAGGCCGGTGTAGCATGCACGGATGGGACCATGCTAGAAGTGGCGCGCGTCCCTTTTGTGCATGCGACCCTCCATGCTCAAAACGGACGCTACCCCGGCGGGCTGGAACTATGTAGGGACTGGCGCGCGTCCCGTCTGTGCATGAGACCCTCTATGCTCGGAACGGACATCAATGAAGTCGAGACTTTGGACCTCCGGAGGGGCTCAACAAGGGCGCAAAGAATTAAAAACAACACGCCTCACTGGTTAGAAAAAATATAACGTGTTTATTTTTAATGTTAGTATTCTATTAAGTTTACAATGTTATCAGTAAATATTATAACAATTATAATACCAGGTATTTATAGTTTTCAAATTAATTTTGTTTGTAAAGTCTGTATTAGTCCAACAAAAATATATAAAAAATACCCCTACCAAGGTACGTATGTAGGGGTATTAAAAATACCCCTTACTATACTTTTCAAAACTATACTTTTTCAATTTAATCAGTTAAAAATCGGATGTTTTCGAAAGCAATAGGTTGTGCATAATTAACTAGAGTATGTAATAAAAAAGTAGCAAAATAACACGTTAAAAATATATTTAAAGTTTTCGTTTTAAAATGTATATATGAATGCCAGAGTATTATCAACACGATAATTCGCATTTGTCTATAGCTCCGAGCGTCCATCCGTCCGAGGCGGTTTCTCGAGGTGTATTATATGTAGCTGTTTTCAATGGTATAAACCTAAGAAAAGATAAATATAGTAATGATTATACTCCAAGTTTGAAACGTCATTGATGGTAGTGCAGGAGTGTGACAGAGTTTTTTCAGAGTGTTGGTTATCTTAAAATCAAATATGCACATGATTCGAACAATAATGTGTAGAACTTAAAGCAAAAACTAGCATAGATTAAACTTTGCTGTATCAATATAGTTACATTCTTACTTTAAGATGAAAAATATAGCATTCAGGCCTACCTTAGCTGGATAAAAGATTTTCCCATATATTTAACATTTTGTTGTGAATTCTAATACATTGTTAAACACTGTCACGGAATAAATATTATTATTACATAAGATTACAATTATTGAAACGCACGCGTTAGCCCCACAAGTATAAACAATGACAGAAGTTTCAATAGAAACCTTTGAAGTGCGTGAAGAATGCGGCTGCCCGGACTCAGGTAGGTGTCTGTGCATACTGGGGTAGCATGTGCAATTGAGACCAAACCCAGAAAGCAGGTAGGCGCCCATTCGTACATGGAGGGGTGCATGCGCAACTGGGACCCGACGCCTTCGCCCACACGACACTTTGTGCATGCTACACCTGTCTCCGCACGGGCCGTTAGTTCCAAACTGAGTTACTAGGGTCAATCTTACTCTGGATTCCAACTGTTGTATTTAAAAAAATCATTATAGCGAAGGATTTGTTATTGCGTTGTATTGTTTTGACTTTTCCATTCGCTTCTAGTGTTTAAAACTACGGTACTCCACGTTTCGGATAATCCACCCGTTATCAAGTGATCCTAATTAAAATTAAATATTCATGTATTTTCCATTTTACATGTATTTACATTTTAAAATGAAGACCAATAAGTGTAATTTTAAAATGGTGTGTGTGATTTTTAAATGTATTATAAGTGGTCGGGTCACTTTTATAATACATTAGATACATTATATACATTACTTGAAATGGCGACCTACCCAGGTAGGTATTTTAAGCCAAGTATGAATGACAGATGAGTGAAGGATAATAGTGGCGCGATCTTGTAGTCTTGTTACTGACCAAGGCCGATAGATGGGAGGAGTGTCCTTAACTCCCGAAACGCAGTGTAATTCAATAACTTTTGGATGGCGGCAATTTCCAGACAACTGGCTCTGCTATTATAGACCGACTCAAATTACTTGGCCCAGACCGTCCATAGGCCAGCTGCTAAAATTAACATTACTCTTATGGGCTGGCTGGGCCAAGTTATGTGACTCCGACTATACCGGGCGGTGAGTGGCGATCGGTTGTTATTGTTATGATGCACTTGTCTCTCCTAATGGCTCAGTTACATTACATTTTCATATCAGATTCTACCATCGGCTTCCTATAGGGTATCTTCCCTCATCATTATATTGGATAGCTTTGTAAACAACTTATCGTAAACGGTCTGTTTGTAAGTCATGAGTCATGAGAAGAGGCGTATAAATGTAGATTAAATTGAACCGTACTGGCTTTAAAACAGGAAAAGCTATTACCTGTAAGTACTATTTGTGATCCGTCACACTATGTTATTTCTTATCTCACGATTTTTAGCATACATCTTTTCTACGTATCCTTCATATAGTAATTGAACATTTTTGTTACAACTTTGCCTTAAAATTTTTTTTGGTTAGTATTTCTTAAGGTTAAAAAATCAAAACCTATTTAAGAGATTTAAGTCTTAAAATTAAACATCTTTAATAAAGATGTCATATTTTGTTCAAGTCTTCAAGCCTTGTCTTTGTTTTAGACAAGAAAATAAGACTTGCAAATATACCTTAATAGGCCTAAATACAAATATCTACGTTTTGGTATCAAATTTTCCCGGGGCTTCAAAGTTGCAGACTCAGCGAATTTCAAATTTTTGAAACAATAATTCAAATAAGGGTTTGTATCAAGTAATAATCTCAACGTATATACTTAGCATGTTAAAATATTCACCACATTAATTATCTGGGACGAGAGAACGCTATTTTGCTGCCATGTAAGTTTAAAAGTGGGGGATTTTTAGGCTGGTTCAGTATATATCAACCAGAAGTTAGATTACCAAGCCACTTTACTTCAGGATAGGAAATCAATAAGTGTGTCAAGCCTCGATCCTCACTCCTCCCTGCAGTAATCAGCCTTATATGTGTGTGAAATTCACACAAGATTTCTGAGCTACATGAATAAGCGGTTTCACCGGCGAGCACAGACTGTGCTCGCTGGGTTTCACCAATGCTAACGTCTTATTTTATATCCCACGCCAACAATTTGAGAGGAAACTTATCCAACAGTTATCTCTCAGCTTTAATTGTTACTATAGGCACAGATGAAGTAGTAATATTACTTCATCTGTGCTATTTCGACTAATATATATACACAGGTCTAAATCACTGTACTAAAAAGGTTGAAAAGAAATAACGAGAACACGCCCTGTACAACTGAGATGTGACATTTAAAACAATTAATTTCCAAAACAAATGTTCTTTTGATTCTAAAGTATATTCTGCAATCATTTTTATCGTCAAGTACGACTCAACGCGCGTGTAATAACTTCCTTAGTGCGGACTAGTAGTTACCGTGGTGCAGACGTTTTTGTCATTCCATGACATTTGGACACGGTAATTACTTTTTAAGTGTCTGTCTTAAGGTTGTAAAAGAGATTATAAATGAAGGGTGCACGGGAAAAACGATCATAGTAAAAAACAAATTTTTTTAGATATTACAATGGCAACAATGCTCTTGCATTGGACTACCACACAGCAGTTCAAAAACCAGATAAAAGTGATCGTAGTCAGAGTAAATCACATTTGAATTGTAGCTATACAATGGAGAAACGATCATAGTCATCTATAAGAGAACTTTCGACTAATATACGCAGGTCTAAATCACTGTACTAAAAAGGTTGAAAAGAAATAACGAGAACACGCCCTGTACAACTGAGATGTGACATTTAAATCAATTACTTTCCAAAACAAATGTTCTTTTGATTCTAAAGTATATTCTGCAATCATTTTTATCGTAAAGTACGACTCAACGCTACTCGATAAGGGGATCGATAAGGGGATATCGATCATGGTCTTTGCGTGGCAGGGAAAAACGATCATAGTCGTCCATGCGACTATGATCATTTTTTATCATTTTTCACTGTGCCATATCAAAACACGGTCTAAATTATGGTAATAACAACGTATTAACAGTGTACAGAAAAAATACTATGCAACTGCTGTGAAAAAAAGTATCAGTAGGCCTATGTGACGTTCTATTGCTAGTGGGTAGAGGCAGTCATACTGTGGAAAAATGATCATAGTCAGATGACTATGATCGTTATTGCATATTGGTAGGTATGTGTATATACCTTGGTTTTTATTTTTTTAATACTATAAAAAATAAGATGACTTTAAAAAATAGTTTAATAGGTACCTCAATGTACTCACTACCATATTATGTGTCCTGCACTTGTATAAAAAGTAGTTTTAGATACCTTAACACTGAATAAAACCTTAAAATTACATTTCTGTAAAAGTTTGTTTTCGTGACTTTGATTGTTTTTCCCGTGCGCCCTTCAAATTCCAAACCACGAAGTGGTTGTAAAAAAGAAAATGTAAATGTTTTATGAACATTTACATTTTCTTAAGAAATGCTATAATTAATTACAAAAAAGTTTTAAACAGCTCTGTTGCTAACATTTCTGATAAATTACTATCGCATAAAGCAAATCACATATCCTAATTTTATAACCCATCATTAATGTCTTATCTTACCGTCCATTGATAGGAAACTAGTCAAGGCAAACCATTTACTTTTAGTCGTAATCTTATATTAGCTTGCATAGATAAACAGGATGTGTTGCATCATATTCCCAGCATTTTTTTATGTATAGATACTATTATAGATGGTATAAAAAAACTGGTTGTACACGACTACGATAGTTTTTGTGCTATGCATATGCAAACTAGATATTCCTTGAAGTTCTCTATTTCTTATGTAAAAACCATTTACATCATTCTAATTGTGCATGTATAAAAGAAAGAACCCTAAGAAGTTTTATTTTGAAATTGTATATCCCATTATGCACACCCACAATGTTGAACTAATAAAGCAGTCTCGTTTTCCGTTGTTAAGATAGTTATTTTTCATGACTACGACTTTAGAGGTTTACGTTTCGATACTAAGCAGTTACTCTTATCAAAGAAACATCATATTTTTAATAAATTAAAAAAATATAAATGTATATTAGTTCAGTCAACAATTCAAAGGAGTTAAATGCAATACAGTAGTAACTGACTGGTTTAAATTACAACAGTGATTTGTTAATAAACTGGATGATTTTAGCTTCGATGATGACTTATTTAAATGTTCACAGTATTTCACGAATCATGCATAAAATGCTCATTTTAAAGAGACTACATAATATTTTTTTCTACATAATTTTAACTTTTAAAATTATTGGATGGTTAACCCCATCCTCCCCTTGTCATTCCTGAGTCATGTTTTGGTGACAGAAGGTATTCGCCTAGGTCAACAAAGAACACTCGGCGGCGGTTGAGTGTTCTCAGAACTATTTCCCAGGTAGCAGTTGCAGCTTCAGTTGCACTGTGTGCAGTTCGCTGTCACGGTCGACCTGCTGCTACGTGCAACTCCGCACGCGCACCAACCAACAATAAGCAATAAAGCGTTATTTCAGAGCATTTTCCCATGTTTCCCTATCCGGAGCTGCGAAACCCTGCCCTTTTCTTCAGAGTGACTGTGTTTCGAACCCGAGGCTTTACAGATATGAAAGGTTGATGGTAAACATGTGAAGAAAATGTTCAAGTTGAAGATCTGAAGATGGCAATGTAATTTGCCGAAACGCGTCATCCAACTAGGATAAAACAAGAATCACGAGGCTGACAGGTATTTAACCTTTTTAATTAAGTCAATTCACGTGATACAGAAAATCAACAACATTATGAAGTTGATGGTAACCCAGAAAGAATAATATTGTACTATTCACCAATGCAATAATAACACCGTTGTCAGTTATTTTATGAGCGTGATTTCAATCCACCGCCTGAGCTTCAATCTCCTAGTCTTATCATAATCCTGACACATTTTTTTTTTAGCAAATTCCTATAATTAAACTAGTAGTTTAATATTCTTGTTCAGTTACAGTCAAACATGTCCGATCGTTAATTCGGACACAACCGATTAGATAAAGACAGTAAATATATTTTACCGTATTTGATTAAGTCAGATCTGAAGGCAGTTCAAAGCATAGTACAAAAATAGAAATAGATGAAAACGCAATAATCTTCGTGAAAACCTGTTATCAATTAATTCGTTGCAATTTCAAATTCACCACCTTAATTTTCTTCAATTTGCTAATTTAGACATCATTCCACTCCATAAATCTTTAATAACGGTCATTACTGCCGATTCATCATGACTCGCTCTCGCAGTGTGGCGACTCGCTGCGGCTGCGGCGGCGGCTGCGGCCTTTACTGGCGGAACTCCCCCGGACTGGACCGGCGGCGTCCTCCAGCGGGGAAGGACACCCGGAGGTCGCGGCTGGAGGCTGAGGCATTGAGACTGGTGGGAGGCTGAGCCCGGCTGCCGGTACCGAGAGAGTGGACAGTGATACATCTTGATGATAACTGGGAGGGAGGGAAAAGGCCGATAAGGTTTTGGAATTGAAGAGCGTTTATAAAATTGTCCCTCCTTAAGGGGATTCCCTACTGAAAATGCTAAATTTGTTAATATTCTTCTTTTTGGTTCTGAATAACGTTTTTCTAGTTTGCACTTGTTACAAAAAGAAACTTTTGTGGTCAACATTTTTAATTTGCAGTTTTAGGTATATTTTTTAGGTACAATATACTTAAAAATAATGGTTACATAAAAATTGATATATCTCAGGTTCTATATTGGCTAAAACTTCATGATCAAAGTGTCATTTTATAGGGGTTTTAGTCTTTTAAATGTTAGGTAAAATTAGATTTGAAACTATTTAGAAAAAAAAGTATTCAATTTCTAGTTGTGCTACAGGCATAATTTTACCTAACTTTTTAGATATACTAGTAAGGAATATTGGGTGAAATTTTCAACCTTTTACTACAAGTACTTTATGAGATATATCAATTTTAGTGTTGAAAAACACTGAAAACCCAAACTTGCGGGAATCGCGCATTGAAAGTTCGCGAGCGTCATCGTGGCTAGGCTATTTCATCCTGGAGCGGCGGCATGCAGAGCATAATATATTTTTTTCTTTTAGCGAATTTCCCCTATAGGGAAGTAGCTATTACCGTAGGTGGCACGGTGAGACTTAAGCCCGGGACCATGTTATTTTTTCATTTTGAGGTCCCTAGACCCCAAAAACACTGTTCGTTCATTTTCATATATATGTATATATATATATATATATACCTGTCCGTAGGCGCGATAAATTTTGTAAAAAAGATCCGATCTTGATGAAATTTGGAACAAACGTGTAAAGCGTCATTCATGACTTCGAGTTCGAAAACCAGCAAGATTGACTTACTCCAACAAGATTTTTTTCACAAAATATAATTTATTTTCAAGATTTAACACCTTTTTACTAATTATTTTTAAACTTAATTGTCAAAATTGAATTCAGCTTAAAAAAACAAACAATTTAGCATTTTGAATTATTATTCTATGTCAGTCCGTTGCTTAGATATTGGATAATATTGGATGTGCTAAACACAGTACGTTGTCCAATATTTTGTTTTTAATTTTTCCCTCCAAAAAGTATAGTCACCCTGATTTGAGATTGTTTTTTTTTAAATACAATTCTGAACATATGATTAAATTTGCAGGTGTTGAATATTTTATTTGTGTTTATTTTGAATAGAGTTCATTGATCAAGATTTTGCAGAAAATATATACTATATCAAAAAATACAAATTATTTTTAAATTTAATAAAGAAAGTAAGAGCATTTGGAGGGGGGGATGTCTTTGTCTAAGCTGCCTGAAAATGTAGCATAATATATGATATGTTTACAATTATGAGAATTGATAATATGTTTTATTGAAATTGGCTGGTCTGTTGTCCAGGTCTGTTGCAACAGGGATGTTTTAATTACTATAAAACTGACCATATGATTGAATTTAAGTTTTTCATGAAATTAAACTATTTGTTTGTTTTGAGAGTTTTGAGTTCATTGGTTATATGTTTGTTTACATTTATATTCTATAGCTAACAAGATTACAGTTATTAAAAATTAAAAGGTTAAGAATTTATAAAATATAAAAGTGTATGTGTCACTAATGAAAACCAATATGGTATCTTTGTTAATTTTCCTCATGTTTAAGCTCATGAATGATTAAATATGAGTTTTTAGTATATCATTTATTTAACGTATTCAAATGATACTTTCCTTCAAACAAGTTGAATGCTCACATATACAAAATAAATCCTATGGAAATTCGCTGAGTTCGCAGGTCTGCTGCGACGGGGGTATTTCGTATATAAAACCACTTATACCTTGTTATGTATGGTTTTTCTGAAAGAGGACATATTGTAGAAAAATAATACGTAAAAAAATTTGCTTGAAAAAATAAAAGTTTTGTCATTTTCAGTAGGGAAGGGAATCCCTTAACTTGTCATTCTAAAACGAAAGGGCAAGTTTTTTCCCGAACCTTTAAAACATTAACTTTGCCAAATAAATGCACTGGCACTTTGTTTTGGCGAGCCGAGGCAACGGAGTATGGCTCTTTTACTTGAGATAGCTGTGCTACTGGCGAGGGAGATGCGAGACACCGCTCTAAAATTATTTCCAAGTGGGTCTTCAGAGAACATTCAGCAATGAAAAAAATTTCACCTCTGCCGAAAGGCTGTTGACAGTGGTTGATTTTTTAGGGTGATGAATATATAACATACCCACACGCTGCAATACTATATTAAAACATTTGTAAATAAATTTCATAAATGTTTTAAGATTGCAAATGTTTCATCATTTAGATAATTATTGTCTCTCCATCAACCACATTTCGTTCAATCCGAGGGGGAAAAAGAATGAATCCTTTTCCCATTATCTGAACGAATTCTAATATTACGTTTTTTAACACACTAATGAAAGTGAAATTTTCTGGTTAAGTGTTGTGATCTTAAGTTCCCTCTCGGATCACATAAGTTTTCCTCAAAGAAAAAGAGTTTTTACATTAATGAATCAGACTCCTTATCACGAACATTACAGCCAGTGAGGTTCACTGGCATTTCGGCGCTCAGACACCAGAGTCTCCCAGGGTGCGGGCGCAGGAAACTATTATAGTAATTAGCCAATTGCATCACTCGAGGACTCGAGGGAAATCGGCACGGATTACCTCGCCCGTGTCTGTTCCATGATAACCAATGTTTTACAATTATACGTAGGTTGGTCTGGACGAATTTTCCTCATGCAGAGTACTGTACGAATACGCCTACGTATTTTTGGAGCTGAAACGATGCCGTTCGAAACATAGCTCGATTATAATGATACTAGTGTTCACACACGGGTTTAAAAAATTATGACTGATCATTTTTCATCGCACCGAAAGAATCGAAGGGTCGAGAAACTGAAACAATCTGCTCAGGCTGAACTTCTTTGAGGCCAAGGAACGCAAGGGCGTGACTAGGTCTAGAAGTGCCACACCTTGAGAGAAATAAAGTGGGAAGAGGTTTAATCTATTTAATCTATGGTTAATATGTATGTGAACACGTTATCAGTCAACCTGAACAATTATTATCACTCTCAAGAAGAAAGTTATCCAAAATATTAAATACCTAGTAGCGAGTTATTCATAGATGTATTCTATAACACTTAAATTAAGTGTTAAGTGTTATAGAATACATCTATGAATAACTCGCTACTAGGTATTTAATATTTTGGATAACTTTCTTCTTGAGAGTGACAATAATTGTTCAGGTTGACTGATAACGTGTTCACATACATATTAACCGTTTATATGTGTTTGGATAATTTTAT
Organism: Flexamia atlantica; assembly: GCA_035578135.1. NCBI lineage: Eukaryota > Metazoa > Arthropoda > Insecta > Hemiptera > Cicadellidae > Flexamia > Flexamia atlantica. Next base: position 13,903,954 of record JAQJVK010000018.1, read on the forward strand.
AATCCAAAACCTATGGATTATAAAAATTCCAAACTGTTATGGATAATTGTATAATGTTGCTATTTGTAATAGAACATAATATTAAATTACTTCTATATGACGATTTTTAGATATATAATTTACTAATGATGTTTATATATTTAGTTCCTCAAATATTAAACACTATAAGAATAGTTGTTACTTTAATCACAGAAAACTAAAGTTTTCTGTGCTTTAATGCATATTAACTCTATTTACTTTTTATTATATTGTTATTTATTCTCTAGTGCTATTTAAAATAAGTCGTGCGTTAAGTATCGACGGTCAGTGAGGATGAACTGTGTTCAAATACGGTTATCAAAATTAAATATTCTTAATGCTGCATTGTAATTGGCTTTTTCTGTTTTATAGTATTTTTAAAGTGAAATAAATAGATAAAACAATGGATGGGTCTCTTTAAAATATAAATTCCGTTTAAAATATAAAATAGGATGAAAAAATGCTTTTACCCCACCTGCTTTGTTTAGACACTTTGCACTCTATGTAATGGGTGAGCGAAATAATAATTTGTCTCCCAACGGGAGTAAAGTGACTACTTTGTTTCCCAGAGGTAAACAAATTAAACCCTTAAGAATAACATTGAAATCGATAATTCAATAATTAGAGAGCCTTAACATTTCCACATACACATGCAAACACTTTGCAGCTCAAAGAATGCAGGCGCTAACATCTGATTTAGTGGCAGGAATAATCAAATAAGATTAACATTAACAACAATCAGCTGTGAGAACGTCTAAGAATCAAGCAGTTAAGGAAGTTGCAACAATCAGCTGATCGCTGGTGGATGCATACTTGCAGCTACCCGGATGCATATACACTATTAGCAGAAAGAGACAAATTAGACATTGTTATTACATTAGAGTCCCGCAGACTCGGAATTCGACAACCCGGAATTCTGGATAACTCGGAAAGCCTGCCAGAGCTATAAAGTGCATTGAGATTCAAGGCAAGAGCATGGTGTGACACATATAAAGCAGTTTTGGTTTTTCTTTAATTTTTTTTGTAACTGATAATGTAGTTTTTGTATTTTTTACCATGCAATAAATAAATGATTTCTTATAGAAATAACAGAAACTACTCTTATTTTATTCTTATTTCTACTCATTTCCCGATAACTTGGAAATTTCACAAACCCGGACACCGTTCGGTCCATGTTAATCTGGGTTTGTGGGACTCTACTGTACCTGCAAAGTTAATAACATAAATTTGTATGGTCTGGATAGGATATTCATTATTGCAGGAGGGGAAAAATGTTCTGTGTATTTCGAGTGTAAAAGCACATTGTCTCCCTCGTGAAAATTTCCGCCCTCTCAATCTCGGGCGCCAAAATTTTCACCCGTGAGACAACGTAATTTTCTCAATCAACGCACAAATAACTAGCAACATTTTAACTACCGGGTGTCAAAATTGTGAAGGGCAAATTAATTTTTAAATGTGTTTCGAACCTTTGCGGTAGGTTACGTCACTCTAACCCGCATATACTGTTTTATGTTCTGTTTTATAGCCTCATGACTAAACGAAAATGGGTTTTGCAATGACTGTAAAACCATAGCCATCTCTACTCAAAATTTCATGTGGCAAAGTCCTATCATTAAGTCAGACATTTTCATATTTTACATTTCCACCACTGTGAGGAGCAGAACAAGTTTTGACAATCATCCACATTCTCGCTCTTGCTTGTCAAGATATTTGATATTTGATGACCCTTCATACACCTTGAGCTTTGCAATACAGGTACAAATGTATAATCTTTGTACCTCATGTTTTGCATATTTTTGTTTGTTTTACTAGTGAACACGCGCTGCTCAGCTTTTAAAATGCGTTTAGGTTTATGTTTATTGCCTTTTGCATGGTAATAGTATATTTCGCAATAAGGACTGAAATGAGGTTTTGCAGGCTCGAGATCTTGTTTCAAATTCGAGACGAAGTCAAGAATTTGAAACGATCGAGAGCTGCAAAACCCTTTCGGCCGAGGTGCGAACGCTATTTTTCACTACACTACACAATGAAATATACCCTAAATAATTAAACAAAACTGATTATTATTTGACTCACTTGAAAACAAAACACAGCTATAACAATCATATGATCGCAACTATCCTGTCTTGAATGCCGTATAAGTTTGTGATGTTCTGACGTTGTTTCAAGCAAATAAACGATCAGCTGACTTTCGACCCTAGGGCCCCCAACGTTTTCGGTCCTGTGGCGGCAAACGGTGTGTTTCGGTCCGCGTTTGACGTTTGTAAAACAGGTGATTTCACAGTAGTGTAACAAAAGGGTTTTTGGAATCTTCCTTGTAGTCTCTGCTCCAATTAGGACAAATAGAAAACTTTAAGGGCGTCCTGGGATCTTCCTTTTTCCTTGCAAAACTTAACGCTGAACTCTTTCCAACGACACTTGATTTGCTATAATCGGTTCAGAACTGTAGGAGATTTCTTGTTCACAAAAAACCGCGGTTTACTCGTCAAATATGATAAGTGACAGATCTGTAGAAGAACTATAAGTCTTATTCATAAACCCCACTCATCAAGTGTATTAAAAGTCCTTATTGTTTGATTCATTGTTACTATAATCCTATAAGTGTAAGGGTCTAGTTCAATGACTACCAAGCGAGATATACACCTTTGTAATTCTCTTCATGATTATAATAGTTCCAGATTGCTTACAGAAACAAATATTATGTAAGTGTTACAGTTTTTCTCACGTGTACTGGCGCCAATCAACATAATTATGTAGGTTGTAACACTCAAAGTCTTGAGTTGAGTAACAAATAGCAGCTAGCAGCTCCTTACACACACACACACACGCGCGCGCGCGCGCGCGCGCGCGGGTACGTGCACACACACGAACACACAGATGCTTGATTCATTTATCAACATCGTTATCAAGGAAAAATTGTAGCTATAAGGAAAACCAAAGCGTATAAACCAGGCGGTATTGAATTAATGATCCTTGACAACTAAAGTGTCTTTTCCCAGAAGCAAGAGCGTTAAAGGACTATTTATAGGTGCAATTACATTGATTTTTTCTTTGAAATGGACAGATAGTGATGAAATAGATAGTTAAAGAGATAGTTAAATAGATAGTTAAATAGATAGTTTAAAGAGCAGATGTAAGCTGACGGTGTGTTGTAAAGACGAAATCCGAAACATAGAAAAATAGTTTGAAAGAGAGTTTTGAAAGTTGGATATTGTTCAAGGTTCCTCTGAGAGCATGAACTTATGGGTATATAAACTACCCATGACTTTTAAACTGCCACACTTGGCAGAGTCCAACAATATGATCAGGAGGTAGGAATTTGCTTTTTCAACGTTTTCCAAAATCTATTGATCCTTATCAATAGCGTTGGGAAACTGTTGAGTCTTGATTAAGCCCTTGCTTTATCATTTTAATCTATGCCATCTGCAATCTAACTACTTTTCCAGCAAACAACTCAAAAAATCCTAATCATAGGTATTAGTCATGACGGTCTCAATAATACAATTAACCTGGCTGCACGACTCATCATCAAACAATAAAAAAACGAAATAAAAAAATTCATCCTCATTTTTATAACGTGAAAATTTTACTTAATTTTGAATACTGTTAAGATTCCTTGAAAATAAGATTTGTTACACCTCGTTTTATTTTTATGTATATAATGTTTGAACAAGTTTAATCTCTTAAGAAATGTTTTTTAATAATCATTAAATTTCCTTCAGTGATTCATTAACTTTAATGACGGCCATTTGCGGTAATGCATAAATGCCAAGAAGACCATCATCATGTCTTTAATAGATGAGTGAGGAAGAAATAAAACGAGATAATGGTCGTTGAAAATTACGATGATTACGCTGAAATTGAACATCACAATGATAAGCAATTTAATTGTTCAACATTTTTACAATTTTAATTTCCTTATATTACCTGAACCGTAATGCATTAGCAGTTTATAGTTCGCAAAACACAATGCACCTCCATAATCATGACTCAAGAGAATAGATTAAATCCAATACAAAATGCATCGTACCACAAAATATAAAAAGACGCTGCAACTCAAATGGCAAATTATTAAATAAATTAAAAGAAAAATGAAACATGTACTAAAACAAAAAAAAATTTAATTGAAGAAAGCGTACAACATTTAGAAAATGTTAGTTTACTATATGAACTTGACACTGACTTTATACAATAACATATCAATCATATCATAACATATTACTTAGATTTAATTTACCTTAAATTTAAGATAAATAGTTGAATTTGGATTGAAGAAACCTAGCAATCGAGAAAAGATGGTTAGGTTTTTGCATGTTTCTGGTATATTTTTTTTTTGAGTATTAAAAGTTTACCTAAGTTCGATTAACGGAAGCGTCTCATTTTTAAGATGGCGTCCAATGTGGGGTCAAAAGCATTAAAGGTGTAGGAAATTAAAAGTGAATTGGGTGTCATAAGACCATTACAGATGCTAAGAACTTCACTTTGACTGGGTTCCTAATCTCTTTGCTCTACCTTGGATCCATCATTTTGGATCTTTTGGATTTAAAAGAAAATGTAAGTAGTCATGATTTATTATTTGTAGCACGGATTGATCTGCAAATAGCAGATATTTAACTTACGTCTTCAATCCTGTCTTTGTTCATTGATGAACGCGCGTTTTGGCCTTAGGCCATCGTCGGCATCCTTCTTGTACACTAAATTAACATGTTCTACGCTGCTTGGATCTTGAAGCAAGCTGGGTCAAGTTATTAAAATAACACGAAGAACACAAACATTTAACACGGATACGTACGAAAACATCGAAACGCGGGTTTAAAACAACGTGCGGACGTATTCGGGAGCGGGCTCGGTAAATATAGTGTGACGTCATTTGAAAACCGACATTAAAAATAGAGATAGAATAGAACCAATTTCAAAATTTTAATAAGAATTTTTACATCATGCTAAGATCTATATGACGAAACCAGATCAGGCTATTTTACAGAAACAGCAAGATTATAAAGTTAACACAAAATCTCTTTTGTTTGATTAAAAAAAGTAATAAAATATGAAAAAACTTTATTATTAATAATTTTTTTTGAAACGATAACGTTGATATTTCGCCACAAAGAAAGGTCCTTGTTTGTTTTACGCACGACAGAGTGTAATTAACTGCATAGCATTGACAGTCTGTCCAATCACTTCGACCTTCGCTTTGACGGATAACTTTCATGTTTCATAACTAATGCTCAGGATCTGTTGCTTGAGTAAACAACTAATTAATGTACAAGCTTCTCCTGAAATTAATTATTTTCATTTTTTCCTACAGTTTTCTAACCAAAGGTCTTAGGGTATTATACCCTAAGGTATAATACCCTAAGGTCTTGTTCCGACAAACACAACATTATTTTATAATTTTCCTCCATCCGCTGTCTTATTGTTTACATCTCAGGTCTTCAAATTTGTTTAAAGTTTCTTTAGACCTTTTGGTTTCCATGTTAATTTTGAAGAAAGGGAAACTAACCTAGAAACTACGTTCGGGCTTAAGTTACTTTCAAGTCAAATAATAAAGGTTGAACCTTTGACTATAAAAATAATTTAGATTCAAATTCAATGGTTGGCCAACCTCCTAGGCAAAAGAGCGTTGTTTTCTTACAGTATTATATTGAAATATTCACATTCTTACCTATAAATCCGTCTTCAATGAATATTTACTCACCCAGGGTATTTGTAAATCCTCTCAAGGAACTTATAATCCTTTAAAAGGAAAGGTAATAAGTAGCTTACTCCAGAATGCAGCCGGCATAATGTACCATAAGACAGATTACTATCTTCGAGTGAAGCAACGCACTAATGCCAATTAAACTACTGGTTTACTCAATATCGTTGCATAAGGTTAATTTAGAGTTGAGAGCGCTCGGCGATTGCGGCGCGGTTCTCCTTGCGGGAACAGCTTTCCTGCGACCCGAACAACCCACTGACCTCCCGGCGGGGAGCAACGCACCGACACGCTTCCTAGAGAACTAAATTTCTATTATTGGAAAAATTATTAAAACATAATTGAATTTTTTTTATTAAGAGGTTTTAGCAACCAAGGACGGATTGAAAGGGTGAAAAATGAGGATTTCCTACGCCAACCGATATTTGCTCAAAATTGCTTGTAAAAACGGGAAGCAATAATTTGAACACTACAGTACTGCAGTAGAACTGGATCTTTAGAACCGAAAGAATTTCAAGGAATACACAGACCCCTTTTTCGTTTATCAAATATTCAATTCGTCAAAAATCGTTAACTTGCGAGCCACTATAAAACACTCTGGTTACGATTCTTCCGGTTCTCGAAGAAACATTTTGTTCGATATACCATTGCAAAGGCTAAGATCAATCTGATCAAATATTCTCTTTGAAAACGGTTTTTTACACACGATAAAGCTACAAAAAGTGTTTTGTAGTTTGTGTTTTTAAAATATACATTTTTAAAAACTTTTGCTTGTGTTTTAAATTCTTTTATGAAAGTGTATTTATGATTGTGTTTTTAAAAAATAATGTGCGCTAAAATAGTGTTGCTTTTCCATTAATTGTTTTTAATTGGCGCCTAATACTTATTGTAGCAGCGTGCTACATTAGCAAATCTCAGCCATTCAGCATCATACATACAACTGCGAGATTTGAAATGACTTGGATCACTTTTCTTTACATAAGCAATTTAGAGAGGTATAGTCCGAACCAAATAACCTGCTCAGGCCGTAGGCTTAAAGTTTACATAGGTCTTATGATGAAGCTAGGCCAAGTTATTTGACTCGACCTAAAATTCATCAGTTGTTCAGCTCCCATTTTACTCATCAGGTTGGTGTGGCGTGCACAGCGTGACACCTGATAGGAACGCAGCAACATGCAGGAAGCGGCGCATCTCCAGATCAGCTGATTTCAGATAAAACACAATGCTATGGGGCTAAGTAGCAGCCACGCAATTTCAAGCTCGAAATCGTGTGACGCCGAGATATACATCGATGAGTGTAGCCAAGCCTTAGTCCCGGTTGTAAGAATCGCTCCTCCTTCCATCGCTCATCCATTCTCCCACACTGTTTGATAATTTAAAACTTGAATTCTTTCGAATTCCCTTAAATTGTTCATTCAGTCTCTCGCTCAGGTTGACAACGTAAAACTTGAATTCATTCAAAACTTCCTCAAATCGCTCATCCAATGCCCTGCTCTGTTTGATAAGGTGTAACTTGAATGCTTTCAGAACTTCCATAAATCGCCCAGCCAGTCTCCCGCTCTGTTTATACGTGTAAAATTTGCTTGCATCGGTCTACCAGTCTCCCCTACTTTTTGATAATACAGTAATGACAGCAACCCGGTTATTCAGCAGCTCATGCAGCAGGAGCAGCGGAAGGTCATTCCGTATTCCTTGTTTTAATTTGACGCCTGCTAATTCGGAAATAAAAACCATAGAGCTGTTTCTATAACGCCGGCTCGTTGACTATTTGTTGATCTTTAGCCCCTCCCTTGCTGATTTCCTTCTTCACTTCCCATTTTCCTTCTGCTATCAAAAACCTGTCTGAGAGTATTTTCTCACAAAATCATTAAATACTTCCTGCTTGATAACTTTACCTACTTTGATTTTTTTAAACTTCCTTAATCGCTTATCCAGTTTTCCTCAGTGAGGATAGTGTAAATCTTGAATTCTTTCAAAACTTCCTCAATCGCTCATCCAGCCTCCCTCAGGACCGGAGAGCCGTGAACTTGCCGCCGCTGACGTCACAGCCGCTGACGTTGCTGACGATTATATCCCGATTATTCGGCGACCGCGAGTGACGAGTGGCGAGTGGCGAGTGAATAGTGCAGGTTCACAGAACCTGTTGGGTCGAGGAACCGCCATGGGACCGTGAAGAACCGCACGTAGCGTTTTAATTGGGAGATAAAAAACCGCTCCAAACAGGCATTTCTGGGAAGATCCGATCCAGTTTGCATAAAACAGAATAAGGAAGGTCATTCCGTATTCCTCGTTTAATTTTATGATTGCTAATTCGGAAATAAAACGACGGAGGTGTTTCTATAACGCCGGTTCGTTGACTATTATATTTGTTTATTTCTAAAACGTCCTAATAGCGATATGTTAGTTTGAAAACAAAATCAATTAACTATGGCATTATGTAAAGACATAAAGTGGGGATATTTTACGGTGGGGATTTGGCCGAACAAAGGCGTATAAGTCTTAAAAGAGTTTGGATATGGAGCTAGTTAAAACGAAGGATTTAAGGAGGTACACAGAGTAGGATTTTGCAAGTGTGAAAATTGAGGGTCAGGCCCCAGCCTATAGAATTATTTTGTTGTAGTAGTATCGAAATTGTAGTACGGTACATGTTTTTTGTTTGAAGGAGATAATCCCTGCGCCTGCCTGGCTTCGCCTTCGCCCTTGGGACAATCCTCCACAGTTTGACTCTTTGCCTGTCTGAAACTTACGACCTCTTTTTAATTTCACCACAGACGCCACCGAGTTTTGGAATTTAAATCCTTGATGCTATATAAGCAACCAGGGACGGAGGCTAGAAGGGAGTCCGTGGGAACCAGAGTCAGAACCTCACCCCCATCCCGTTTTGATAACAACGAAATTTAATCTAGTCATAAAATAGACCTAGTGTTTTTCTTTTTCACATTGCAGGCACTGTTCATATTAAACACAGTTAGTGAAACGTTTAAAGAATAGGTCAACAGGTAACACGCTCATTAGTAATAACAATGGTTTATTATTTTTTAATAAATGTTTTTGTCCGATTTTTGTACGAAAATATAAAACCTAAAAAAATCCTTTATACTGTATGCATGCCTCCAAATTGCCCAACCCATGAATTTACAGTCATATAGATTCAATCGCCATTCTTGAGAAACCCCCGAACCAAATGAAAATTTAGTCTATCTATATGTGGACTCATCTTCTTTTATCTAAATCTTTAAATACGGAATTCCGATCAACGTTCAGGCGAAACTATTAATTTTAACTCAAAGCGCGAAAATGTGAATTTATACCCCTTTCATATTTGAGGCACCCACCATGGAGGGATATTGTTCATGCAATTTATTTATAGCTCATAATATCTATCGTTCCCGAAATTCTGGCAATTATGACGGCCCTGCCCGAAGCACCTACTACAGGCCTACTACTACTGAAAAAAACGTAAAAATCTACTGTATTATTAAAACAGCATATGACTCATCAGCAGAGCCAAAACTTGTAATAAATCTCAGAGGTTGTTGCCCCTCCCTGCTGATTTCCTTCTTCACTTCCCTTTTCCTTCTGCTATCAAAAACCTGTTTGAGAGTATTATTTTCTCACAAAATCATTAAATACTTCCTAGTTGTCCTAGTTGATAACTTTATCTAAAATATTTGGATTTCTCTGTTCTTCATTACCATTTACTGCCCATGATTTGTGTACGATTATTTGGCTAATAACTTGAGCCTGAGCCATTTCACTCGAAACTGCATTTAAAAAATGCTGCACTAATTTACTGCCGCAGTTTCACTTGCAGTCTCGTTAATTTGCTTTCGCATGTTCCGGTCAGTCCACAATTTTAATGACCAAACTTCTTAAAGAAACAGGAAGCATTTAACATGTCCAGATCCACTGGACAACTTGTTGTACATAAATTTAATGCATTTATTGTCGTCAGCCTTGAACTGAAAAAAAGTTGTCGAAACGTGTGCAACTTTCAGCAGCAAGCTGGGCAGGTTGTTTTTTGTAGGCTAATATTATTCGGGGTTTGAAGTTTCCTCAATTCGTCGACCGGCTGACAGAATCGGAACAGTCCAACGACCGTTTACGTTAAACCTGTTCCTGGCCGGACTGGTCTGATGTAACTAACAACTGTCGTGTAACTGTTGCATCAGCGATCATACGCGGCGATATGTTAAGTTGCTCAATATTTGTAAACGAACCTTTCGAAAAATAACACAGAGTTTTGATGATAAAGAGACAAAAATACGAGAGGATAACTGGTACTATAAAAAGGCCAAGACTGATTTAATTTATCTGTGTACGCAGTCTTACGTTGATTGCAGTTTCTTCAAGAAAAAAATTCTTTTTCTTATACAAGGTACTATTGGGTCCATTTTATCAGCGCGCTTTACCATAAACATGTTGGCTTAGATGAACCGGAACAGCACTGTTGTCGATTGTCGAGCTAATACTGTACATTGTCTGTCTCGCGCATCGCTGAACGATTTTAATATATTTTTTATTCTAACTATTTTAGACAGTGTTTGGTGACATTTACTTACAATTTTAAATGACTAGTGAAATAAGTCCAAGAATATGCTGGAACAATTAAAAAGGATAACCTGTTGATAACAGAGTAAACAGTATCTACTCTGATAATAATTCAGCTTCGTCCAATCTTCAGACAACTAAATCTCCAGTTCTACCGGGCCGATTTTATTAATTAATGGGTCATTGGAAAGCTCTGTCTTTGTAGATTTGCAAAATAATTATGAAAGTTTCTGTTTTTCGAGATTTATATTGAAAAAGTAAAAAACACATTTTTTCTATAAGAAATACATTGAAAACTGGGGTTTTCACATTTTTTAACTAGATGCAAATTTTTGCTGCCTTTATTGAGTATTTTCAAGAGATACATAAAAATCATTTATAAGAAAATTTATTCTCTTTCAGAATATCTCCTCCAGAATATCTAATTTAACCGATTTCCTCACCATTTGAAAGTTATTTTCAAAAAAAGCTGAGCAACCTCCGAATTTATAGTGGTGAGAAAATACTAGTTATGAAATAGAATGCCGCGCGGTCGCCCCCCTGATCTCCTTCTTTCTATAGTCACGTCATACTTTTTGTATTGTTAAAACCCGTCATTGTGTGTAGCGTATTTCAGGAATCAAACTTTTTAAATTTAAATTTTGAGCACTAATGAGACATGCCAAAAATCAATTAATTTTTTTAAGTTCTCTTGGGATATTAATTTAGCCAGTTGCTTAAAGGCATTCGTGTATTAATTAACTATAAATTAATGATTTACTTGATAGTATTTTGATGAAAAACGTATCTGTGTAAGCCAAACATCTGACATCATTTGTTTCGATTGAATAATTATTCGACTTGGATGATTTTTTAAACTACCGATAAATTATATCAAATTCATGGTCTACCACACAAAAGGCTAAGTTCATATTTTGCAAATAGAGGGCAACAGGTAGAAATATATCTGATAAATTAATCATCCGAATAATACAGAAGACGTATAATTGCAATAATGAATACCTCAAGGCTCTATACTTGGACCTTTGCTTTTCTTATACTACATTGTGTGAATGATTTTAATCAGTCACTATCCAGTACGCAGAAGACACAGCACTGTCTGAGAGAAAAAATTATCTCCGGATTAATGCTCATAAACATTTTAATTTGTGAATTAGTTTTTTATTTTTACTTTTTTTGCAAAATTAATCTAAAAATCAAGAACACAAAATCTAATTATATTACATTTAGCTGCCGTTATGTATCTTAATGTCAATAAAAGTCCACCATTATAATTGGTGATGGAACAACTTAACCCTACCAAGTTTCTTGAATTTAGAAAATGAGGCTTATAAACTAGCTAGTTTCTATGAATTTAGAATTGGAGAGAAAATATAAACTACTCATGTTCTAACGTTTCATAAGATAATTATCTTTTAAGAGAACTGACATCATTCTGCCATATAATACAGCTATATTGCAAATAAATCCACATTCATCACAAGGCATTACTCTTTGGGGTAGCTGTAATAAAATACATTTTAAAGGATTTTTTTCTAAAAAAAAATCAATTAGTTGGTAAGTTAAAAATTAAGGAATCTTGTAGAACTGATTTTGGAAAATTTCTAATTTAAACCCTAAAATAATAGAAAAATATATTCTCACTTATATTTTTGATGATTTTCAAAACACCCTTTTGCCTCTGAAACACGGTGGGACGGTGAATGTATATTTATATTTTCAGCACGTCGAGTCGGTGAAAGATCCAAGTAATGAAAGTGACAATGAAATCTTCGATAGCATATTTAATTAGCAGAAGCAAAATTACCTATTTAAAAGTACAAAGGCACGTGATTAATATTCTACTCATAAGTACGTTTAGTCTATTAAATTCATTTTGCAAACGTAAATTTCATCGTAGATCTATGTTTATCGCTATTTTGAGGGAGTAAGCTTAGATTTTCAATTGAAAAGTATCGAGCACCTGTTTGAAAATGTTAAGCTGCAATATTGAGACAAGACTTTATTTACGGCACAACCACGAAGTGCTAGATAGGCAGTTTGCCTTCGTGGCTACCAGGCGGACTGCCTACTGTCAATAGCAGGCGCATCTACATCTCGGCCCCAGCTCGCTGCTCGGCCCCTCCGGTTGTGTAATTTTCCTGTATCCTTGTAGCTACGTTATAATACATTTTCAATTTCCAAGGGTAAATTTTTTTATTATTAAGTCATTTTCAGTATGGTAAAATAAGTATTCTTCATGGTTACACGTTTTGATGAAAATGATTTATCTGTTGAAGGTTTCAACTTTTTAAGCCTTAAATCAACATTTTTTAATGCAGTCGGGGCTACTTTGTTGTACGAATTAAAAGTTTTAGCCGTTTTTTGAAATATTGAGATATTTTTCATTGTATTAATTAACTGTTTTGGCATTGTTACTGTATTTGCATTGTTTGCCCACAAACATGCAACTTAATTGCAATATTATAATAAAACTTATTTTAAAATAAGTTTAATCTGTTTTATCATAAAAGTAAGTTTTTAATATTACGATATAAAGAAATATCACTGAATATGACTGCCGTCGAACCTCTACTTGTAGTTTGTGGCACTAGAAATTAATAAAATATACAGATATTTTATTTATTCTTATTTGTATAGGGTGTTCCTTACAATAATTTTAAAATATTAACAAAATCAATTAAACAAAATTTTTTTCAATATTTATATGCTTGTACTTATTTATGTATTTTAATTTGGTTTTTCAGGTTAAATAGCAGTTAACAAGATAAAACTGGTTGTTTCCTAATCCATTTATAATGATTATCAACAACAGTATTTCACAGAACTATCTAAATGAGACAACTGAAAAGACTACTTTGATATGAATGTGAGAAATGTTTTGGGATTTGAGTAGTACATAGATTGACCGGGAAAACTTTAATATTTTGATGGTTTATTGAAATGGGGTCTGCAGTAGAAGAAGAATCAGAAAATTTAATCAGAAAAAACTCTGTTGAAATTACAGGAGTGCCAGAGGTGTCAGATGATGAAGTGTTCCAAGTGATTGAGAAGGTCGGTAAAGGTCTTGGAATAGAGGTGACTCAAGACATGCTAGTGGGCTGTCACCGTCTCGGAGATAGAAAGGGACCTGAAGACAAAACTCGCGGAATTGTTGTCAACTTTGCGAAAAGAAAACATAAAGACGAGTTTTTACAGAAAAGGCGATTGAGAAAAATCCTAACCACGAGAGATATTGATTTGCCCGGTAATACATTTATTTATATCAATGAGAGTTTAAGTGAAGAGAGTCGACAAATTTTGAATGCTGCGAGAGATGTTAAGAGAAAAAAAGGTTTTAAGTATTTGTGGGTGAGAAATGGAAAAATTCTCCTTCGAAAAGAAGAAAATGGTAATGTTATCACTCTATCATCCTTAGAACAAGTGGCCACTCTTTGAAGGCGGAAGCATGGTGTGACCTGAATATATTTCAATTATCTTTTATGCTAGAAACAATTTTTTTTATAACTATAAAAGCGAAAGTTTTTTGTGTATGAATCAGCTTCAAATAAGTAGGTTGTAAGATTACACCACTGAGAGATGAACTTTTTTTGTTGAAGCAGATAAAATGAGAAAACCCTAGTTTTTATCTCAATTTAAGTATTATTGTTTTGTTTTGAATTTTTATACAAATATATCTATTATCACTTATTATTGTGTGCTAATTGTGCTATTATCTTATGTTACTGCATATAATTTTACTTGCTCCCCTGTATATATAGTATGTGGGAAAAGTATTGATTTCGTCAACATTTTCAAATTTGAGAAGTCAGTTGAAATTGTTTTAGGGTTCCGCGAATAAAAAAAAAAACAAGGTTTTCAAAGTTGTGTCTGTCCGTCCGTGTGTGTATGGAGGTGTGGATGTAAGCAAAGGTAGAGACGACAATAGTGATCCAATTTTAATGAAACTTGACATGTATGTGTTACTGTAATATCTCCAGGAATTTTGTTTTGAAATTTTGATTTTTAAGGATATTTACCCCATAAAACCTATAAAAAACTACAAAATCCAAATTTCTCAAACACAGCTCTTAATGATTTTGGTAAAGACTTTATGGTTTTCAGTAGTGCTCAAGATGACATACAAAATTACACCACCCATGATGTATGTAAAAATTCAGGTTCAGAAGTTATGGGAATTCAAGTGTTGAAAAATTAAGTTTTCAAATTTACTTAAAATTATAATTATTAATCAAAATATACTTGCAACCATTACATTTTTGGGAATGATTGTACATTTTCAATATTTTCAAAGTAGGTTATCTTGCTTTGAGGGAGAAAGTATGTATCAGTTAGCTGATACCATTTATTAAACGTATATTTAATAGTTGTGAGGCAATAAATATTAACAAATACAGTGATATCCTACGAGCAATTTGTCACTAACTCAATTTTAAACTTGGACACTTGTGATCCATTTCTGTGTTTCTATAAAATTTGCAGTAAAAAATTAATTGTAGTAGTCAACCTGAATTGAGCAAAAAAGTGAAAGATATCAACTGTTATTGCACTTAACTGTCGAGTAGGCAGACTGCAATAACTGTTCAGTGGCTCACTGAAGACTCTTTTAAAGAATTCTGGAGAATCCCACTAGTCCAGTGTATAATAATTAATAACAAAAATCCAGCTCTTCTGCTCTGCCTTAGCTTCCTTGTTGGTATGTGGAATCGATTTAATGCTATCACCTCTGTGTATAAAATGTAATCATAAACAATGGAGTCCAATGTTTAACTCAAATGTAAAAAATAATATAGATTTCCATTGCTTGGTTTTGAACATACTGTAACGGTGTTCAAAACTCAAAACTTTGATTATCAGTTAGAATAAAATGATAGTTATTGATGTATTAAAGCTATTAAAGGGGTCTTTATTGCTTGAGCCAACCAAACAGTTACAGTAATTTTGCAAAAGCAATTAAGATGTATAATTGCTATATATATAAATTACATATGTATAGTTTTTCAAACATCTGCACAGTTTAAGATTCCCATTTAATATACACAATCGCTACATCCACTTTAGCAGAATGCACCAGTTGTGAGTAGGGAATCCAATCCCGGGGTCCCGCGTGATTTTAGAGCTTATTTAATCCCGGGATTTTTCGGCTCAATCCCGAGATTTTTGGGATTATAAAATTATTTGTAAAATTGATATTTACTAGGATCTTTTAAGTTAAAACAATGTTATAACTAAGAAAAACCAGTTACATGTTGTTTTTGATCAAATAATCATGGTTTGATGAGTTATTTGTCGTCTTATAATTTGTATAAAAGTAGTTTGTTTCCAGCTTATTTGTTTTGAAGCTTAATATTTTCAAGCTTTTGAAAAATTATACATAGAGATTTTAACTTGTTGTACAATATAATGCAATTGCAATTAAGTTTTATTACGATGCTCTAATGATCATTTTTATCGTACTTCTAGTTTTTGTAATTACATCTTTCCAAGTCCTGATATTGTTTGGTAAAGTAACTATTATGTTTATTATAAGAATTTCTTAAAATTATGTCTGAATAAATATTTTATGAATAGTTCACGGTTAAACAGGACCATCCTGATAACATGTTCCGTTTTCACTTTGATGTCTAATACTGTATTCAGTGTTTCAGGATAAGGCTGACTATGTAATCAATTTTTTTACGCTCTAAGTTTTTATATATGAAATCATGTTAACAACTCAAAACTACACGGAAAACTGCTTTCTATATCGCATTATATTACGATACCATGTATACATGAGAATCAGTACTAAATATTTTCCCGGGATCCCGGGGTTAGTTTTTCAATCCTGAAATCCCGGGATTGAAAATATCGTCCGGGATTGGATTCCCTAGTTGTGAGGTTATAAACAAGCTCAGGCAAAACACATCAGAGGCATTATCAGCTAGAACGTGATAAGTAATATTCAATTCAGTTGGAGTGTTTGATGCTCGATCCTCAGTATTGCGATTAGTTTTTATGTAAGCTAACACTTTGTGCTCAGTTGTAGGATTTTTTGTTGGATCAGATATATTTTTCAAGTGATTCAAGGTTGTAAAAAATATGAGCTCATTCCATTTAAAAATGTTGAGCTCAAGCAGGTAAAATTAACAGCTGTTAATAGATAAGAGCAAACTAGAGAAGAAATGCAATGCAGCTATTATATCACAGTTTTTAAGTCATGTTTGAACTCTCAATTAATGAAAAAATAGAGATATATGATTTGACAGAGGGTTATATGGTTTTGCTATTCATTAGATAGGCAAAATCGCATGTACATACATGTTTGTTTCATACCCGCCAAAGTGTATTTTGCAGAGCATAAGTATAGCCAGTACAATACAATGATCAAGATGACCATGACCATATTCTGTATTAAATATGTAACAGATAATTTTACAGTGCATGATTTTTATCCCCTGAGCTGAACCATAAGATGTAAGAACTTCATACAGGAAGAAATATGTTTAAAAAAAATCTATTAAACTGAGAGATATTTTCTTGTAAATAATTTAGTCCTATCTAAGTTATAATTATAGTGAATATTGTATAATTTGTCTACTACTGTTATAAGTGTTGATAAATAAACCTAAATACCTGGTGTTCAAAATAAGTGTTGATAAATAAACCTGGAAATATCCGGTGTTAAAAAATTCCCAGATCGGCTTCATATTTAAAAAAATAATAATATTGACCTATGAAACTTATAACATGACTCTTAGACACTAAATAGTATTTTAGCACATATTCAGTGATCCTTGCCTCCTCAGGGGCACAGCCCACTAGGAGTCAGAGGAAAATCTAAAATGTAAGCATGGGTTGATATGAACATAAAATTAAACCTCTTTTTGAATGCAATACAATGCCGCAATTCCGAGCTCAATGCGATCACTTAATCTAAAACGGCGGCCATTTAAAATTTTCCCAACTGCAATTTTTAACCTTGTTAAAAGTTTTATTTTCAGATGTTCCGAGATATGGTTTGCGAATCTTCTATTTGTCAAGAATTTCATGCCCTTTAAAATTATGTACAGCACTAGCTATGCCAGCTATTGAGAAAAAGTTTAAAACGGCCGCTATTTTAGATTCGGTGATTGGATTGAGATCGGATTTGCGGCATTGTATTCTACTCAAAAAGAGCTTAACTTTGATCATTGACTTTAATGCTTTGATGTACTGTACATATCAATCTATGCTAACACATTTAAGATTTCTTCTGATTCCTAGTGGGCCGTCCCCCTGAGGAGGTAGAGGATCACTGACTACGTTTTAAAATAATATTTTATGTCCAAGATACATGCTCTAAGTTTCGTAGGTCAGCATTAAAGATAAAAAAAATTACTAACCCGATCCGAGACTTTTTTAATACCCGATATATATAATCTTTCAACAACTACAAAACAAACTCCTTGAGGAAAAAAATTACTTTTCAAAACACATAAATATAAAACATCCTGCCAAAAACAATGGTTCTACTGCTAAATTTAAAGGTTTTTATTGTTATTAAAAATCCAAATAGTGATGATTTATCAATTCTTTAATATAATACAATTTATACTATACACAACAATCTATAAACATTATGCAAGACAAAACTATGTTCGACTGAGACCAGCTTGGAAATTAAGCTCTCGCTGTTTTATCAGATCATCTTGCAAACTCTGGGCTTTGTTCTTAAACTTTTCCGCTAGTTGTTCATTTTTCTCCACTCCATCACCTCTCTTGTACATCAAACTGAGATTGGCGCAGGCGTACATGTTGTTTAAATCACATGCTTTCATAGCGTAATCAAAGGATCGTTTCATGTCTTTGGCAATTTGTTCCTTTTTATAACCATCCAGATAGATTCCGCTGAGGTGGTAACAAGATTCGTTGTGCTTCCCCTCACATCCCTTTTCAAAATAACTTATTGCCTGAAATCAAAATCAGTTACATTAATTAAATTTAATTATGAAAATTAAAAATAATTCTCTTTTAATATAGGCTTAGTTGGGATGAATAATTATTTACTTGAAATAAGTCAACCCAAAACCAAATAATTCATGGGAGCTTAGATAAAAAAAAAAAAAACACAAAAGAAGAAAGTGTAAAAAAGGGCCCTTCTTTTCCTCATACTGAGATTACTTTCAAGCTTTTGAAAATGTTTTAAAAATAAATCATTACAGGTTTCTGTTATTATTAGAATGTTAGTAATTTATTAGCTTCAGATTACTATCTTTATCCGAGAATAAAAAAAAAGTAAATATGAACAAAAATAGAGAAATTTAAAGTAAAGGCTATTATTAAAAAAAAACACTTATTGGCCAACACACAGCAGGCTCTGATACTAATTGCATTAATTAACTACTGATATAAGTTTTGCTTTATTTAAATATAAATTAAACTCCACTCACATCAAAATTAGCAAACCGACAACTACAGTCACACTGACCTGCTTGAATGACACGACGGGGTTTTGGCTGTTGCACAGCACAGCTGACAAGACTCCCGCTCGGAAACAGCCATTCACCTCCCCCAGACGACAGCTCTTCTCATAATATTTCAATGCCTAAAATAAAATTATATAATAATACAATGTTATGAAACTGTCCACAAGATAAAACTATAAAAATAAGACATGATTGTCCTAGCAATGAAATGACTAAAGCTTACAATAGCTACAATTTTAATTTCCAAAATATATTTTTAAACGAGTGTTATTATAGTTTTTTTTTACTGAGACTTTCTTTTAAGGTCTATTGAGGAAGGCTAGACCATGCATAGAAATAAAAAAGAAAGGAGTGTACATATACAGCTGTTGTGGGCATTCATTAAGTTGGGTGTCGAGGCGGATTAAGAACACAATTGTGTGTTGTGGGACTACATCACTTGTTATGTATGGAATACCAAGTGATTTTGGGGTTCCACAATAGACTCAGAATAATATTTCTCTTCTGGGCATTAATCCAAAAAGGAGTAAACTTGTAAGGTCCTGAATCACTATTTCAATTAAGTTCCTTCACATTTGGCAAGATTTTCAATGGAAAACTCCATTTTTAAACGCTATAAGACTGAAATTTGTGATCAGTTGCCATCGAGACTCGGCTAACATTGAGGTTGGGAGTGGAGCTTTTGGCTGCACACTCAGTCGTAGGATTGGGACAACAGCCCCAATAGACAAAACAGGCGTAGCGGCAAAATGTCTGTTATAACTGGCTTCAAATCATAAGGCCCATTCCGTCTGTAAGACTAATGTTAATTTTAGCATTGGACTTATGGACGGCGTGGGCCTATGATTTGAAACCAGTTATACTTTGTGGATGGCCATCCTATAAAAATGACAGTTTGATCAGCAGACTAACATTTGTTAGTGTACACACTAATTGTTATAAGCGTTAGTTCGATTCTCATGTTACGTTACAACAACAATGCATACTCCTGTCTTTTTTGCTTCCACCATTGGGCTTGGATTCCCGATAGTGATGAAGTAGGATGCTGCAGTTCTCCAGGCCCAACTGCATATCAGGACTGAAGCCTACAGCTGAGGTGCCATGTTGCCCTTTTACCCATGGTAGGTTTTGGGGGGCGCCAAAATAGCAAATAAATAGCATTGATGACAAAGTTGTTTTGAATAATCACAAAATATTTAAATAAATTGTAGCCTGGTATTTAATTGTTTGACTACATTAAATATTCAATAAAATATGCTTTAATTATAATCACGGTATGATGGTAATATTAATGGATTCGAATGGCAAAATCATGGTTGTAGCCATTCAACCAGACAGTTTTCCAATAATATCGCCAGACTGATTGGAGATTATATGACGAATAGAACAATGACATTTCCTACTTTTTCAAGAGACCAACAAAATATTAAAAGGTTAATTAGTTATATAAGAATCAATACAACTATGAAGTGCGAGAGGGAAGAAAATTTCCCTTATCTTTCGCCAGCGACAGGCATGTCACCCATGGAAAAAAAACAAAAACCATCAAATGTAGTTTGTAAGGTGCCACCGAGTATTTCACTGGCTTGGGCATTTTCGTCACGGCGTCGTTTCCCATTAGATAAATCAATTGGTGTCTTGTTGTGGTTATTTTGTTCTAAAGGTACAAAACTACCACACATGGATTGTCCGCTAAATAGTGACCCTTAGACTTATGAATTTTCAGTGATTTCGGAATTCCTCATGTACTTCCATCTGACTTCGTGGGATTGGCCTGTTGTTGGCAAATGATAAGTACATAAATTACCCTCCCTCTCCCGCTTCATAGTTGTATTAATCTAGTAAAGTTACTGGTTACTAAAATCCATCAGCACTATCCCCGAGACAAAAAAGTCAATCTGAAGAAAGGCATCTAGAAGCTCTTAGCTTTTTTTGGAACTCACATTTTTTATGGTTAATACCCACAGTAGTGGACATAAACTGCACGACCCATCTACAGGCTCTTTTCTAATGTATTGATCAATTCCCTATTTTCAGTTTATATTTTGGGGGGGGGGGGGGGGCACACATTTTTGCATAAGGCACCCGAAGTGGGCAAACCTAAGCACGCCTATGCTCTGGGGTACATGATCCCATTATCTCCTACTCTCATAAATGCAACTCAAATTCGTCCCACCTGGAAAGGTTTTATCAGAAAAGACAGTAATTCTGGGATCTGCATTAATAGGGTAAGTAACACTTACTTCTACTTTGTCAGCCTTTTGCAATCCTTTTCCCATTGCCAAGTAGTTTCCGCACTTAACACAGCTTTTGGGATGGTCTGAAGAGTCACAATTGTTTTTATACACTTTATAGGCTTTGTCATGATTTTTATCGATGGCTTCAAGATAATCTCCCAACAGGTGACATACTGAAAGAAAAAAATATCACACTTATTCAGATTTGTATTTTTTTAGGGCTAAATAAACATTCACAATATAAACTGAATCAACGGTCATTTCTTATTTTATCACATTTAATAGGCCCTACCATAATCCATATCCCTTTTTGGGATATGGATGGAGGATAGATCCACTGTGTATCTCACTTCTGATCCAGGGTAAATGGATAAACTGAATCTAAAAAATCTTTTTTCCAGGTTGAAGGCGCATGTATCCAAAACACTGAGTAATATTAATCATACAGTAGAGTCTAGATAAAGCAATCTTATGTAGGCCTACCGTACAGTAGTTTCAAAGTTCGCTTGATCCAAAATGTTAAATCGGATCCCCAGGGAAATTTCACCCAGATGGGTAAAAAACGGGTGATACTTTCTAAAGACATAAATACGTAAGTGGAATTAGTATAAAGTTTAGCAGATAAAAGTTGAAAAAAATTAGTTTTCAAAATTCATTCCGATTCACCTGAGGTATTTAAATTGGCTTAAGTTATTCTTTAACACCTTCACTGCAGTAGAATTCAGTTCTATCCTGACCTTTATGCCAGTATGTAATTTACCTTTATTAGTAACGAGGTTCTCCAAGCCAAGATAGAACCTGTGTTCATCATGAGTAACTGGTTACTCTTGGAAAAGCCATTGTTTCCCACACGATAGCTCATCTGAGGGAGAAGCTAGAGCACTCTAGTTGCCATCACAGAACTCATATGACTTTGTTTATAATTTTGCAGCTCAGGATTCATTCTGACATCATCCCATTAAGAAAACTTGAAAAAACTAACAACCAAAACTATTATCTATTTAACAATGAACAACAACGGTAAGATAGAAAATTGACGAATTTAAGACAACTGATACATGAAATGTCAATGATGTAATTAAATGAAAAAAGTATTGGGAAATAACCCCATCGCAGCAGACCTTCATACTTAGTGAATTTCAAATGAAAAAAAAACATATTTCAATCCAACATAGTGAGATTGACATGTGTTTGTAATATTCTTAATAAGAATATCATGGGGAATGATAATGCAACATTTGGGCTAACACCAAAAATGGAAATATCTGAGATTTTAGACATATTCATAAAATTTAATCTAGATGAAACCACAAACCAAGTTCCATTAAGATATTTGAAGAATAAGCAAGGTAAAGAATTTTACTAATTTCCCAAAAGGTTAACATTTGGACAACGTACTGTGTTTACCTCTCTTAATA
Source organism: Flexamia atlantica (assembly GCA_035578135.1). Classification (NCBI taxonomy): domain Eukaryota; kingdom Metazoa; phylum Arthropoda; class Insecta; order Hemiptera; family Cicadellidae; genus Flexamia; species Flexamia atlantica. Next base: position 13,926,323 of record JAQJVK010000018.1, read on the forward strand.
TATCTCTCTAACCAATGGACATAGAGCAATGATCAAATTAAATACCCCCGTTGCAGCAGACCTGAATACTCAGCGAATTTCAAATGCAAAACAACATATTTCAATCCAACATAGCGAGATTTTACATATTTGTGAAAGCTCCATAAGAATGACATGGGGAATGAGTATGCAGGTTTGCTGCTACGGGTATATTAAAACTGGGTGGTTTTAATTAAATATTTAGTAGATCTGAACTAGATGAAGCCATTTACCAAGTTTTATCAAGATATGTTGAGAAATAAGCGAGATACAGAATTTTACTTATTCCCCAAAAGGTTAACATTGGGACAACGTACTGTGTTTACCACTTTCAATATCTCGGTAACCAATGGACATAGAGCAGTGATTCAAGATACTAAATTGTTTGTTTTTTTGAGCTGAATTCAACGGTGCAAACGAAAATTAGAATATTTTTATTTTTCTATGTAAAAAGCTCAAAAAACCCATTTTTGGGGGGGTTTACCCCCCTTTACCCCCCTTCCGGTAGTCCGATCGGGCTGGTTTAAGAACTCGTCCGAATAATTACTACTTTACACATCCGTGCAAAATTTCATTAAAATCGGACCATTTTTACGCGAGTTATCGTGCTTAAAGACACATAGATATATATATATAGATATATATATACAGGGTGATTGAAAAGTCTGGGTACGGCTTAATATTTTGAAAAATAATAAACGTAGACCTACAAAACTTGGAATCAAGTTATAAGGCATATAAATCTATCTTAACACATATCCAGTGATCCGCTACCTCCTCAGGGGGACGGCCCGCCAGGAGTCAGGAGAAAATCTTAAATGTAAGCATAGGTTGATATGCACATCAAATTAAAGGTTATTTTTGTAGAATACAACGCCGCAAACCGCACTCAAAAAGGTTGACCCAGTACAAAATGGCAGCTGTTCAAAGATTCAAATAAATACCAATTTCTTTGAATACAAACAATTTTTATCATTTTAATTTTTATCATTTTTTATATCATTTTAAAGAGCTTTTTAAGCAAAGAAGAATGCCGCAAACCGCATTCAAAAAGGACCATCCGTTAAAAAATTACGGTTGTTTAAAGATTTAATAAAAAAAACAATTTTTATTAAATCTTTAAACAAGTTTAAAGTTTTTATGGTCGCTATTGTGCTGACCCCTATAGGGGAATTTCGCTAAAAATCTGTATATTTTTTATGCAACTACAACTTAACAACCAAAAGAACTAAAATTTGGCCTAATATTGCATCAATAACCACACTGTGGCACGAGTAATGGTTACTTTTTTACAGAGTTGATAAAAAATTCTACTCTCTATGAAAGATTTCAAATTCAGATGTAGGCCTAACTTATGACATTTACAGCAATCACATTCAGATAACCAAGACATGCGACATGCACCCAGGGATTGATCTCCATTTGCAAGAACCACTCTCAAGCTATGAGCAGCACTACTAGGCCTAACCAGCTTCTTGTGACCCAGTGGAGGGTGGTAAACACGTTTGATAACCTGTGGAGTCGGTGACGAATCTACAATAATTACTGTCGCCCGGGACAAAATCGGTGCTGGGTGCCTCCCCCCCCACGGCACAAAAACAGGAATTCTATCTTATTTATGGTAGGTACGGTACGTCTTTCTTGTGATATATAAGCAATTATCACGTATTACCGACCTCGGGTTTATAGATGAAACGTATCGAACATGAACCAGGTTGATTATGACTGAGGTCCTAGAAGAAGCCATCTGATAACAACTTTGATCCCTGGAATCAAACCAGCAACCCAAACCAAGCTTAGCGATTCCAAGGCCCCTGAAAACTATTGGCAGCATTCCCTAGGTTACGTTTCGAAATAATTTTGTAGGTAGGCCTATCCGAACACCTTTTTCACTCAAGGAAATTAACATCACAGAATTTCATCGTCCACCATGATCAATAAAACTAGTTTTCCAGATCTGATATAATAGTAATCAGTTTAATATTTCATCTTTAAACACATGATCTATGGGCCTTAGAGTTACATAAGACTTCATCTATTTGCACATGCCTTATGTAAGCCAATTTGTAAGCATTCAATGAACACCTTGTAAGACTCAACATCTGTTACATACCTTCTGGTTTATTTTCTTTGTAACATCCAAATCTGTACTCTATCCCCAAATTTTTTATGTATTCCTTGGCTTCTTCTTCTGATTTGAAGTTAACTCCCATAATAGTTGAGCGCTGTCAATTGCAAGAAAAAATCAGGTCCTTTTACTTTTCAGGTAAAAGGATGGTTTACGTACTGTTTCCGGAATTCTAATTTAAATTAGAACAAGAAAACTAGACCATGGCTCACACCCCGCAAGTTATCTAACACATACACAATAACATAACCTAACAGTTTCTTTAGCCCTGGGTAAGTAGTTGAAATATGAAGGAATTCTTTGTTTGAGGGCGAGGCGAAGGCCACAATCAAGGAGGTTATATTACTCGACCTTAACCAGTGTCGCCAACGTTGAGAGAAAATATTTCCTGTAAATTATCAAATAAACTCTCTTGAAATGAAAAGGCAATGCAAAATACGAATTATTTTTGTATAAAGAGTTTGCTTTAGAATAATCTCTAGGCCTATTTAAAAATTAAATTTTGAACTGGTGTATTCCTGAGATTTCCAAGCCTCTTACATTCATCTTACATCTTTATAAAAGAAGCGCAATTTCCCGTTACTGTAGGACTCTTCCCTCACCTGGCATCACTGGCAGAACGGGGCCAATAAAAAAAGGACCGAAGCAGCTGATTGACCGAGCCGAATGCAGAATGCATCGTCTGTAGTATTTACCTCACAAACAGGTTTATGTCCTGTCACTGGTGAATTTGACGTTTTTACTGATTCAGACTGTAATACAAAACTGTATGAAGAATTTATAACCTAAGAATTAATTTTTCTGGCTTACTTATCTTTTTGATTGTGTCTTATTAAAAATGTGTAATAAGTTACATAATCCAGGTTTATTCCTAGGTTATCAGTGGTTACAACTCAGAGTAAACATGTTAAATAGTATATCATTAGTTTTGGGAGTATGCCCTGACATAAATCTGGCAAGAGAAGTTTGTACTCATACCTTTAAGGTAATTTTGACGTCTCAGGCTTAGAGTTATAACGTAATTTTAGATTTGTAGGCAGCACTTTTTGAAAGCACCACTTATGCAAAGGGCAGGATCATCGGATCATTCAAAAGGTTGAATACCATAGTAACCAATATGGCAATATGGTAAAACTAGTTCAATCACGAACAGCATAGTCCAACCATGTCATTACCGTATTTCATTTTGGTATTCAAGCGGTTAATTAGGCCTACTGTAATGCATCCGACAGTGGTGGATTGTGTGTCAGTATTTAACACACTAATGGCAGTCAGTACATTACTATACTTGCTGTCATAATATTACAAGGTTCAAAATTGAATCAGCTAGATTTTTCTAACAAGCATATGGGTGAATGACAGAGGTCTAAATTTTTAAGCTTGCAATTTCACGCTGGCAGACTAGTGTGATTGTGCTAATAGTTTTACCAAAGTTTATATAGTAAACAATGTTTAAAAAAAATTAAAAATAGCTTGAAAGACAATTAAGTTAGGGCCTACTGGAATATTTTTTCATAGCCATCAAATAAAGTATGTCAAAGGTTTAACACGTTCGCAGCAGCATGAGAGCAATCGCAATATGATTTAAATCAGTATCTCAGCTTCAAATCTGAAACTTTAACAGCACTGCTCAATAGTAGTATATTGTATTCTGTGCGCTGGACACTGCTGCTGCCATGGTAGGCTTGGCAATTACAGCGATTATAAGTCAGAGCACCAGGATGGAGGCAAGGATCACAGGAAATGGTGCCACCGCGAACGTGTTAACAAAGCTGTGAAACCTATGTTAAAATCGAGAATGTTGTCTATCAAGGCCACATCTAAAGGAAATGATTCAGATGCAATTCTTTACATAGCATAGCCTTAAAATTATTTTCTAGAATCATGAATTATTGATTAACGTTATTGTCTATTAATAGATTCATGAAATTTGAGTGGGCTATCATTTGTATATGTTATATACAAGTGACCTCTGCCATCTCCTTGCTCAAACTTTAGAGGCATTTAGATGACTGGATTTGTCAGTGATTGATCGGTTTACTCTTAGTACCAGGAAATCGAGCTTTGTTCGGATAAAACAAAAAAATAAAACCATAATTTATCAGATTTATTTTACCTTTTTTGCCTGAAGGTCTTCCAGTGTTGTTGTACTACCCGATGTACATTTCGCCGCTCAGTGAAATGTACATCGGGTAGTACAACAAACACTGCAAGACCTTCAGGCAAAAAAAGTAAAATAAATCTGTTTAATACAGGTCTTGCCACTGGGTTTGAATAACATTACATAATTTATCAATCAGCTGTTTTGGGTAAGGTCCATAAAGTTAATATGGGTTACTAAAGTTAATTGTTAATTATAAAATTGTTTGTATACAAAATTTTTTGGGGGAATGGGTCAAACCCGAATCTCAGATCTCTAAAATCACCGAAACTATGATAAAGAATCGTTTTTCATAAAACCAAATGTAAAACTTCAAGATTAGACTACACACGACGCGGACGCGACAGCATTCTGGTATTCGATGGTGTGACGACGGCGAGATTGGTTTGCCCGTGATGAGTCAGTGTCGTGTGTCAAGGCAAGGAGAGTAACGAATTACCATCGTATCGCAATAACTTGAACAAAATCGGTTTCAAGTGTTAAAAGTAGACAATGAAAGTCACCGGACCACTCCGGCCCCACTACACCACTGGACAAACATGTTACATTTTTTCATTAACTTACTAGATTCCTGAATTGAGTTTTTCTGTTTCAGAACACGACCAATCAAGTTATTACTGAGAAACATCAATCTCGCCCAACCAAAAAAATTGACTTTGTTCCGAAACATCAGCCTGTAACTAAAGATCAGCTTTCTACACTCGATAGTTTCATTACAAGACACAGAAGAATCCTAGTGATTACAGGTGCTGGAGTGTCAACTGAAAGTGGCATTCCCGACTACCGTTCAGAAGGAGTTGGTCTCTTTGCCCGCAGTACCACCAAACCCGTACAGTATCAAGAATTCCTGAAACATCCCAAAGTCAGACAGAGGTACTGGGCAAGGAATTTTGTAGGCTGGCCAAATTTCTCGTCTGTTGAGCCCAATCACAACCATATAATTTTAAAAAATTTGGAAGATGTCAAACTTGTCCAGAGAATCATAACACAAAATGTTGATAACTTGCATACGAAAGCAGGAAGTAAGAAAGTGATTGAACTTCACGGAACAGCCTTTAAAGTTGTATGTTTAGGTTGTGATTACGTTATCAGCAGACATGATTTCCAGCAAGTCTTGTCTGAGAGTAATAAAGAAATAATTATTGCCCCGCAGTCAATCAGGCCAGATGGAGACATCGATCTTCCACAAGTAAGAGGCTTATAATAATTTATGTACCTACTATTTGTTTTCCTAAAAAATGCATGTAATTTTTATTTCAGTCTTTACTTTTCAACATCATTTGGAAATATTTTAGCACAAAGTCAAATCATGCATGAGTTATTCTTATTTTATAAACTGAGATATGAGATTTTTCCTATTAAATATACTGGACATTTTATACACAACATTAAATAATCATGAATTCATTGTCTGTAGCTTTATCAATTTCTAAACCTTGATCTCAATGCTAAATGCAAGATTGATGATCGAATATGATGTTTCCTTGTCAAAATCTTCATTATTTTCAAGGAAATCAAAATCATGCACTTCATATCCATCTAATTAATTTCATTTCAAATCTATCCAGTAATGTGTAAACATTTACTAAGCACAATTTAAATCTCTTTTTTTACAGGAATTCGTCAATGATTTCAGTACACCGAGTTGTCCGAAATGCGGAGGAATCCTAAAACCCGATATTATATTTTTTGGTGACAATGTTCCGAAAAATAGAGTTGACGAGATCAACAGAGAAGTGGACAAATGTGATGCAGTGCTGGTATTGGGTTCTTCATTGTCCACTTATTCTGGATATAGGATTATACTTCGAGCAAGAGAACTTGATAAGCAAGTCGGTGTCATCAACATAGGACCAACCAGGGTGGATGATATCGCACAGTTCAAGATTAGTGCAAAATGCAGTGATATTTTACTGCAATATGTGATGATAAGTGGTATATTAAATGAGTTACAACAATGACATTTTAAACAATTTATTTATAATAAATAAATGCTACACGAATCTGGCTTATTTGTAACTATACTATCCTTAACTATTCTAAAATATTTACATTTTTCGAGTTAAAAATTAATAGAGATTGGATTCAATCATGGAAAGATAAATCTGGAGAGAGTTATGGTAGAGAACGTTCAGTTCTTTTCTAAAATTATTCTTGAAATAACACAAAACCATTATTCTTTTCACAATTTAAATTTATACAGTATCCTACTTGCTTCATGTGAGGAAGAAATATGGTATGACCTTGATAAAAAGAACCTCAATATATATAAAAAAATCCCTTGATATAATACATTTGTTTAAATCCCCCAGAATGCTCCACAATATATTAACAGGCTGGGAGTTCACAGGCTGGGCATTATCAGGGGTTGATGTCTGATGTCTTACACATTCCTTCTTATAAAATGTTTTTGGTCTTTCCCTTAAATATTCAACGTTACTCTCTTACATCAAGGGTACTCACTTATATTCAAGGTGTAGAGGGCAGATATTCCTCTACACTGGAATTGAAGGATAACCTCAAAGAGAAAGGATTAAACTGTACAAAACTGTGAAGCTTTCTCATTTCCTCAGCGCTAGTAGGGTATAGTCGAAATAATCTCAACCACAGATGAAGAACAATACAGATTAGCAAACCAACGGAATTTTTTCATGCCTGTCTTTTTCTAGCGGCATCAAGTTTGTTGGGTTATTTTACCACCCAAACTGCACTGTTATCAAAGTTATTATTGGCTATATCTGTTCTTTTGGGACCTCAAGACAGTGACGAATCTACTCTCACTGCCACCCGGGGCAAAATCGGCGTTCGGTGCCCCCCCATCGACAAGAATTCTCGTGATGCGTCTTTGATGTGATGAATGAGCAATAATCTCGTGCAACTGTATTACCGTCCCTGGGTGGTTGGATGAAACTTATCGACCACAGGTAGGCTAGGCATAACTTTGTAAAAAATTGTGAGCGACTATAAAATTTGATTATGCTTATTTACTGTTCACATGTATTTGGCGCAGCAGTGGCAGAAGTAGATTTGCAAAAGACAATCATGCAAAATAATCATATGGCCATAAAATTTTATTGTGTTTATTTGCCATTCGTGGGGAAACAGCAGGAATAAATTAAACATTAAATTTAGTAACTGTATTTTATAATAATTACGCTTAATCCGAAATATTAACTAATCCGAAAAGGGAGTGGTTCCAATTATTTTGGATTGTCGGGACTCCATTAAATATTGTCTACTAAAATTGAATCTTGATATCTGACACCCTTTTAATAATGTCTGAATGGTGGATAACACATGATTAATTTTACATATGCAGTATTTATGTACTTTAAGGTTATAGCAAGTTTTTCCTCTTTGAATTAGGATTCAGATTCGTTTTACCCAACGCTTTGTTAAGGCCTTCCGCCAAACATAGCACAAAATCAAGTTGTCCAATTGACAATCTAAAAGAGTCCGAAAATTTATATTCATTCTTCTGTAAGTAGTTTGGAAACAATTTCTAAAAGTGTCCTTCATACATTTGACTGATGAACACAGGATGATCACTTTCCTAGGAGCTACGAATAAATTAATAATATTTCCATCCTCCATTTACTCATAAATCATCCACTACTTAAAATTTACTTCATCCTCTTTTCAACAGAACCTCATTTTAGCAAAAAAAAAAAAAAAAAACAAAAAAAAAAACACAAAACTGGCTTGCTCATCAGTCGCGGACGCTAGTGTCTATATGAAGTGCGGCAAATTACTGCTCGGCTTCAGATACCAAGCATCTCCTTGCAGAAAATATCTTTAAACTGGACAAAAATACGTTCAGTACGGCTATTAATAAATTGGTTTCTTATTATAATTTGTTAAAACAATAACAAATTATCAAAAAAATTCCGTATGTATTTTTATTATTAGGATTAGACTTAAAAAGTTTTTCACTCTCTTCTTAACCGAAGCCAGCCAGACGGGGGGGGGGGGGGGAGGGCCTTGGTGCCGATGGGTCCCTCCTGGCTGGTGCCTGGGGCAGGCGCCCCCGCTGCCCTCCCTAGATCTGTCACTGCGTGTAGATTTGCCATTGAGGAAATTTTCTTTCATACCAATGCAATATGGGTGACAAAACAGCCTAATAAACTTGATGCTGTCTGAAAACATGGGCACGAAAAGGTGCATTGGGTTGTCAATCTGTTTTACTTCTTCGTCTGTGTCTCAATCAATATAAAAACCAGGGCAAAAAATATTTACAGCCCGAAAACATTAAATTTTTTGTTCTAATATTTAAGCTGAAACAGGAGTACTGATTTTCATTCCTTAAAATAAGTTAAAACTAATAAATATAAAAACAATGTCTTTTATTTTAGAGAGAAATTATAAAATCACATACCAATTCATGAGTTATGTTTCTTTGCTAAATTGTACCTCTGAACATCAGCTACAGAATAGCTGTTCGCTAAAAATGGTTATCTAAGATTAAAATATTGAAATATATAAAAAATACTTTTTAAGCCAGCAACAAGTCCATCTTAAGCAAAAAGGAATTAAAAACATATTTGTGTAGTGAACTCAAAAGACGCAGTCTAAGTTGGTACAAAAAATATATTCCGTTTTAGTTTTTAGGCAATATGTTGGTCTAGTTATTCATAAGTAGAGGAAAACAACTGATTAAATATTACAAAGAGCAGTTGAATGGGCATTCAATACAAATTTAAAACATCTCAAACTAAAAAATAGCTAAAGAAAAAAGTCAATCATCTCATTATTCAAGGAATGGTAAAAATCACTTTGCTTATAGTTAAATATGACCCTCTTGTTAAGGTCTCCATACAAGAGACCTTCGGGTAGGCACCCGAATGCAAATAAAATACTAATAATATCAAGAATAAACAATTTTTTTTTTAAAGTGAAAAAAATTTTGTTACTTTTTTTGTATGAATTGATTAAAACGGTAGAATTGGAAATCTCTTAACGAACATGAAAGGAAAATCAATGAAAAACAAGTATTATCAACATGAAAAGTAAAATCTGTACAGTTTAAGGGTCAACAAATTATTTTTCTTGATAGGTTTTTGTACTTGCAGACAGTAAAAGGAACTTGTTTGTTATTTTTGGTACAATAAAATCAAAACTTATTACACTTCAGAAAAGTCTGCAGTACTTGCCCCCTTTTGGTTGCTGTGTCATAGTGCTCATTTCAATCATTCAATAAACTTGTTAATTTAAGGTATAATATCAATATTCAAAGAATAATGTGATTTAAATGTTTTATTCTATAGCCTAATACACTTTTTAAGTGTCAACGTAAAAGTACAAAATTAAACTTTAGCATGGCAATATTAAACCATACAATTAAAATATTTAAAAATTAAAAATATATTCTTCACAGCTCGTTTATAAATACAATTAAGTAAAACATGTTCAAGAGTTAAAATAATGTGATTTAAGGCAACGATTAATTTTTTCTTCAAAACATTGAATATGCTTTTTGCTTTGATAAAATGATAGGACTGAAATCCAAATCAATAGGTCTTATAGACTGTTCAGTTACAGACTGGACATTACCAAGTCTATAAAACATTAAAAAAAGGAAACTTTTTTGTTACCTTACATACTTGCACAGCTTTTTTGTTTGTTGCCTCGTCAGGGAGAGCAATGACCAGAGATTACCAAATACCTGGCACACATCCTAACCAAGAACGCCTAGTTTACTGTCGTCGACGTTCATCTCGTCGGCGTCTCGGCCTTGTTCTCGGTTATCTCGTCGATGTTGAGATGCGTGATGAACCTCAGCCGCATCTGCAGCGCCGGCCGCAACCGCCGGATGATCCCCTCGATGTCGGCTCTCATCGAGTCGCCCACAAACATGTACTTGATGTGGTACCTGATCTCTGTTAAGGAAACCACACGACAACGTAGGCTACAACGTAGGCTATAAGAATGTCACTGTTAAATAAAATACACTGTACTGGTCATTTTGCAGTATTTTTTTATTGATTTTTGACAGCACCCTTTTTAGCTTTTGGTGTTGGTATCCAGGATGACTCGTGTATCCTAAAAAATGCCCAGGGGCGAATGGCAAAAATGAGATACTCGCAGGAAATTATCTTTTGGGCACTGACTTAATTTCATGTATTAAGTCATGAAGTAATTAAATAGGTATGAGTTATTTTCTCCAGATAATTATCTATTATTAGCGTTCTATTTATTTGATTAATTTTACCGAGCTAATTCATTAAGAATAACACTTTTAATTTATACGTTTTCATTAAGTAGAATTATAACCTATAATTATTTGTTCCAACAGGTTATCATAAGTATTTAACCACCTAGGCAGTCTTAAAAAGTTACAGAATTTAAATCACTAAATAAAAAAATTCAAATACAGTACGTTATTTACATTTATTCACCATTCCCAACAATAATGTAAATAAATTTTAATTCTTGTGACAACTTGTTCTAATTAGATGGCCTCCCAACTCTTTCATTGTTTCAGAGTTGGGAGTCGTACATCAGTGGTCTTCTTCAGTCATATGCAGTTATTTGTTTTGGTGGGCAGGATGTTGAACACATTATCTGCTATTTTAACCCATCTGATTGGCTGTATTTTTGTCAGGATTCCTCTTCAAATGTCATCAATTTGAAATTTCATTCATGTGGCTTCTCAATTAATTCCTCTTTCCACATTCGCTAGCCAGTGATTTTCACAAATTGGAGTATTCATCCTCGATATTCCATTTTAAATGTCAATTAATGTGGGTTCTTATGTCATTTTTCTTTCCTTTCGCACATTTCAATAGACACCAATTTTGGTATATTCATATTCTATTAAAATGTCATAATTTTCTCACTTTTCACTTATTTCTTTTACTTCCCACATAATTATGATGGTGTTAGTACTAATTTGACTTCCAGTCTTTAAAATTTTTTTATTACTCCTATTACAATATACAACAGAGCTAAAGTGGACATAGGAGAGAGCTGAGTAGGTCTGAGAAGGAGGGTAAAGCGTGGCTCTGCTCTGCAAGGGTCTGGGAATAGGAGTGTAATCTCCAAAATATATCGTCCCCAATCCCGGCCAGGAGTGTTTCCTGTGCCCAGAGGGTCAGGATACCCCCCAAAGCCAGAGCCCCCCCCCTCCAGAGCAAGCCAGCACCCGCACACTCAGTCCAAACCAACAGAACCCTCTTCATATCCCCTATAACTGTGGTCATATTAATTTTTTTTACAGTTTTAGAACTTTTCAAAAATGATTTGTGTTTCTTTACTCCTGAATGCTCTTTTGTAGATGCAAGAGCAAAATGATTATAGTACCCATGGAAACCACAATCGATTAATTATTGATTGTTGCATTTAGTTTTTAAACCATCTGACACTAAAGAGGGCAAAATTTGGTGTTTTCATGGAGAAATTACATTCATTTGCTAAAACTTTTTAAGATTGGTGAATTTTCATTTGGTTGAGGTCCCAAGTTAAGTTTTAATTTTTCTCGATGATTTTTGAAATCGTAAAAAATTAATCCTTGAGACTTTTTGGAGAGCCTTTGGGGGCATTTAGTTATTTTTTGGGTTGGATGGAGTTATGAATACGTTTGCTGCACGACACTCAGCAGCGAGTGCAGCTTCAAGGCCATTCCATTCATTTGCTTTGAAGCAGCATACTTGGAAAATATTTGTCTCTATTATTTATTACGCTTGCCTGTTTAGCGGTTTCAGTTGAACTAAAATTTCCCGCAATTTAACTTTCAAGAAAGGCTTCCCAATCAGTACTCCCATTAGGCAATGTTCCATCATTCTCCCTCCAAGTGGCAAAACTGGATGTTTTATCCGACTGAGTGGTGCTCCTACCTACCAGTGACTTGTGGAACTATGTCCCACTCTATTTTAAATTAAAGCAATACAATGACACACAATGTCACTTATGAATGAGGCCAAAATTTGAAGTCATGGCCGTGCATTTAGTCTTGGTTACAGGATGGCAGAAACGATCACAATTTACAGCACCGCAGCGATTTGGAAACAACTGGTGGTATCAACTATTGTTACCGAAACATCACTACATTCAACTCTGGTTATTGAATCCAACCAATACGCAAACAGATTGGGACAGTGGTGTTTCCTGTAATACAGCTACTTTGAGGTAATGAATTGTAGATAGTTATGAGAGATGGCTTGAAGACCCAGTGTTCCCTAGTGGGGATTAACGACCGCACTATTGAATACTACGTTCATGAACTGTCCTCATAATTAGACCAGTTCGTAATATGTAAACCAGGCAAAATTGTGGTTCGGATCCCACGTTAAAATGTAAGTCCCCACAGAGAAGAAATAAGCAGACGTCGCATTCATATGGCATTAGTGTTGCGGGTAACTTCCTAACACCAGGAAGTAAAACAATAGGGAGACAATAGACTTCCGGGCGCCCCCCTACTCCCCGCGCCCACTCACGGCACTGCTCGACACCATATTTAGCGCAACATTAGATGCGACCTCTGTCTTATTTCTTCTCAGTGAAGTCCCTTAGTTGCCACTGGCTGTTGGGCTATTAATTAACACTCCTGTCTAAGGAACATGTCGGCCTTAGTCAGTTACAAGACTACAAGATCGCGCCACAATCATCCTTCACTCATATGTCATTCATACTTGGCCTAAAATACCTACCTGAGTGGGCCATTTCAAGAAAAGTAAAAGTATAAAACACCACCTCCCCCAACCCAAAAAAAACATTAAAACTTCTTTTCTCGGTGAACACCCGAGCCGACACGATTCTCTTGAATATATATTGTAAATGAATATTGATATAAATATATACAATGACAATAAATATACTGAATATGTAATATCCTAATTTTCCGCAAGGATACAGGAGGTCGCAGATGGAGTCGATGCAGTGGAGGTGCGCCACGTTCTTGTCCACCTGGTCGAGCAGGTGGTACAGCGTGGCGGTGATCTCCACGATGGAGCGCGGCCGCTCCGTGTTCAGCCGCTGCAAGAACGGACCGACCAGGTGGCACAGGAACAGGAACTGCTCCTCCGTGCGGATGGCCGTCGACAGCTTCTCCTTCACGAACCTGCGACGACGAGATTGCGGTTGGTTATCAATGCGGTAAAAAATGATCGGTATGTATATTGTTTACGATTCTAAAGCTACGCCTGGTCTGACACACGATGCAACTTCCGCAGAAGGGTTACACCATTTGCTGATATGTCATTTTAGATTTTTTATATTTTAATACCTCTTGCAACCTTAAATACCATCAAAGTGCTAAGATAATGTGTAAGAAATTCCATTTATCAACTTGAATTCTGATCCAAAGTGTAGACAAAATACCTGTTACCAATATCATCCTAATACATAGAAACTTCATTAATGAAAATACAATGATAACAACCTATAAAACATTTATAAAATAAGTTTAAGGTTGGTTAAATTTGAATTATCCTTGAATAAATATGATTATTAATTAATTAAAATCTGTAATAACTAAACTATAACTACCTAAACTATAACTGAAATACCAACCGCCTGGTTTTCATCTCAACATAAATTAGCTGACTATGGTTTATGATCTAGCTGATGTTTATTTTAAAACCCTTTAAATTAGTTAAGCAAGGTTTCAGGCAAATTTATTTTTTAATTTGGTTATGATTATTAGTCAATAGTTCCCCTCCTGACATTACAGGTTCCCACTGACTTCCCCAATCAGTGTAACCCTTCTGCGGAAGTATAACCCTGACACACTGAAGATGTAGCCGTTTTAAGATGAATATTTGTTTTGCATTTAAAAAAATGTTCTTAGATTGCAAGTGGGCAAGCTTGCAGCTACTGAAGACAACATAATAAACTAAGTCACATGAGAGATGTATCTGATTGATTCCAAACTGTTGAGCAAAACAGAAATTAAAACAAGATAAGTTTCAAGTTTAATTCGATACTGATAAAGTTGTTAAAATTAACCTCTGATCAGATCCATCAAGAAAAATTAAAATTAATTAACACAATTTATGTATGATTATTTCATCATCAAAAGTAAAAGAAATTAAGAGACATGAAGTAAACAAACTAGAGAGTTATTGTCCCAGAACAGGATTTCTTAGTGTTACTGTCTCTTCAATTTAATGGTATTTATTAATGTTAAAAAAATCCTTAGAGTAAGACTTAATTTTTTTTACAATATTCTTTCATACTTCATTCAGGACAACCAAAAATTACAATCACATAATATTAGAATTATTAAGGAAATAACTGGCTTATACCTGTAGTTGAGTAGGCCACCAGAACACAAAATTAAAAAGAAAAGGATTTCGTATTTCAGTTGAAAAATGTGGACCTTGGTAAAGGGATAAGAGAAGAGAATTATGTTTTTTATTTTTTCTGAGAAACATTGCCAAATATATCAGAAATATATACTTTTTCACTTATTGTGCAACACAAATTTCAGACACCAGTCAATTACCTAAAAAAATCATACGAGTCTGATTAAGCATTACGGACCAATTCACTGTAAACAATGTACTCACTGAGGCACGGTGGCGATCTGGCCGATACCTGCATGATGCCACATGGCGTGCGCGGTGGCCAGAGTGTAGGAGAACTTGTTCTCCAGCAGGCAGTTGTGTGTCATGTCGAAGTTGAACATCTGGAAAGGGGAGTTGGAGTACGGCCAGTTGGTCAACTCTGGGCTCGATATCACCTGGACCACACAAACAATTGATTAAAGTTTCAAAACTAACTGTAAGGAAATGTTTTAAAGAAACTAAGTACTAATTCTTCAGAATAATGAATAATTCAGTAAAGCGTCTCAAAAATCATTGCCTGCTTTGTTATTTTGTGACCAAAGAGAATGTAAGTTGAGCCTTTTCATCTATAAGCTTACTGATAAAATCAAGTTTCACGAGGGCAGTTCAGTTACTTTTGAATTAAAAAAAAAACTGGTAATGGGGGTCCCACAATACTTGAAAACAACATTGCATACCCAAAAGTACTTTCAATTAAAGTCTATTGCAGTTTTTGGAGTTTGTACCTTTGGTGGGAGGTACATAAAATAAAAAAAACACGCAAGATCTTACTGAATGGAAATTCAGAAGAATGCTTGATTTTTAAGCTTTATTCCCCAAAAGAGTGGCAATTTAACTTGAATTTTAAATGTAAATGTTCACTGTTAACCCTTACAGCCTTCTTCACAATAATAATGAGACATAGGTCAATAATGTCACAATAAAGTTCACAATAATCTCTGATTAAGCTTGTACGACACATCACAATGTTTTAGTGACTTTAGCCTGGTTTACACATTGACAGTATCTGTCTACAGTACCAGTCAACCAGTCTTCAATGGCCACACAACCACATAAAGAATAATACCCCCGTTGCAGCAGACCTGCATACTCAGCGAATTTCAAATGCAAAACAACATATTTCAATCCTACATAGCGAGATTTGACATGTTTTTGTAAGCTCCATAAGAATAACATGGGGAATGAGTATGCAGGTGTGCTGCTACAGGTATATTAAATCTGGGTGGTTTTAATTCAATATTTAGTAGATCTGAACTAGAAGAAGCTATTTACCAAGTTTTATTGAGATACGTTGAAAAATAAGCGAGATATAGAATTTCAGTTATTTCCCATAAGGTTAACATTGGGACAACGTACTGTGTTTACCACTTTCAATATCTCGGTAACCAATGGACATAGAGCAGTGTTTCAAAATACTAAATTGTTTGTTTTTTTGAGCTGAATTCAATAGTGCCAACAAAAATTCAATAAATTTTATTTTTCTATGTAAAAAACTCTAAAAACCCATTTTTGGGGGGGTTTATCCCCCTTTACCCCCCCTTCCTGTGGTCCGATCGGGCTGGTTCACGAACTCGTCCAATTGATTACCACTTTACATGTCCGTACCAAATTTCATGAAGACCGGACCATTTTTGCGGTTGCTATCGTGCTAACAGACACATAGATATATATATATATATAAAAATTCGAACGAATAGTGTTTTTTGCTTCTGGGGGCCCCAAAACGAAGAGTTATAGTGGTCCCGAGCTTAGGTCTTACCATGAGACCTACGGTAATAGCTTCTTCCCTATAGGGGAAATTCGCTAAAAAAGTATAGGGAATTATAGTCCGAGTCGAATAACTAGACCCAGACCATCTGTAATCCAAATACTAAAACTAACATTAGTCTTATGGTGGACTGGGCCAAATTATTTGACTCAGACTATACCTGCAGCAGTCGGTCGTGCAGGGTGAGCCAGTAGGAGTCGGGCAGGGCGGCCATCAACAATCCCACCGAGTTGATCCACAGCTGGATTTGCGAGGACGGGATCACTGTGTACCTAACATCGACAACAATCATCAACCTGCTCGTCTCTGCCATTTACTATAACATAAAAAACTCTACAAATGGTTTAAAGTTCAGAAAGTTAACATGAAAGAACAAACACACAAAAAAAACACCAAATTTAACACTTAATTATTCAACCAAATCAATAAAAATCACATATTTTATTTTAAATATTTTATACTCATTAAAAGTAACTAACTACTCTAATTAAGCTTAAAGCAGAAAAAGTATGTTTGACTTAAAGAAGAAAAAATACTGGGGTGTGAAATGGTTGGTAACTGGAGCAGCAATTACAATACACTCAAAAACTGATTTTGAACTTTTGTAACTCCAACAAACTACCTCAACACTAACATATTTTAAACTTCAGCTTTTGATAACAGCCTGATGACACCTTCAGTGGGATCCTAACTAGTTTTTGCTGATTTAGATTTAGGTATTATTTTAGGGTACAGCAACACAAGTTATCCTGATCAGAGGCCGTTTTGTAGCTGTCTTTCAGGGAACAAACTAAGTTCCCCACCAGGGGAGGCTGGCCTTGACGTCAGGGTGGACAAGGGTGATCTCGCGACCAAGATAGGGTCGCTATTCCCTTGAGGCTCACATCCATTGGATGAAGATATAAATTTACCCACACAGTCTAAGCTTGGCCAAACCTAGTTCATTTACCTATTCCTTTTTCCTTCACTTCCCCTGTATTCATCTGCTAAGGCAAGGCCAAAAGGGGCTTATAGACGGGGATAGTACTACCTTCTAATAATAGCCGCTAGTATTTGCCGCTAGTAAAGGTGACGGATAGTAGCCGTACACACAGCAATTGACAATATCATAACAAATATACAAAATACAAAAATGTCTGTCATACAGACAGCAATATCTGATCATGATGCTCAACATATAGAAATTAATTGGAAACCAATAAAAGAACCAATGAATTTTTTTATAAAACGACTGACTAAAAAATCGAATGTATCACATTTATTACTAAGTCTTGAAAATCAAAATTGGGATTATTTAAACTCATTTAAAAATCCTAACGATATGTATTTACAATTTAATAACTTCTTCATAGCTCATTTAAATACTTGTTGCCCTTGAAAAACCATTAAAGTAATCGAAAAGAGTAAAACAACTGCTTGGATAACCCAAGGAATCAGGGTATCTAGAAAAAGTCTTAAACTATTACATAAAAAATTTAAAAATACAACTGATGAGAAATTTAAGATATATTTCCGCCTATACAAAAAAACATATAGAAAAATAATTAAAGCTGCAAAAGCTTATGACATAAGTAAACAGATTACCAACTCCAACAATATATCAAAAACAGCATGGAACATAATAAATAATCAAAATAATGTTGAAATAAAAAGAAAAATTAAAATAATAGAAGGTAATAAAAACATAGATGACCCTCTTAAAATTTCAAATATATTCAACTCTTTCTTTTCGAATATAGCGACTTCTGGGACCTCCTCTGTTAATGATAATTTGCCTACACAAAACCATAGCCCTGCTAAGTCAATGTTACTAACTCCTGTAACATCAAAAGAAATTCTGTCTATTTTCCAATCAATTAAACCAAAGAAATCCGTTGATTTTCAATACATACCATCATGGTTAATCAAAGAATGTTCCTACTACATTGTGGAACCTCTAGTTAAATTAATAAATTCATCTTTTGAAGTTGGAATCTTTCCAGACTGCTTACAATCTGCGAGAGTCGTCCCTATCTTTAAAAAAGGTGACCCGACTCAAACTAATAACTACAGACTGGTCTCAGTCCTTCCAGTTATAAGTAAAGTATATGAAAAATTATTTCTAAATAGATTAAGTGATTTCTTATACCGCACAAAAGCAATATCAAACAAGCAATTTGGTTTCATTCAAGGAAAATCTACGAATGATGCTATCGTTCATTTAATCAATCACATTGTTACTGGTCTAGAAAACCATAATTCGACTGCTGGTGTTTTTCTAGACTTATCAAAAGCGTTCGATTGTGTACATCATAAAATCCTATTGAACAAATTATATAACTATGGGATAAGAGGTATATTACATATGTGGCTAACATCTTATCTTCAAAATAGAAAACAACAAGTTGACATCAATGGTCAACTATCTGAATCTGCAGAGATAACATCTGGAGTCCCTCAAGGATCTATTCTTGGCCCAGTGTTATTTTTACTCTATGTTAACAACTGTGATTCATCTATAAAATTTTGTAACCTTACACAATACGCTGATGAAACAACCTTGTGCATTTCAGATAAAAATGCAAATCATCTTGAAGAAAAATTATATGAAGATTTAAATTCCTGTATTCAGTTCTTTTCTGACATAAATTTAAAAGTTAATTTAGAAAAAACTAAATGTATAAATTTTAATACTGATCCAAAATGTCAACATAGTCCAACTGTAATGATAGGAAATAACGCAGTTCAGGAAGTTGACAATATAAAATTCCTTGGGATACATCTTGACAGAGGACTAACCTGGAAATATCACATTAATAATGTTTGTTCCAAGGTATCTTCAAATATATATGTCCTCAGAAAATTATCAAAATACTGTGATATAAAGGTCATCCTTTTTTTTTAGCTCATGCGTATACTTTTTGGCCCCTTTATTGCCGCCTCGGACCCGGTTTTGCCTGTTTTATTTGCCTTTTCATTTTTTACCCATCCTTTGCGGGCCCCGACCGGTAGCACCCCCCATGTGGGGGCCCTGGATAGCATATTATGGACTAATATTTAGTCACTTATCATATGGAATCATAGTATGGGGCCGAAGTGCAGAAAATGAATTAAAAAGTTTATTCATTCTGCAGAAGAAAGCCTTGATAATTATATTCAAATTGAAAAAAACCCAGTCTTGTAGAGACATTTTCAAAAGAATGGATTTATTAACTCTTCCTTCGATTTACATTTTGGAAACAGCAGTTTTTGCACATTCGAAATGTAAATTAACAAAAGGAAGAGATATCCATAATTATCATACTCGATTTACCCATAATTTTAGGCCAACGCAACATAGACTAAATATTTTTCAAAATTTACCGTCTGAATCTGGAGCTAAATTTCTGAACAATTTACCATTTCATATAATAAATGAAAAGAATTTGACACCTTTCAAAAATAAGTTAAAACAATTTTTAATAGCTAATGCATTTTACAGTGTTAGTGAATTTATAGACCATTGTAAAAAACATAAGCAATAAATTAATGGGGGGAAATTCAACACATGTCTTATAGAGAAAACTAGGTTAAACTAGGTTGTCTTAAACTTAATTGTAATTTTAGTTTTACTTAAGGATTTTTTAAAAATATATTTCAATCGAAATTATTGTTAACATAAACATTGCTTCCGACTATACACTGTTGTAATGGCAATAAAATGAATTTGAATTTGAATTCGCCGCTAATTTCCGCAGCTATTAGCCTAGTGAGTCACATTGTTGTCATTGTTGTCAACGAGCACTAACATGGCTTACTCGCAACTTAAACTGGTGAGTGAATGCGAATAAACTTAAACTGGTGAGTGAATGCGAATAACTGTTTAGACCGGAGGAGTACTAGCGGTGAATAGGTCACGTGATCTCTACTCGCTTGCTAGTGGTGAGTAAAATTGAACATGTTTGATTTCATTCTCCGCGAGTACCTATTCGCCCCTGCAAAGGCGAGTAGGTATTTAGACAGGGATAGTAAGCAGCTAGTAACTAGCGGCTAGTACATTACGCGTCTACTAGCAGCTAGTTCTATCCCCGTCTATAAGCCCCTAAAGAGATAATACACGGGAAGCTTACTTTCCTTTCTGGTACCATACAAAAAACTGCTCAAGTATCCTCACAGAATTTTGTTGTAGGGTGGGGCAACTCACTAATTTCCCTTTAAAATCAGCCTAAATACAGGGTGTTTTTTTTTTTAAACGCAAACCAAAACTTTATAATTTCTTGATTAGCATGATACGTGTTGTTGTGTTATCTGGTTGTAAATAAAAAAGTCTTACAACACTTAAAAATATATTTACACTTATACTGTATTTACATTAGGGGTGTGCGAGTATTCGACCGGTCAAACTTTTAGGTCGAGCTTTTCAGTATTCGGCTCAGCTCGACTTTTTTCGAAAAAGCTTGACACTCAAGCCGAGCTTTTGATAAGAGAGTTCTTATTGGAAATATAACTATTGCGATCAATTTTTGGACACGTTAAACCAGAAGAGCGTTTCCCTCCCACGAAAAACAAGCAAAAAATATTCCCTAGAGATAAGGAAATGACATTGACAGGTAACAAGAAATATTATCTCCATTTAGATGGAAATCGGAGCTATATTTAGTTGACCTTGGGGAACGCGAAATACAGCATTTAAGTCTCTTGTTTTATCAAGGCTTATCTCTTAAACGGTATATCGTACAAGTTTCATTTTGGTCTCATTTGATTTATAAAAATAAGACAAAAAATATGAGCAGTCATTTATAGTTGTGTGACAAGTAGTTTGTATTTTTGCATTTTGTAGTAAGGATTCCTTATCTTCTAATTAACTCACGCACACACACACTGAGTCAGACAATAGCAAAAAACAGGGAAGGGGCTTGGAGTAAACAACCTCCACCCCCCCCCCCATGGCCACTGATAAGGAGAGTGAGAGAGGTAACTGTTTCTTTCTTTCTCTCTATTCCGTCCTTATTTATTTATGATCTTTCTTCTTCTTAATTGTACATTATTTTCTTCAAAAAAGTTTAGAAATGCAACTAATTTTAGGATTACAATAAATTATTGTTGTTATTAAATATTATTTCATTCATATATTATATTCTGAAATAATAAGTTAAGCCATGAATATTATGCCACAATTGGGACTGCTATTTCATTTTGTATCATCTTTACTTAGTGAACATTAAAAAAAATCAATCTTGTGTTTGACTAAGTGTAAATGTGTGATTTTTTTTACTAGATATGTCTATTTTAAAACCTTTCAACTACTCCCTTCTACTCTTGAAATTAAATTTTGTTGTACCTATTATGTAACTAGTCTAATTATGTAATTTTAACTATTTATTTTAAAGTAACGTATTGTGGTATTGGGGAGTCAAATAATAAATGTAGATTTTTAATTTGGTATTTATCTTCATAAATTATTTTTTGAGCCAGTTTAATTTTATGTAACATAATACAAAATACTGATGAACCTATCAGATAATTAACTTGTTTTGGACATAAGCTTTCTATTTTTTAGCTGGCAGCTGAGTCACTTAAGGTATGCAAACATTAGTCTATTGTATCTTTTAAAATTAAAATCAAGCTTCATAATTCCTTTTAATAATTTGGTGGTTGTTAAAAAGCTCGGCTCAAAAAAGCTTTTGAAAAAGCTCAGCTCGGCTCGAGTTCATAAATCACTATTCGCACACCCCTAATGTAAATAGGGGTGTGTAAATATAAGTGTATATAAGTGTATAAGTGTAATATGTAAATATAAGTGTAAATATATTTTTAAGTGTTGTAAGACGTTTTTTATTTACATCCAGACAAAACTTTATTTTATCAGTGAAGGATGGATAATTCCACCCAACATCCCCGGATGTGACCCAACTATATAATTTTCTTTCGGGATACATAAAAAGTAAAGCCTATGAAAGCAATTCACAGGATATTCAGCATAACAAACATAACAAATTTAATGCAAGAAATTGAGACGTACCTTGTAACACGTGTTCAGGAATTTTATGGAGAGAGCACAACTTTGTACGAATGCCAATGGCAGATTGTTTGAACACAAAATGTAAACTAAATGTGTGATCAAACTTATATAATAGGTTGTATAAAATGTAAAGATTAACAAAACAATACTGCTTTCATATTTATATATGTATTATTCAATCTTAAAAATTTGCGTTAAAAAAAACACCTTGTATAAAACCGAAAGTGGCCTCACCCCTTGGCGATGACGTCGAGCAGACAGGTGCCGACGGCGGCGGGCGTGACGGGGACGGCCATCAGCTCGACGCAGGTCATGTACAGCGCGTGGGCTGCCGGGTTGGGGAACTCGTTGAACCGCCAGTCCGTCGCGGGGAAGCTGGCCATGCCCGCCATCGTGTCCACTATCCGCCGCACCAGCTGTGACGACAGAACACGCTGTACATCTCAGAATGGATAAACTGCTTGTTCATGTTTCTTGTTATACTCACTATACCCAACCAAAACGAGCAGTCTATAGTTACTCCATGAGCCATCTTCTAATGAAAAAACAACCTTGCCACCAGTGAAGGTAGACAGCCGTTTCAAAGAGGATACACTTTTATGAAAAGTGTGATTTTGTCGATGGGGATTATCTCATTGGTGGAGTTCAGTAGCACTCATGGGTGTGGTAATGGTGGATTTATAGTTGTCTATGTGGTGGTCTATTAGTATTGGATTTCCCCTTGTGGTCTATTACATTTTACGTTCAATGACCAAATAAAGGATCTTTGAATGTTACCAATCATCGTGAGACATCAACCGACAAATTTTCACCATGGGTCCAGCTAGTAACTGGAATGTTAGTTTTAACTGGTGATTACTGAGATTCAAAGGATTTTCCCATTTGGACTTGGTGACAGGTAGCTCACCAGCAACTGTAGCTGAACTCAATATTATTTCCAAATATTTTTTTGTGAACTGAACATAGACTGCTTTAATTGTTGAAAATAAATGTGATATGCTTTTCTACATCCAAGACCCAAACAACTAGAATGCAAACTGTCTTTTTTTAAAGAGCGAGGCTCCTCTTGGAGCTTATTTTGCCTTATTAACCTTCCCTCCCCCCTCCTGGTGCAATTTTATATGTGCAACTAAAACATAAGTATACTTTTTTCTGTCAGCTGCCTCTGGAGCTTATAATACAGAGCTAACATAACTGTCCAACAAGGACGTTTGAAGCTTGACATTTTTTCTGTTATACCTGTATGTAGTAGTCGAGGTGGGGCTCCCAGCTGAGGCCGGGGTCGGCCATGTAGGCGGTGTAGGGGTCGCTGAGGCCCCAGCCCGGGGCCCGGATGTCCTTCAGCGAGCCCAGCACCGCGGACACGAGCCGTCGCTTCAGAGCCGGCCGCTCGCGCAGGTTGTGCTCGTAATAGTGCAAAGTGTTGTAGAGGTACGTTACTGGTCGGTCTAGAACAATAGAGGACAGTGAGTGTAGAAATTTTGAAGGAGCAAATGGTCATCAAATTTTTTATTTATGATAATTATAAAGGTAAATAATTTAAATTGTAATGAATTCCCAACTGGAGACACTTGAAAAGGCTTCTCTTAACACTTTTAGTAGCAAAGTTTTAAGTGCTCGCATAATCTACGAGAGGCCAAATCAATCGTGGCAGTCAGAGAAAAATCTTAATTTATTTATATTTGACATAAATAATTATTAGTCAAATGTCTCTTTATCAGTCACAAATTGCCCTTAGTTATCTGCAAAATTTACAATAATTCCCTTATCATACAACTATTTTTAACTGAAGACCGCCTAAGTTACGCTTTAATGTTTACTGTTTAAACTTGTAAATTTTATTGCTTGCTATTTTGATTTTGCATTTCAAGTGCATCTTAAAAATATGAAACTCATTTAGTAATTTAAATTAAATTAAATTCAATGAAAACGTAGTAATAATATCTGTTAAAAATATATTGGACCGAACTACAGTCGACTCTCGCTAACTCGAAATTCCATGGGACTGCGATTTTTCTTCGTGTTACGAATAGTTCGTCGTAAGCATAGTTCGAGTTATAGAGGTAAACCAAATGAAAATTCATGATGCAGAGGTAAAGAAAAATGTAGTTTATTCCCTACATCTCCGGCAAATCTAAGCTTTTAACTTATTTAAATATATAAATGAAAAATACTGTATAATATAATAAGCTTTAAAACACGAAAACAGATAATAGGCCCTATCATATTAATTCTGATTAAAAAGTCCGTAATCTTCGCCTGCTTACACATGTAAACAATTAATTACAGTATCCATCACAATTTTTATTAAAACAATTATTACCTTAACTTGCCTGCTTTTCAATTTCAACATGTTTTTTTATAACTGTTGATAGCGTACTACCTGGAATATTAAACCTGACAGCGATGTCTTTCTTCTTTACCGCCCCGTCGTTCACCAACTTTATTTCTAACTTTTCACCAACAGACAATGCTTTGGGTTGTCTTTTCGTACTCATTCTCCAATATTTCACGCACGAACAGTCGTCACACACTCTAAAAGCCCCGCACATGGTAAACATACTTGAGACTGCGGACAGTCTAAGGCGCTTGACCCTAGATATGATTCACCGACAGGTTGCATCCTGTATACTAGGATTTCGTATTACAGAGGCCCATTCTGAAAACTTCTTGGTATGGAGGTAAACTTCGAGTTATGGAGGTAAAGCGCGAATTGAATTCGTCTTACCTATTGAACGTCGTGTTATAGAGGTAATTTTTGTGTCCCTTCGAGTTATAGAGGTAAAATATAACCGGAAAATTAGTTTGTGTTATATATAGTAATTTCTTCGAGTTAGACAGGTTTTTCCAAGGGGATTAAAAATAATTCGTGATATCGAGGGTTTCGTGATATCAAGGTTCGTGTTAGCGAGAGTCGACTGTAATAAGAGAAAAAGTTTAAGTTGTTTATGCTTACCGTGGAACTTGTACAGACACCCTAAATGGTCCAGAAGTATTTCCAAAGACTTGGACACAGGAGGTAGCTCAAGGTAGCGGTGGATCATTATGTCACAAACCTTAAACACATGAAATAACAATACGTTATTAGACATAAACCATACAACCTAAGCATTAAATACTGTAACCAAACTGGTAACAGCAATGCTCAATCCTTAAATAAAGGGAGTCTACTCACAGTATTTTAATGAAGTTATACAACTTAAATCAACAGTGAAAAGTAATGATGGATTATAAGGTTGCTTGAGTACCCTAGAAAGGTATCGTTATTCAAATATACGCTAAAGTTATCGATACGTAAATTTTACTCTGTGGTTAAAAATTAAAATATGTTTGATGAAATATTTAGCCTATTTTTTTTTAAAGAAGACACCCAAATACAAGAAAACATCAATAATATTATCTATATATATAAAGGAGAAGGGGGTTTTCTAACGGAAAGCAAATCTCCAAAACTATAAGACCTAAAGAACTGAAATTTGGCATATGTGCTCCTCTTGGGTCCTAGATGCGCACTAAGAAATGGTTTTACAAAATTTCCTTAGGGTCGTGCCCTATGGTAATTTAAAGTGTCAATGTTAACCTATATGGAAGGATATAAGGTTGTCATGGCAACCTTAAAAAGTATGAAAAATTAAATCCTACAAACACAAAGGAAGTTTTTTTGTTTTTCCACGGGTGAAACCGTGTTGATCAGCTAGTTTACTATATAATAAATTTACATTATGTCTTTAGCTCTTAGTTAATAAGCTCCATAAGAGCCCATTGAAAAGTACATTTTACTGTTATAGGTATCACACGTAAATCTGACGTATTTTTTCAATTAAATTTAGAAATACATTAAGAACAGCCATAATACAGTAAAATTAAATCAAACCTATAGCGCGAAAAGCACTGCTGACGGTACAGGGCTCAAGGTCATTTGATTGCAAAATCAGACAAAAAAAACACTTCCACACACGTCAAAATTACGTACAATACCTCTCTAGGGTTAAAGAAGAATTTGGACAAGAGCTTTCACATAAAGAACTATTAAAATCAAATTAAAAGAAAAATTGGATGTTAAAAACTAGGAAATTTCAATCTCTCAGGGGAAATAAAGTCAGTTTTATCAACAAATATAAATTTCGTTTGTATGAAATGCTGAAATTGTAAATTATTGATCTGATGACCCACGGGTAGAAACCTGAGGCAGACGTTTCCAAAGTAGACAGGCAGAGACTGATAAGGAGATGAAGCCCCTCCTGTTTGCTCCAAAACACCTTCCGGGGCGAATTTCTCAGGGTACTTGCGATGGAACGCTAGGTGTTTCTCATGCCTGCAATGCATACAATTCCGGAAGTTACAGTTTGCTGAGGAGGGCCTACCTGGTGTATGTATCACTATGTCTTATGAGTCTTAAATAAAAATGCTATATTTTATTTTAATTTTTGCAGACATTTAACGGTACAGTGGCAATGGTGGAGTATTTGTTCACTGATAAGTAAAAAAAATCAAAATAACATTTTTGGCAAATGTCTGCAAAAATCAAACTATTAAACTATAAAATAACCACTACAAATGATGAATTTCAAACTAAAATTACCCTAACAAAAAACCCACTAATTTTTCATTTGAAAACCCTCTAGTCTAGTAGGACTAATCTTTAATACACATCCCTCTCTAATAACATATTCATTTATTTTAGAACATTGTAACAACAACAAAATCTCACTATCTTACCAGTTTGATTGTTTCCAGTGTTCGGGAGAGTTTTCCTTGACAAACTCTTGCACCCTGCTGCGGAACTCTGCAGCCTTTAGCAACAACAGCTGGATAATGAAGAAACAAACTTGGGCTTCATTGCCTTCTTGTGTTCTCAGCACCTGCAAATCAGTGATGCCTTTTAAATGTAAAATAAGTGTTGTTAATTGAAATTTATTTTAAATAGATCTGTTTGCTTCTTAAGTATTCTAAACCATGGTTTAAAGTAACTTCTTTACCAACAGATCATATTGATTTGAAGCCTTTAGTAATTTAATATTAATTTGAAAATTTGTTATGTCAGTCTTAACTGACCTACCAACTATTTCAATTTATTCATGAAAACAAAATAACAAAAAAAACACTCTTTAAGGTTTATTAGCAAGGAAGATTTAAGCCTGGTTTACACAACGACAGTCCCTGTTTAAGCGCGGAGTAATTTGCTCCCCGCGTGATCAGTAGTGCGCAGTTTAATCACACGATCAATACAATACACGAGGTTTTCGTCTCTACGCAACAAACGCGATACTGCAGAACTCGTGGCGTGGGCGTATTTCCAGAAAAATCCACTAGAGTGCAGCACCAAACGGTCTGCAACTCATCAGGGTCAACTGTACAGTCGTAGAAAGAAAAAACTTAGCAGAACAGTTGTACCAACAAAATAACGAAATAAATCAGCTGAGAACGTCAAATCCGAGTAAACTCGGGCGTCACACGGAGGGCACTTAGATGTTCCACGAGATATCTAGTGCGTCTAGCTTAAGTGCAGAGAATACTACCACGAGCTATCTCGTGCATCGTGGATAAAGCATTAAAGGTGTTTTTGGACAGTAACACCTTTAAACAATAGAGAACAAAAGAATTTTTGTCTACTGTCCTACTGTCTGGTCGTCGTGTATACACAGGCCTTTAGGTTTGAATTCCTAAGAATCTTGATTATTAAGAAATTGATGTTTGTCTTGTATATTATAAAAGCGTCTTACAAGATAATACATATGTATTCACTCACCGGCAGAGAGGGTCACAAACTCAAACACGATGTAGTCGCAGAAGTACTCACCAGACACAGTACGAGCCTGTCGATGGTGATGATGTTGTATTTCCACACCATGCTGTTGATGGCGTCCACACACTTGTTGACCACCTGGCCCTCCCCGGTGGCCACAAACTCAAACACGATGTAGTCGCAGAAGTACTCACCAGACACAGTACGAGCCTGTCGATGGTGATGATGTTGTATTTCCACACCATGCTGTTGATGGCGTCCACACACTTGTTGACCACCTGGCCCTCCCCGGTGGCCACAAACTCAAACACGATGTAGTCGCAGAAGTACTCACCAAACACAGTACCAGCCTGTCGATGGTGATGATGTTGTATTTCCACACCATGCTGTTGATGGTGTCCACACACTTGTTGACCACCTGGCCCTCCCCGGTGGCCACAAACTCAAACACGATGTAGTGGCAGAAGTACTCACCAGACACAGTACGAGCCTGTCGATGGTGATGATGTTGTATTTCCACACCATGCTGTTGATGGCGTCCACACACTTGTTGACCACCTGGCCCTCCCCGGTGGCCACAAACTCAAACACGAAGTAGTGGCAGAAGTACTCACCAGACACAGTACGAGCCTGTCGATGGTGATGATGTTGTATTTCCACACTATGCTGTTGATGGCGTCCACACACTTGTTGACCACCTGGCCCTCCCCGGTGGCCACAAACTCAAACACGATGTAGTCGCAGAAGTACTCACCAAACACAGTACCAGCCTGTCGATGGTGATGATGTTGTATTTCCACACCATGCTGTTGATGGCGTCCACACACTTGTTGACCACCTGGCCCTCCCCGGTGGCCACAAACTCAAACACGATGTAGTCACAGAAGTTGCGCAGATGGCTGGACAACGCTCTCGCCCCAATCCTCTCCAGTATTCTGGAAAATGTTGAAATGAGTTTAACAACAACAAATACAAAGTTAAGAAATAAAATGGGAATGCAGAAATAATTTTATTGGAAAACCGTTATTAGTTTCATTATTTAAAGTTAGTTCTTGTCTTTCTTTGGATGATGTTAGTATGTTTTTACCAAGAGGTTAGAGTTACAACAAACAAGAAAATCATTTGCACTGATTCCTATAACAGTCTTCCACAAACTTCAAGTACAACTAGAAAATTCACTAAAATATAATGAAAAAATTACGTTTGTATGAGACACATTGGCTTAAATAAAATAGTAGAAGCTGTCATATATTGTTAAGTCTATGTGACTATCCAGGATGACTAGCTTCCTGAATCCTTCAATCCTCCTTGTGTGTGGGAATCATGATTTCGGCAGGTTTAGGATACCCAGTCATGTCCACGCTCTGGAGGGAG
Organism: Flexamia atlantica; assembly: GCA_035578135.1. Lineage (NCBI taxonomy): Eukaryota > Metazoa > Arthropoda > Insecta > Hemiptera > Cicadellidae > Flexamia > Flexamia atlantica. The sequence goes on from JAQJVK010000018.1 coordinate 13,955,781, forward strand.
TTGTGGAACATCCCTCATTTGTCTATTGTCTACATGGAACAATACGAGAGACGAGAGACCCTTCCCTGGTGGGCTCCTTGGGTCTGCCAGCCTAGAGGGTAAACCTCTTGCAATATGGAGGTTTCATGCAATATGCATTGGGTAGCGGTCCTAAAATAATAACTGCCTAATTGATAATGAGTAATATTTCAATCATCAATCGACTAACTTGTAAGCAATCGGGCTGATTCTGTCCGTCTCCATGATCATCTTCCACAGCAGACACAGAAAGAGGGACGGAGTGCCAGGGACCGAGAAGTGAGCGATGATGTCGTTCTCATTGTTCATGGAGGCCCAGTTGCGATACTCCTCTTCAACGGCTTTCTAAAAAATTTTCAATTAATTGTAGGATAAAAATTTGATAAAAGAAGCCAACAAATCTGAGCCATGTTTTTAAGTTGTTTTATCTGTTTTTGTTTCAGAAACTGTACTGAATATGGAGAAAGGAAGAACAGATGAGCTACGGATAAAGGTTAGTAATAGATAAGGACCATCTGGGCCATGGACATGGATAGTAGCCTCCAAAAAAACTCCGGAGAACTCATTCTGTAAATTTGGTTTACGTTCACTTTGGTATATCTTTGGTCAGGTAATTTAGGCAAAGACAGTAATTACATGCAATCAGGCTTGAAATGCCTCAGTTAAAGAAACTTGACAAATTACCAAAACATCAGTTAATTACCAGAACTTGTAAGGTTTTTGCAACATAATTATTCATCTATAACTTGCCCTTTTGTCTAAAACTTGCAGATGCCCTCTCGCTTTTCCTCTACATATTTTTAATGTTCCCTGACCGACCGATGCTGGCCGGGACTCGCACCTACCTTGAGCTGCTGCTTGTTGGCCTTGGGCACGCTGTTCTGCTGGAAAAACTCGTTGAGCACGGGCGGGAAGCTTTGCAGCGTGTGGTTGGCCCAGTTGTGCGGCGTGTTCTGCATGATGGTGTTGAGCAGCTCCTTGCACCAGCTGCCGGACAGTGGGTCCGAGCCCGTCCCTGTGACGTGCATCGACCGAGCGATCGTCAGCACCTGCAGGGTCAAAAGTGACACACTTAAATCGGCAAACAACTGAGCCCAAAAAAATGGGTTGGTTAAAAATAGTTGTTTTCATCACAAGGAGCAAAAGTAGCCTTTTTGAGGCACAATCCTGTTTTAAAAAAGAGGCACAGCCAAGCTTTTCAAAACGATAAAGCACCGAAAAGACACTTTAGCTCTGTTTGAACGTTTTTTATCATAATGAAAAAATAAGCTTTTAGTCGTTGAAATTCTTAAGCTGATTTTTGAGGTTACAACGTAATTTACAATGTTCATATATCTGTTGTTTGCAAATGACACTTTTCAGCTTGCAAACAGCAATTTCAGCATTTATAAATGAAAGAAACAATAACAATGTTTAAGGTTAACACACAATAAAATCACATCTAACTTTATTGTACTAATGATTAGATGAAACAGAATCCAGCACAGACCAGCAGCAGCAGCAGCAACAGCAGCAGCAGTGGGATGTACAAAACCCACTGCTTTTTGTACTGTATGATAAAAAATACTTTGGTCCAGTGATGAAGTAGTTGTAGTCACGGGAAAAATTCCCAATTTTTTCTCAGGCATCACTGCCTTGGTTTGATACATTGGTTATCACACTGTAATGTTAAAAACCCAGAAAAAAGTTTAGGGGCCAAAATTTCTGGTGAATGGTACACTAATTTATTTGCATCTCTAATGTGTTGCATCTCTAAGCTATCACAGTCCCAAACTTTTTAAAATACATTTTTATCTCACCCCATCTTGAATTTCCAACCTAGCCTGTAAAGATATATATTACACAACTTGTCAAAGCAAAGATGGAAAAACTATGTGTACAATTAATCAATGATGAAGCTGTACCCACCAAAGCTCGGTTGAGCTCCTCACTCTCGGCCGACACCAGAGTCTTGGGTTCCCCGAGGAACCGAGAGAGCTGCGGCTGCACCTCGGCGCTGCCCAGACCCGTGATCAGTCTCAGAGCCGTGCTCTCCACACTGCAACATCACAATAACTATTGTGTCGATAGTTCACAACAACAAAGTTTTGAGGCTGCATAGATTATATTCTTGATTACTGTATTATTCAAAATTTAAAAAAAATCCTGAAATTTTTTAAACTTTTCCTTAACAATAAGCAAAATGGGAGGGATGAAAATTTCAGGGAGATACTTTAGGTAAAAATGTGAGGGAGGGATGTAAATGCTGAATCCTAAAATCCGTATGAAAGTGGAGCATGCGATGGCTAAGCACAAGTGTACTCACCACAGATGCAGCTGCGTTTGGTTAGTCTGAGGTACGGCTGCCAAGTTGTGCAGGTGGGACAGTAGCTGAACCCTGTAGTGCGGCTGAATGTGGTGCATGCGATAGCTGAACATCTCCAGCAGCGTGTAGAGGATGCCCCAAGCATGTGACTTGAAGACTGTCGGCAGCAACTGGCCTGCAATCAATGAGAAACAAAATCAACCAAACACAGAATTTAAAAAGAAGGGTATACATGGGAAAAAGTATCTTTTCTTATTTCAACATAGCTTTGTAAGTAATCATAATTGTGTGTTCATCTTAAATCAACAAGGAGTGGAAGTACGAGTAGGTGGTGCCTCGCAACTGTCACACCCTTTCGTCATCAAACAACTCACACTCTGTTACCGCTGTGATAACTTTTTTTAGGCTAATTACATTTATTTTTTTTATAAGAAAAAATGGATGTATGTTTTTTGATTTTCAAAGACCTTAAACCAGTAAAAAGTAAAAATAATCATCATCTACCAGAATATCCCTCTTGTATAATCTTGTCTTATTATTATATAAGGATATTTCCATCTTTCACACTTGGGTACTCAAACATCATAGGTACTCAAACAACTCACTAATGAACCCCTTGATGCCGAGACTCTCGATCTCCGTGTACACCAGCAACCTCGAGTAGGTCTCGACGAGCGCCGGTGCCAGACTCAGTGCCATGTTGGACTTGGCCTGCGCCAGCTTAATCACGTGCGTGACGATCGCGTGGATCAGACTCATCTTGCAGTGGACGGTCAGCGAGTCCAGGATGGACATGGACAGCGGTGTTGTGGGTCCTGCGAAATTACATAATGCTAAAAACCCTTATATGCGATAAAAAAACTGCTAGAATTTTGAAGGAATTTTATATAAATTGTGTCAGGTTATCAGAATGTAGTTGGGAACTAAGAGGCTATGAAACAAGTTAAAATACTAATTTTTTTGGGCCAAAAAAATTACCTAAGAAGAAATTAGCTCTTTACTTCATAATTATGGATTTTCAACACTATAATTCCTATTTCATAAAAAGTTAAACATATACTACAGTAAGGTACGTATTGAATTTGGGAACATCATGCGAGAATCTAAAAATAAGAAAAGAAAGGAAAGAAAAGGAAAGATATCAATTGTGTGTGCTGGACTTTAAGAAAATTATGAGACTGTGTAAGAGCGACAAAGTTGGACCAGGTGGAGAATTAAGGTATGAAAACAAAAAAGTATATAGAAAGAAGTAAGGGGATAGGCTGTTCCAAATTATTTTTACCTTCATACATGGCTTTCTGGTGTCAAGTAACACTATAGGCATTTAAAACAAATTACAACCACCTAGGTTACGTGTCCTTCTTTCACATAAGGTGTTAGATTTGATAATGCCAGGGAGGTGAGTATTTAACCAAAACACATTTCACTTTTCGAACTAAAAGAAGAAATGAACATGAAGAGATTCTCAGGATGAATGAACCGCCACAAAACCTCCCACACTGACTGCACAGACAACGCCGAAGTAAAATTCGTTAGAAACTAAAAAACACAAAGCAACAACACGTACCATTAGCCAGGGCGGCGTTGTTGAGCAGCGGAGGCACGGGCGTCTGCTGGGGGCCCTTCTGTGTGCCCAGGATGGTGTCCACCAGGGCCTGCATTGGCCGGTTGAAGTACTCCGTGTTAGTCGAGTATGCATTGCACAGCAGCGCGATGCGGTAGTCTGAGCCCATGCAGAGGTTGGCATTCGGCAGCACCAGGTGTTGCAGATAGCTGCGGACGGTAGAATTTATTAAAATTTTTGTGTTTCTGAGGAAATTAAATTCTCAGTAGCTTGTTTACCGTTTAAAGATTTAAGTTACTTTAACAAGGCCTACAGGTGTCAAATAACACTATAGTGTTTTATAGATTGAACAGATAGTTTTTTAGCGTTTAAAACAAATTACAACAATATTCGGGAGATATGTTTAAGTAGATTGCCAAGGATCACTGACTTGCACAGACAATACTGAACAAAGCATACCGATTTTGCAGATCATACAAGATTGAGTAATGGGCTGTCTTCACTGCTGAGGAAGGACGATAACTTGTCAAAGTACTATTTTTATACCTCAACATTTATGATAATAAAACACTTTAGATAACACTTTACCAGGTGTTGTGGCTGTCACTCAACTAAATTTATTATTTAAATCTCCAAAAGGTTAATATTTTTGGTGAAAGCCATGGGCTGAGTAGGTTTTTGTTCAGGAAAGCGACAGAATTCAGCTAGCTTACCTGAGGAAATAATTTTCAAGTCAGCACAGAGAAACAATAAGATGCACACACAGTTTTTCACTGATATTTCGTCCCTCTAGGGGACTTCTTCAGAGGGAAGAGACTGAAAAGACTTTGTGTTTATCTGTGCTGACTAAAAAATTATTACCTCAGGTAAGCTAGCTGAATTCTATCCCTTTCCTAAACAAAATCCTTAAATCTCCGAAAGTAATTAGAGTTAATGTTCATACCTAAAAAACAAGGGAGATCACAGACTTACCAGACTAGCTATCAGCTAATTACTGTTCCCTAATATCGTACAGTGAGTACATACTCTAGGACTTTTTGCTGGCTCCCATTCGGGATGGATTTTTCGCTACCGACCCATTTACTTACTCGTGATGGACCTTGAGCGTGTGGGGTATCGGGCGCTGCACGTTGACCTGGTCGGTCTGCGCCTTCTTCAGCAGGTGTATCCAGATGCAGGTGATGGCCATCTGGTGGGTGCACAGCGGCCGGTTCACATCCGGCACCGGCAGCGGCTCCTTCTCCGGGTACAGCAGGTCGTACAGCTTCAGCATCGGCAGGAAGTTGCTCAGCTACGACCACACGAGCAAGTTCAGCTCGGAGCAAAACCTTTTTTTTCGGTACAGGGTGTTTTTTTTCAAACACAACCCAAAACTTTATTTCATCAGTGAAGGATTATTCTCCCTCAAGATCCCCAAATGTGGCCTCACTGTATAATTTTCTTTGGGGATACATAAAAATTAAGGCCTACGAAAACAATTCACAGAATATTCCGCACCTCAAAACGAACAAAACCAAATTTAATGCAAGAAATTCAAAGACATACCTTGCAACACGTGTTCAGGAATTTGATGGAGAGAGCACAACTTTGTACAAATGCCAATTTGTTTGATTGTTTGAACACGTAATGTAAGCTAAATGTGATCAAACTTAAATAATAGGTTGTATAAAATGTAAAGATTAACAAAACAATTCTCATTTCATATTTATATGTGCATTATTCAATCTTTAAAATGTGATGCGTTAAAAAAAAACACCCTTTAAAACACAAAAAATACAAGTGCCATCCCTGCTACCAAATATCAGAATCTGAATCTCAATAGACAAACTTAATTTTAGTTTGTCTTCAAATAGAGAAACTCAAATTTTTGTAATGTCTACAAGATGAAATTTGGGAATAAGGAACAGCAGATTATGAAAAACATTGTTCATCGGCAGACCATCCAAAAAACACTACTGGGAATTCAGGAGGAATATCTTGAATATTGCCTGCAGACTTTAGAAAAGCTATAATTTTTAAAAGTCACTTTGCTTAGTTTTAAAAAAATTTCATAAAAACACAAAATTTTACACAATTTTATGATAAGAAACTAATTTCTAATTACCTTCATTAGACTGGAAAAACTAACAAAATTATACCAGATAATATAATTTCAAATGAACAACTAAATAATTCCCGATCATATTGTTGTTCATAAACTCACAATGTTTTACTGTAATCCGTATTGATCAACTAATGAAATGAAAATAATGAAACAAAGTGGCTATTTTGAATCTTGACTATACATTTCTTGATAAAAGTACAAATCTCTACTCACCGGATTTTTTTGGATACTGCCAGAGATGAACTGCAACAAGACCCACATGAGATGGTCTCGCCCCTTCCTCAAGTCCCTTCCGGCCAGCTGCAATGCAACTGATTTCAGTAAAAAGACCAAGTAATAAGAAGCAATGAGCATTACTAGCAACAGAAAAATAAACAACATCTTGTGACTGCCAAAGCAAATCGTAGTTTGATCATAAAAAGTGTTGATTCAGATTTTATTTTGGGTAAGGAAAAGAGGAAAACAGAATAAACATTCTATGATTACAACCAAATCAATTGCAAAGAAAATTATTCTTCAAATGAATATTCTAAGCTTCTTCACATGATTTGCCAAAAAGTGGTTCAAGAGTATGATTTTGGACGATTAACAAACATAATAAAGCTTTAGAAGCTACAAAATTAGTTGAAGCGAGGATTATGTTGAAGCTTGAGTTCATAACGGGGTTGAAGAGTGAGCATAAAAAAGCAGTTTTGAACCTGTTTTTGGCTTGGGGAAAAGAAAAAGACATTAATTTGTTGAAATAATTCAAATTAATTGATTTATATCATTGGTTGTCATTCCAAACTTAAAAGATCCAGTTCAAACTGCTTTTGTTTGTGAAACACCCAAGCTTCAACTCAACGGGTTCCTCATCAGGTTATCTATATTTATTACATATACACTTTTTCCAAGACTCCTCCTTTGGTTTTAACAGGTTTCCTTAGAAAGACCTTAGTGTGAAGTTCTGCAGGAAGCCAAATTTATAATGGTCAGACTTATAGGATAAAACAACCCTTGATGCCCTTAAATTTTCATATTGTCTATAATATGGGATAGAATGTGGGAATACAAATTTTAAGGGGCAGCCGATTATAATAAACATCGCTCATAAAAAAATCTTAATAGCTGCAGAGCAGCGTGTGTCCACCAGTCTGTTGAAAACCAATCTACCGTCTACAAACTTTTACAACATTGACCTAACCTTGTTGTGCAGTGCCATGACGATGTTGGGGAAGGTGGCGAACTGGAACAGTACGAAGTAGATGAGCTGGCTGGACAGGTGCAGCCAGAGCCAGTGTGTGTTGGTGATCTCCTCCGAGTCGGGGCTGGAGTTGTCGTTCTCGCTCCGTTCCATCGCCAGAATCACCAGCTCCACCAGCTGTTCCTCCAGCGCGGCGCATCTCTGCTTGTGCTGCCAAATGTTTTTTCGCTCATTATTTTTTTAATTATTGTATTTCCAACATTTTGAAATCCACTGCCATATAATTTGTACAGATAAATATATGATAAATATGCATATTTTTGAAGGGGCTAATATACTGGCCCACCACAAATAAAAAATATATATAAAATCAACCAAAACATTTTTTGACTGTTGTGGGAACCAGTTGGGGAGGGGGGGAGGGGGGTCTCGTGTAAGTTTGATTAGCCAATGAACTTGATATCACACATATTTGATAAACTTAAAAAATTAAAAGGCACAGTTATGCAATATTCCTAATCTTAAGCAATCACAAAAATCTTAAATAAAAAAAATGATTTGTGACATTCAAACTTATTAGTTTGGACAATAATCCATTGCAAATATGTCAATTAGGGCTATGTTTTGTGACATCCAAACTGATCAGTTTAAACAATGATCCATAGCAATAAGGCAATTAGGCCTAAGTTCTATGATAACAAGTATCTTTAGAAAATTTTAGGAAAATCTAAACTATAATAAATGTTTTCATGTATTTTTTTTTTTAATTAATGCAAAATCTCATTGTAATGATTTATTCTTTGAGAACAGGAAGTATAAAATGTAAACTTCTACCGCAATAAATGGTTTTTGCTATGAGAAGCACAGCTCTGAGGTCAATTTAAGAGATTTACCTGTTTTTGAACGCCCAACATGGAACACACCATATCTCTGGAATATGGCTGCTCTAGGACATAACGCAGAAGCTTTGTCTGGGGTTCCAAGAGAGATTTTTCATACGGCAGATTCCCTTTCAGGGAGAACTTTAACGTTATTGGGTCCAGTTTCCATGGGTTGATAACATGATCGGCATATCCGGAATGTTCTACTACGGGACGCATGGAAGAATGGCCGATTATTGAAACCATCTGGGCCGTGTCACGAAAACCATCCACAAAGCTGGACAGGAGATTGGCTAGTTTCTGAAGAGAAAAAAATAATTCATTCTTAACAGAATTTAACAAACTAAAAAGAATAATTATTTTAATGAAATGTAGGTCTTGTTGACATATTTATCTTCAAAAGTTCTATCAATTCCTACAGTTGGTTGTGAACATCTTCAAAAGTTCTACATCATTGAGTCACTACATTCATCACTTCTAAAAGATTCAAGTGATGAATTTGTAAAATACCAAAATTGAGCGGTATACCAAGCTTAGACATTATGGAGCTCCTAAGGAATTTCATTCATTTGGACAGGCGGACTGAAATCCTAAGGCACCACACTGCGAGGGCTTTTTGCGCACAAACAAGTTCTTATGCCACCTATCCAAAGGAACTTTTGTTGGGAGCATTGAATTCTGGATAAGCCAAGGTAAAGAAAATCATATTTTGTAGGAGAAAATTCATATAATTCATCAAGCATGACTTCAATTATAAGAAAAAATCATTTATTTCGTTCTAAATTATCAGACTTCATGATAAAAAAATTAAACTTGACCAATTCTAATTTTTTAACTAATCCAAAAATAAATAAAAATAAACAACCAACTTACCCAGTGAGGCCAATTTTTTCCATCAGGATAAGCCTTCTGAATTTCATTTGCAATAAAGTATCCGGGCAACAAACAAGCGTTGCGATCGAAAATGTACTCCAGGACAACTTCCAGGGCCTTCATCTGAGGCATTGCCGATCCATTGAGCTGGGACGGCAGAGTTTGCGCTTTTTCACAGCATCCCTTCACAGCAATGGTTAGGAAGGAATAAGAAAATTCCCGTATTGCTCGACCAGTTTAAAAAAAATTTATATTTAACAGATTTTTAATAATAAGATAGAAACTATTTTACTAAATTAGATATTTTGGGCAACAATACAAACATGCTTTACAGAACACTTCATGATAAAACAAAAAGTGAACTACTGGTGAAACACATCCTTTTTGGTAGCCAAAGGCTTTTAAATAACTTAAATGCACCAGGCCTGCCTGCAGTAATTATTTTTAGGAGAAGTATAGTGTAGTTAAATCTCTTAGAAGAATAAGAGGAGTGGAGGCAGTTTTGAAGAGCTGCTTAAAAAAACAACTTGTTTATTAAAACAATAGTTGGTCAATAGACTATTTTTTTCCATTTTGACTTTAATAGATTAGCACTCCAGAAACTGTGTAGGCTGAGGGGCAAGGGGGGATCATATATGGAAATTCACAGATAAACTTTTTTGTAAAGTGGGATACAATTTGCAAATAAAACCAAAATTTAGCAGTCAGATAATTTTTCTAATATTTGATGTCCTTTCCAAATTAACTACAGTGGAACCTGGATAATTCGAACTTGTATAATTCAAAATCTTCTTTAATTCGAATATTTTTCTTGGTCCCTGGCATTTTATATCGAAACAATGCTAAAAATTTGTGGATAATTCGAACTTTATTTTGGGTAATTCGAATTTTTTAAGTGCCAAATTAAGGTACATCAATTTCATTCCACGACTGGAAATAGTTACAAATTCATTGGAAAACACGTTTTACTACGACGTTCAATAAAAAATTAACGCCAGACCTATGGCGTGTCAGGTTATGGTCAAATGACTCATCCCTTCCACCTCCCAGGCTTCCCACCCTGCCCCAACATCGCTTGTAACTCGACACCAATGATGTAAACTAAAACAGTACAAAACGCTGACTGAGTTCAGAAAAGGGTTGCGCTCGCCGTGGCAGCACCACTAGTCTTTTCACACTCGATTCTGTGTAGAACGGCTCCCGGCAGACGAGCCATGCGCCAGACCCGATGCGCAGTTTTCTATGTCGACACAAAGGCTACTCAACACTGCGACCCCCTTCCCTCCCCCCACCAGCCAAACTAACTTCCAAATTCCAGTGCAGCATTCCGTTGTTTTCGATCGTCCTTCAAACAAAGTGTTTTTTTATTTTTGCAGTGTCTTGTTTTTAAGTGTTTAAAAGTTTTAACGTAACATTAAATAAGTGTAGTGACCATGTCGACAAAATCTCGGACCTATAAAATACTCACTTTAGCGGAAAGTCAATGAGCGTACAATTGTCAATGTTACACAAAGTTAAGTTGGTAGCCTGTATCAAGTTCAGAAGTAGTGGAACGTACTGTATTTTTTCTAGCAGAAATGTTTCTTTGTATTATTGTACGTCGCGTCATATGTAGTTTATACTTTAGGGTATTTATTTCTGTTTTATGATTATACTGTTTTGAACCCTTATAATTAGCGTTTGTTGATGAATTTATTCTTTTAGAATGTCAATAGTTTGGTTCCTTTTAAAAAAACAACACATCATCAAATTTTATTCCTGAAAAATTTTATGAAAATTCATGATTTTTATAACATTTAAGCGAATTTATCACTCAAAATAGTGTATTAAGAAATTTTTGAATTATATGTGAGTATTGTTTTTTTTTATCCGTAAGACTTTTATTCCAGTTTTCACAAGAAAACAATATTGACTTAACCTATAAGTTTGTTTATTGATTGGACTTGAAGAATATCATATTAATTTCCATTCTAATAATTTAAACTCATTATGACTAGCTTAGTACAAAGAAAAAGAAGTAGTAATATTAAACTAACATTTAATCCAATAATCCTTACGAGAAAACAAAAAGCAAAACTGGATGAAACTCAAGTCACTGCCATGGAAGATTCAAATAAACCTGAATGTATCAAGTTAACAAGACAAGAAGACCTAATGGGAAAAATAAGTCAACTTAAAGAGGAAATTAAAATGATTAAGAAAGAGAACAAAGGAAATAGAACTATTCTTGAGCTTGCTGGTAATAATTGGATAATTGATGAACATATAAGTTTATACTTTGATGTACTTTCCAACAGTATAGAATGTCTAAAAAACAACTCAATTTATCTCTTAAAACCAGCTTTCATTCAAGCAATAAAGTATTCAAATGACTTAAAAAGTATTTTAGATCCTTTAAAATTAGCGACGAAAGATATCATAATTTTTCCTATTAACAATGCAACTGAAGATGATTTCAACGAGGGATCCCACTGGAGTTTGCTCCTCCTAAACAAAAGGATAGGGAAATTTATATATTATGACTCATTGAATGACACAAATTTAAAAGCTGCCAAAATAGTTGTAAAATCAATAATATCTTACCTAAAATTAGAAATAACATCCAAAATAACTATTTTGAAAGGACCTCAACAAGATAACAGTTTTGACTGTGGAATCTACATGGTTTTGGCAATAGATCATATAATCTTAAATGAACAATTTAATGGTACATTCTTCACCAATCTAGAATTACCTGATTTGAACAACATTGACTGTATAACAAAAAGAGGAAACATATTGTACATGCTTCGAAATCATCTTGTTATGTCTAATGTATCTATAATTAAGTTGCTCTCAAAAGAAACCCCATGCAGTCATAGGAATCAAAACCCAAACAAAAGTAAATCATATCAGAAAGAAGTGGTGAAATTTCACCATACATCAAAAAAAGCCATCTACATGGCTCCTCAGATACACTGTGACAACAGGTTTAGTTGTTTAATGGATATCGCTGAAACAAACGAAGATTTTGACTGTACTACTACTAAATATGCTTTTAAATCCAGTACTAAATATATTAGTGATCCAAATGAGAAATTGCCTTTAAAAGACAATAACACAATTATATCACAAATTATAAACACTCCTATAAATTCAAAGGAACCCTTAAATGATATAATTATCCATAACAAAACTCCTCCAATAAAAAAGAAAGAAGAGTCCAATACAAACTTAACATTTAACAACAAAAAGAATTTAATTAGAAAACTACACAGACCTGACATTAAATCCGAAAACTCAAGTAAAACAAAAAATAAAAAAGTAAGAGTTGATTTTTTCCCTGACAGACAAAGTAAAAATATTAGCCAGATAAGCCCAAACATATTTCCTCCTAAAACGGAAACAAATAACCCTATTATAAACTTATCTCTAGCTGAAGAAAATGAATTGATAAAAAAAATAGAAAAGCCTAGAAAAGTAAATGAAACAAACACAAAAAAACGAAAGATCGGACTCTTTTCTGACAGCCATGGAAGGAATATTGGTAATTTGTTAAGTAAACAATTAAATAACTCCTATAATATATACAATATGGTAAAACCAAATGGAAAAATTTCTCAAATTATTGATAACCATTTGATTACACAGACAAAAGATTATGGCGATAACGATCTAATCATAATAATGGGTGGAACTAATGATATAACAGATCATACAGTAACAGAAACCATTATCAATACAGTTGAAAATAAAATGGTCTCACTTACTCATACCAAGGTTTTAATTATGAGTATACCGCTAAGATATGACAAGCCAGAACTGAATGAAACTATTATTTCAATAAACAACGGACTGGAAGCCTTGTCCCAAAAACTGAAGCATACAAAATTTATCAACCTTAACTATATACCAAGAAGTTTTTATACTAATCATGGGCTACATCTAAACAAAATTGGAAAATTGAAACTTTCTAAAATATTCTTAAAATATATAGTGGATGAAACCAGGAATTATGAAATAAAATCAATTCCTGTAATAATAACCCAACGAAACGCTTTTTTAGGACATTATCAACGAAGAAATACATGTTTGTGACAGAAAATAATTTAATCAAGATAAATGAAAAGAAACTTGTACAGCCACCACTAAAAATAATGCACCAGAACATTGATGGCTTATTGAGTAAATATGAAATTCTTGAAATCATTTTGGAGGAAGAATCACCTGATATTCTGGTTCTCACAGAGCATCATTTGAAAACTGAACAGTTGAATGTTTTTAATTTAAACAATTATAAATGTGCATCTCAATATTGTAGATCAAATATTAAAAAAGGTGGTGTATGTATTTTTGTTAAAGAGGATTTAAAATTTACAGATATAAATGTTTCCCAGTTTAGTATAGAGAGTGAATGTGAAATTGCCGCGATTAAGATTAATACTCTTCCAAAAAACATCATCATTGTAGGAATATACAGACCACCACATAAATCATGCCAAACATTTTTTAAACAGATTTCTAAATGCTTTGAAAAAGTTATCAACAAAAAACAACACGTAGTAGTAGTAATGGGTGACTTTAACATTGATTACTGCAAAGAAAAGGCAGATAAGAAAACGTTTTCTTATTTAATGAAAAGTTTCGATCTTGTTGATACGATTTTTACTTACACCCGAGAATTCAAGAAATCTAAATCACGAGTAGACAACATATTTACAAATATAGATTATAAATCTATTTCAAACTATGTTCTTGAAACAGCATGTTCTGATCATCATGCACAAATTTCTGAAATAAAAGATGTTTTTTATGAAAAAATACCAGTAACAATTATTAATAAGAGGAATTATTCAGAAGATAACATATACAATTTTAAGAACCTCTTACTTGATGAACACTGGACCGAAATTTATGATGAAAAAACATCAATGGGTCTAAATGAAAAATATAATTCATTTCAGTCCTCAATATCAAAACTATTTTCAAAGGCATTCCCTTTCAAGAAGAGTACAATTAGACAGAACTGTAAAAATAATATGAGGCTCACTGAAACTACTTTAAAACTTAGGACAGAAGTTAAAACTTTATATTCATTAACAAGAAATCTTACATCTTCAAACCCATTACGAATGAAATATAAAGAAAAAAAGAAGACTTTAAGAAACTTAGTAAGACAAGAAAAAAACAATCATATTAGGAATAAAATTATAGAATCAAAAACTCCATCAAAGACCATATGGCAATTAATAAACAAAAATAGGAACAAATTTTATAATAAGAATTCATCCAAGCTAATAATAAAAAATGATTATGGAAATCATATAGAAGATCCTCAATTAGTTGCAGATTTATTTAACAGACATTTCACAGAAGTTGGAATGAAAAAAGAAGTACATTCAATACAAAGTTCATATAAAAGTCATCCTGTTCCTCAATCTATCTTTTTAAGTCCAACAACTGAATCGGAAATAATTGGTGTTATTCAGTCACTAAAAACAACAACGTCCTTTGGACATGATGGGATATCAACCAAAATTCTTAAAAGATCTTGTTATGAAATGGCCTCCCCTTTAACATACCTAATCAATCTATCAATGACTAGAGGAGAATTCCCTGAAATGTTGAAAATAGCAAAAGTTATTCCTATATTTAAAAAAGGAGATAGTCAGGATCGCAGTAATTATAGACCTATATCATTGCTTCCCTCAATCAGCAAAGTATTTGAAAAAGTAGTACTCGTAAGGCTTCTTTCCTTCCTAGAGACCCAAAAACTGTTATCCCCTTATCAATTTGGATTTAGAAATAATATGTCTACAGTTGATGCACTGTTTCATGCCATTTCAAATATTGTCTCACAACTGGACCAAAAGAAAAATTCTCTATCGATTTTCTTTGATTTAAAAAAAGCCTTCGACATGGTCAATCATAATCTCCTATTAAGAAAACTTAATGAGATTGGAATAAGAGGAGTAGCCCTTGAGTGGTTCAAGTCATATTTTACAAATAGGGTCCAATATGTACAAATACCTAGTAAAAATGATAATAACTATTTAATTTTTAAGAATTCCAATAAAATGAAGATAGAAACTGGAGTACCACAGGGATCAGTGCTCGGACCGATAATGTTTATAATTTTTATAAACAACATAACAACAAATTTAAAGTCCTCAAATATATATTTATTTGCCGACGACACGACATTATCTATCTCTAATGAGAACAGGGAACGATTAGAAATTGATGCTTACATAAAATCATCAGAAACAATACAATGGTTTGCAGAAAACTGTTTCGAATTAAACTTTTCAAAAACTCAGTTTGTTGAATTCAGAATAAAATCTCCAAAACAGCCTTGCGATGATATAAATTTGACAATTGAAGACAAAATAATAGAAAAAGTGGACTGTATAAACTTCTTAGGAATTATGGTGGATGAGAATTTGAAATTTGATAAGCATATTGATCAAATTTGCAAAAGATTGTCCACTAACTTATTTGTATTAAGAAACCTATCAAAGTTTTGCAATCAAGAAATATTACTCCAAGTTTACCATACCCTCTTCATTCCCCATATAAGGTACGGAATTTCAATCTGGGGAATGGCAAATTCTGAAGCCAGGCAAATATTTAAATTACAAAAGAAGGCACTTCGGATCATTTTCAAGCTAAAAATTAAGGATTCGTGTCGCCCTATTTTTAAACAATCAAAACTTTTAACATTTTGGTCTATATACATTTTTGAAACCATAAATTTTGTAAAAAAGAATTTACCTTATTTCCTAAGCAAAGAATCACTAAAAGATATATTGAATCATCGAACGAATAATATTATTTTAACACCAACTTACCACAGGACCACTTTTTATGAACGTCATTTAATATTTAATGGAAGACAACTTGTAAATAATTTACCAAATCAATTAAAATGTTTATTTTTTTACAATTTCAGTGACTTTAAATCAAAATTTAGAAAATACTTAATTGAAAATTCTTTTTATTCAATTCAAGAATATCTAAATGCATCTCAAGAAAAAAGAACAAAAAGAAGATTTTTAGAAGATAATGGTTAAAATTTTATAGTTTATTGTATCAATATTGTAATGCCGATGCAAATTCTAAATTTGTCCAAGCAATAAATTATTATTATTATTATTATTATTATTATTATTAATGTTTTGGCCTCATTTTTTGGAACTTCTTTAATTCGAATCTATGGATAATTCGAAGTTTTTAGCTGGTCCCTTGAGGTTCGAATTATCCAAGTTCCACTGTATTTAAAAATATTAATTATAACATTTTATCACATGGAACAATTCATACCTTCATTATTTCTCTTACTCCTTTGTAGTCGACCCCTCCAATAATCTTACGTATTAAATGAAAACATTCAACCCAGAAATCTGCTTCTTGATACTGCAGTTTTTCATGACTCAGGATACATTTACAAACCAACCTGGAAAAAGTTTATTTATGTATATGAATATTTATATAACTTACAGTAACATGTTACCATAAATGTCGTTATTTTCTGAAAACGATATGTAAAATATTTGGAGAATAACTTCAACTATCAGTGTCGCAACAATAATTATATCCCAATCCATTTTTTGCTATGTCATTGAAGCAATAAACTCATAAACTACCCTGATTCAGGAAGAGTAAAACAAAAAGTATAATAATTATTTTCCTGTCAAGCTGAGATGGTGTTTATAAAGCATAAATTTCCTTTTGTGTCTGTTGTCAAGGAATGTCTAGACGTTAAAGACATTTTCAAATTTAGGCTAGGCGTAGAATTTACCTAACTAATTAAAACCAGATTAACTTGTTTGTTGATTGTTGTGAATTAGTCACCAAAACTCACTGATCAATTCATTTACTGTCTATAAATTTGACTCAATAGTTTAGTATGAAACTTTTCAGAAACACAATAGGTGCCAAACACCCTCCAATCGAATCAGTTTCTTTTAATGTAGCAAGAAATGTTTTTACACAGAATTATCTATAACATTCTTTGGTGATCCCTTCTATTTAAAAATTAGACCATTCAAACACATTTTTGTTCTTTCAAGTAGGCAATTAACTGGGAACTAAGAAAATAAAATAATTGATTGTTATAACATGAATTTAATTACTAGCCTAATTGTCTAAATATTTACGATAAAAATGACATTAACTTCAAGAAAATTGACAGAAGGAAAACTTAAGATTTAAAACTGCTCGCTTATAACTTACCTGGCTGGGACAACAGAGTTTGCCACCATGTACTCCAATAAGTTGAGAAGCAGCTGGAGTTGGCTGTGGTTTGTCATTGTTGCAGCCATTGAAAGGTATTGCTTGATAGCAATTTCTTGTTGTTCAGCAGATAAACCGGCCAAAGCATTTTGTAACTCTTGCCTGTTAGAATTTTCTGTTGCAGGATCTGTTTTGTGAACTAAAAAGCAGCTAAAGGCTTCTTCTATTCCCTCAACTCTCTACAACATTGGAAATCAAAGACTTTTTAGAACTACGGTATCAATGTTTCGAAAACCCATTAAGTTTTACAGAAACAAAAGACTAGAGTACCAAATTAAATTGATATGAAAAATCCAAGTGTAGGCCTGCCTAAAAAGTTCAGTTTTACCTGCTCAAAATCCAAAGTCAGTCTTAGAGCTGCCAAGTTGAATCAGCTGATTTTGTTGTAATAACATGATAAAAAAAATGTAGGCCTATTTTCAATTATTGCTGTTATTTTTGTGTTGAATCAGAAGATCCATTGATTACCAAATATTACATTTTTAATGATGGAGTGAACCAAGGCAGAAGCTTATTTAGGCCTAATTAGAAAATAAAATCGATAACCAAGACTCCTGCGGGGAGCGGCCTGGGGTAATGAAGAATGCGGGGCTTCAGTTCTGAGGAAACTTCTAAGCCTGGCCCTCAACTAGGAGAAAACAGACTCCTGCGATCTGATCTTAAAGGCGGCCTGATTTCTGCATTCTCATGTGCTGATCTGTGGTGGCTGATCCCATCTGCTTCTGCTGGCAGTTTTCACTAACAAATGTCAAGACTATCTGAGCGGCTTTTGGCAGGTGGCAAAGACTTAAATTAAAGTAATGGGAAAAAATTGTTTAGTTTGCAACACTTGTCGGTGGGCCTATAAATAATTTGAAACAGTGGCGGCTGGTGGGTTAAATGAACAGGAGGACTCACTTACTACTAACTACTAAAAGAGCATTAAGGATTTTGTGTATTACTACACTTACCTTTGATTGCTATTCACAATTTCATGGTCTACCAATATCCGCTGAATTCACTATTAAAATAATAACAATCACTTATCACCAACCCTGGTTACCGACTCATTGGAGTAAAAGAGACACAGAATTTAAACAAATAACCTCACTTTAGCTCCCATCCCTCAACGTTTAGGTTACGCTTTAGAGGTTAGAGAGATTGGTAGGTTGCTATGGTTACTAAAACGAATAAACAACAGTTGCACCAACATGAATCGTGCAATCATAACGGCAGCAAAGGTTTAGCTTCTTAATGCCCTAAACAGATTTTGGTGGCTGCACTGATTACTGATGTGCGTGCGCATCTTCGGACGCTGCCCCAGACTGCGTATAACACAACACGGCAATGACGTCAGAGCACCCTATCCACTGTCTGCTGGATTTGCCATAAGATAGCATGCGTTAGGATTGGGACACTCCGGGCAGCGTCCGCGAGATAAACGCGCAACAGCAGTTGACTCCTAAATACTTTTGCAAAATATTTCGATGCTTATAGTTGAAATGAATTCATCATTAATGGTCAGTATAATGAAAATTAGTGGTTTTTCACTCTTTGTCGGATACATATGTAAATTAATTTAATTCAGTATATTTGAAAATCTTCTGGGGGGGCGGCGTCCGAGAGTCCTTATGGGCCGGCCGCCACTGATTTGAAAGACAAGAAAGCCTAGTCAAATGGATTTATAATTTTCTTTACTGTCACAAGTAAAGTCTAGTTGAAACCTAGACCTAAAAAGGCCTTTTAGCGACAATAACCAAAAGTAGACAAACGCATGAAGCCTGCTTTGGAAACTTTCTCCAATTGTGGGTAAAATAGGCCTAGGTGAAACATCACATAGCCTAAGACAGGAAGGGTATTAAATTTGACTACTTGTAAATGAAGAGAGTAATTTTACAAAAGACGATTGCGCATGTTTTTCAAATGTGGAAGGGTAGATAAAACAAACTGAGTGAAGGTAAAGGTAGGAATAAATTTGCAAAAGAAGTTGTGCATTTACCTAAGTGTAGGCTTATTTCTGATCACACTAACAACTTTGTAAAATAAGCAACTTTGTAAAATAAGCAAAGGGCTGTTTAATTTTATCGCATGTAGGCTATTTACTATTTGTAGGTTTTTGGTGTGACAGTGGCAACAGTAGGTTTGCAAAGACAATTAAGCGTTTTTATCAAATGCAGAAAAATAACAATGTAAATCTGAGAATACCTTTGTAAAAATAAATAAAATGCTCCATAAAGTTTAATCCCATGTCAATCACAGGTGAATTAAGTTTAATTTAACATTTTACTTAGTAATTAACGTAAACTTAATTTAGCTAAGAATAATGTTCATAGGATTGTAACATGACCAACAGAACACAACCAAAGATCATCTAATTGATATCAAACTTATATTACTATACTTAACCTAAAATAACCTTAACTAACCTATCGAGACTTCACCTTATCCATTACATAAACCCAATAAGTAAAATTGAATATGCTAAACTCTGCATGAACTATATCTCAGCCTTGCCTTAACTACCAAAAATTCCAACCCGACCATGGAAGTTTCCGGCCTACCAACCTGCTACCAACCTGCGGTAAACACATAGGCTAAATGAACTGGTACTTAGCGGTTTAAAGTCCTGGTTTGGAGTCCAAGCCAGACACAGTCATGGATCTTCGACCCCGTAACAACATTGTTTAATAGTTAAAATTAATACCGGTTGTATACAAAAACTTCGGTAGAGCCTGTACCTAGGTCTTAGGTTAAGAAAAGAAAATATTGACACTTACCAGAATATCACTGACAATAGAAGTTATTTGATTGTCGGCACTCATTTTTTACGTCAATGTTACCTACCAAATCAACAATCAATTACACTTTTATCTATCCTAATTTTGTCCACATTTCTTGTTATTGAAATATCAGTTAAACTTTAACAATAAACAACAAAACTCATTCGTTTCGTCTCCTCCATGAAGGTAAAGGTAAAAAAAAATCATAACAATAACCCAAGATCCAATATTGTAACGTTACAGAACATAATTTTCCCTACTCTTTAATTAAAATAATTTACATACTACAAAACTACATTAATCTTGTTCAAAACCCAAAACTCGATAAAAGGCGTTCAAAAACAATTCAAAATGTTGGCAATTTTTTAAGACACACTAAAAGCGTTCGAACGGATCCAAAATAATGTGACGTAGCCCATAGTATGTTTGTGAGTTAAAGTTACATTTATCACGCATATGTTGGCTAATCTGGTTTTGCAGACCAAAATATTCTCTTGACGTCATAGACGAAGTAGTATGACTGTGACAGTGACAGCTAATGAATTTGTTTTTAGAAATCTAATGCAATTATTTAATTACTGAACTTTTGTTGGACTTGTGACGTTTATGTAAGTAGTAGATCTACATTTTCATCCACACATTGCAAAAATTTATTCAATTTAATGTCCAGGAGATTTCACTCAACAATAGTTTGATTTGATATTCTCTTCAGGAAGGTTTGTTACTTCTAAAGGTAGGCTACTTTATGTGGAATCAATGTTTGACATAGCATCACTTTATATGACCTAATATTACTTGTAAAATATTTACTCATTGTTTCTGCCATTACAAGTATATTTACTCTTCAAGAAGATTGCTATTCGTTTTAACCGAGCCAAGGTTTGTCACTTCTAAAGGTAGGCTACTTTATGTGGAATCAATGTTTGACATAGCATCACTTTATATGACCTAATATTGCTTGTAAAATATTTACTCATTGTTCCTGCCATTATAAGTATATTTACTCTTCAAGAAGATTGCTATTCGTTTTAACCGAGCCAAGTATTCATTTGAGCCAAGTATTCATTTGAGCCAAGTATTCATTTGAAGCATTTGGGTTTTCAGACCCCAAAATTTCAGGTTTTAATGAGTTTTTTTTTACAGGTTCAGGTTTTTAGAGAACACATATTGTGGCTCACATATAGTGAAAGATGCTTCTGCGCATCGATTGAATCATCTTATAGGCCTAATTTTCCTCTACTCTTGCTCTTAAATATTTTTAGTAGTCACTTAAATAATTACCCATAATTTTTATGAGACATATCTTTAATCCAGAAATTTGTCTTAAAAATGTAGCCTATAGGAAAATATTCGATAGAAATTGCAATTTATTTTTATTTTTAATACGTTTTGCTGACATACCAACCTGATCATGACACAATAAGTAGGCTATGTGCCCGAGCTTTAACCTCCTTTTACCAATTCTTGTTAGGGTACTAAATCCCCTTAGGTGGTCCTTTTAGACATACTTTTAAGTACATTGCATACCATTTCCTTTCATTTCAACAACCAATAAAAAAAAATATAAAATCTTGAGGTACAGAGGGGAAAACATTACCACCATTATATTTTTTAAGCCACAAATTTTCCTTATTATACCGTACATGAATATTTAACTTAACTTAGGCCTAAGTTAAATATTCAAGTAAAAGTTACGGTATATTAGGAAAAATGTTGATGCAATAAACCCATCTTGGAATTTATTTATTTATTCCAACGGGTAAGTCCAATACATAGAAGAAGTATATAAATAACATGATATATAACAATAAATACAATAATTAATAATGTAATGCAACATAACAACATAACAAAAGAATATAAAAATAATGACAAATAACAAAAAAAGATTATGACAATAATATAATAACAACAATAATAGTATAGTTTATGGCATCATAGCAATAGCAAAATTGTCTAATCTGAACTTCCATGGCCAAGAACAGAGGTAACCTTCCTTTTGAAGCTAGCGGCGTTGTCGGCAAAGAAGTCGACATGGGAAGAGACCAGGTTACCCAGACTCTGCAGTCGTATAAGGCTACTGTTGTACTCGTAGTTGGAGCTAGTGTGGCGCCTTCCAAATAGTTCATTGGATCTTGTACCAGAGGGACAGCGAAAGAACACGCCTCGAAGAATTTCTGGACAATTGATGACTCCAGTTAACAATTTGTGAAGAAACATAAGGGACTGGGTATTTCTTCTTAACTCCAGAGATGGGACAAGAAGCCCATCTCTTCTGGGGGGAGATGGGACTTGATCAGCCAGAAGCAATATTGGGATATCCCAGTAGAAATAGCCAAGACGACAACCAAGAAGATGGAGAAATTTATCCTGGACAGACTGCAGTTGTTGCACCAAGGAAGTCTGGTTGGGAGACCATATAATACAGTTATACTTCATAAATGGCCGGACATGAGCACAAAAAAGCATCTTGAGTGTCAAAGGGTTGTTGAAGACTTTTGTAGATTGACTAAGGACACCAAGGGATCTACAAGCTCTTGCACAAATACTGTTGTTGTGGTCGTGAAGTGACCAATCTTGAGACAACAGAATACCGAGGTCACGTACAGTGTTGCATCGGTTCAGAGGGACGTCACTAAGCATGTAGTTGAACATCGTTGAATATTTTATTTTTTGAAATGTAATGGAGGTGAATTTTTGTACATTGAGCTTCATAGCATTGTGAAGGCACCAGTTTTCAATTGCATCAAGACTTTCCTGAAGTAAATAACAGTCAGCGACTGATTCAACAATGCTAAAATCTTTAACAAC
Source organism: Flexamia atlantica (assembly GCA_035578135.1). Taxonomy (NCBI): domain Eukaryota; kingdom Metazoa; phylum Arthropoda; class Insecta; order Hemiptera; family Cicadellidae; genus Flexamia; species Flexamia atlantica. The sequence goes on from JAQJVK010000018.1 coordinate 13,978,553, forward strand.
AACAATGCTAAATTCTTTTGAATAATTTTATACACCAGCATATACAAAATTTTTGGCTTAAAAATATAATGGTGGTTCTGTTTTTCCCTCTATACCTCAAGGTTTTTTAATTGGTTATTGAAATGGAAGGAAATGATGGTATATGTAATAATGTACTTAAATTAATGTCTAAAATAACCCCCTAATGAAAATTTTAACTGCAATTTTGATTATGTTCAAAGATTTTGCAAGATTCATTTTGTTCAATCCTTAAACTTTTTGTTGTTGTTAAAGATTTCCTTTAATATTTTGTTTACAATTTTCAGATCTATTAACATAATTTTGTACGGTCTTTTTCTTCTGAAAGTTTTTATGTTCTTAAATATTTTCAAAAAGAGGTGTGCAATTCTACAAGCCAGGTTATTTTCAAAATTGCTTAGTTTTTTTTTGATGAAACTGGAAATCTGAAGTATGATATCAAATTTAATGGTGGAATTGTCATGTAGGTTAATTTGACTGAATGACTATTAAAATTGCATATCTTGATCCATCTGTAAGAGTCATGATCAGTCAGTTTAGCTGCAAAATATTAACAATACTTTATCTGCTCATGTCTCACCTCTTGGTCACTGAACATAATATAATAACACTGTTTTAGGTTCTATTAAATTTACCAAAGCAAATAAATATGATGGAAGGCAGTTATGGAGGCTACAACTCCTACCAGTTCAATGGAGTTGGTTCAGACAGGTCCAAAGATTTTAAGAAAGTTGCCCAGACAATTGGGACAAACATTCAAAAAATCTCCTCTAATGGTAAGTTTTATCTAGAATATTCTTATAGGTTGTGATATTTTGTAAGTCTGGTAGTAGTGTTGATTATTGACCAATTACAACACAAAAAACCATAGACAACATTTATCAAGAAATATTAAAATATCTAATGTTTATTGTTTAAAGGAGATGATTTATTTGGTTTCGGTCTGATCATTATGTGTGATGAAAGATTATACCACCACACACTGTTAACATGTTAACTTACTTGCGTTAACTGATATGTCGGTCCGGTCGGCCCGAGACGATGGCGGAAGAAAATCTATACTATAGACTATAGTGCCGATCAGGCTGACAGTGTTCCGCCAGCAGTGTTTTTTTACGTTTTTGAAACCTGGCGGCAATTAGATGGACTGCGTCGTCTTGTCAATAACCAGGCTATTCAGAGAATGAACCTTTTGATTGATCATGTCTCCAAACCCTGTTGTGTACTAAGCCAATTCAGCTGGTATATTGTCAGGCCAATTCGCCCGACATGTATTTTTTTTGTTTTAACAACATTTTTAAGCACTGAATCATATGTAATTGCATTCTTTGCATATCTGGAAGATACATTTAAAAGTTGAGTAGGTTGTTTTAGTTTAATTATGCAATGAAACAAAGCTATTAGCAAACAAAAAAGCTTTGATTTTTTAAGTGAGATTTGTAAATAATTGTTATGTATATATATATATACTAATATTTTAAGTGTGATTTTCAAAAGATATTAAATGTATATTTGTTTACTTGGTAAATGAGGCATTGTTTTTAATAAGTATGCTCTAAATGTACACAAATATAAAATTCATTATACTCAATAATAGTCTTCGGTCAAATAAAACTCCGTTGAATACATAATTAAAATGTATTGATAAAAAACGGCGAGAAAGGGTAATGCGAGTTTCAACACAGACGCGGCACGTGGTTTTATGAATGCGAGGTAACGCGAGGCATGCCGAATGCAACATGTATACTCTCGCACTCGCCTGATCCCGCCACGACCCGGCTAGAGTGCATTTTCATTTTTATCCCGGAGGGGGTGGTTACAACAGTAACCGGTGTGTTCAAATTTTCAATACTGCTATATAGTTCCTAACCTCAAACTAGTAAGATTAGGTGACCGATCGTCCCGACGGATCAGTTTACAATCGGGAAAAAACTAAATATATAACTGCCAGGCCGATTGGTCCGCCACTTCCCCCGGCGGAAATGTTTACTGATTAAATGGAATTGGAAATGTTTGCAAAAAACAGTTTTTTTAATCAATATTTCATTGCAATTAAAAAAAAAATAATTCATCAACAAAATTTAGCGCCATTTATGTAAATTGCTAACGTTATTCATATAATTGTTAGTTAACATATCAAATATGCATTACACTGGATTTCTTCTACTCTTTTAATCAATTTTATTTTATTTTACTGTAAGTAGTTTGATGATTGATTTGATTGCTTTTATTCACTTTACCATCAAATTGATTTTGGTCAAAGTGTTTGAAGTTCAGTTTAGTTTAAATTCAGTAAAAGGAAATCAATTTAAAAAACGGTTTTTAGTGTTGCAAATGGTCATTTTCTATCATGACATTAAGTAAAAAAATCCATCATAGCAATTATAGACAGCCGTCAGAATAAATAAAACTTATTGCATTTATTCATGCCTTGGGCACTCACAGAGTACACTGATGGAGTATAAAACCTGGGTTATGTCCAGCGATCTCTATAATACAACTGGATCGCGCGCTGTAATGCCCGGAACAAGGCACATTTCGGTCCGGCCGCTCCCCCCACCGCTAACGGGTGCGCCTCGCCGCGCGGCCCATACACTTCATACGGGGCTACCGTGTTTTTATTGATATAAACTGAAGTAACTTTGTTGATACTTACTCAATTGAAATGGGGGTTTCACCATTGTACTCCTTATGAAATTACGGAGGTTGTTGTGTAGTTTTACGTTATTACAAACACCATTGCAACGATATAAATGGAAGAAAAAGGTGTGACTTGGTATTTTTTCTAGTTTTATGTTAGTGAAATATGACGAGTTCAACTGAAACTTTCACGCTATAAAACAATTATTGCATAAGCCTAATGCATTCATATGAGTAGAAAAAAGAGTAGATTTTGTCCCCTGCTGTATGTATATAGAAAGAGATGTTTACAAATATCAGCCCACGCGCTGCCCGCGCGTAGCAAGTGGGTAAACAAAATCACTCAAAGGAGGTAATTCATGTCTCGACTAACGATGTAAATATACATCGATGGTCTCGACTTGTCTGTTTCTAACCCCACCCTTCATTTATCCTTCGTCCACCTTCTGAAATTCAGTTCAGTTGGTTTTTGCTGTTTGTTGTAATTGCAATATGCCCAAGTCATCATGCCGAAATACTGCGCCGCGTACAACTAACTGTTCGAATAATGCTAAAGACAAGTCGTTATCATTTCACTGGTAAGTAATTTTGCTTTGTTAATACTACATTATTATTTTAGGTCTGAAATATAAATCCAAAGTCATGATTTAACTAAACTTCTGCATTTGGTATATTTTAAGTTTTGTTTATTTCTAATGTTATCAACATATTAGTCGGAAGACATATTATTTGCCTAAAGTGGAAATCGCTCTGCCATTAAATTGACAAACAGGAATTTAATCATCAAGGTCCAATGTCTAATATTCTAAGACACATTATTAGTTTTTTTGTGTACTAGTTCGTAAATGTAATGTAAATATGGCATGTCAAAACTTTGCCACAACTGTTTTTAAAGGCCATAAAGATTTAGTGCAGCTGGGAGAAACCCCACATGAAGTAAAATTGATAAAAATGATAGGATATTTGTTTTTCAAAATAAAGTTTTTCACTACCAATCAAAACTGAGAACACTTGACAAAAACCCAAGTTCGGCTGGCCTTCGGCAAAAACTGCACAAGTTAGTATTGTTTAAGAATACATAAAACCATTATGTAATTACTAATGTTATGAAAATATTATTTTTGTCAAGTAAATGGTTTTATTAATGTATTTTATACTTATTTGATGACCTATTTTAAGCCTTTTAGTCCTCATTTAATTTAATACTACAACCAAATAAATATATTTATTCACCACATTCACGCTTGCCATATGTATTTTATTGGTAAAATAATTTATATTTCCATGAAACTTAAAAACATAATTGTTATAACTTCATACTCGAACCAGAATCAATGCATAAACTAAATTAAATCTATAAAATATTAGCGAAGATAGCAGCTTTCATTCAACATGCAAAAATGTCTCCCGAATACAGTTTATAACAAAATGATTTTGATATAAAATCTATATCATTATCTCCACAATTTAATACAGATTGCAACTGTGTGAATTAATTGAAAATCAAGCAACTGCGAACGAAGATATAGTGGTTTTTGTGAGCGCGAACACGGTAGTCCCGTGTAAAGTGTATGGCTGCAGCGGCGCGGTTCACCCGTTAGCGGTGGGGAGAGAGCCGAGCTGCCGGACCGAAAACACAGCACACAGCGCGCGATCCAGTTGTATTATAGAGATCGCTGGTTATGTCCACACCATGTCCTACGATGATCATCAAAAGAATTACAATATCATTTTAATAATTACAGTTATTAGGTTACATTAAATAACTAATTTGTTGGGTTGGAAAACTTAGATCGTTCCATAAATTAATTGATTGTGTTTAAGTTTTAAATAGTTTTCTTAATTTTAAAGTTTAAAATTTGTTATTATGTGGTTTGTCACAGTATCCTCCATGAAGCGTATGGTGAACCTCCTTGGCACTCCACAAGACTCTCAAGAATTAAAGAACCAATTGTAAGTGACAGTTTTAACACTATTTTCTTATAATCATTTCTGACACAGTTTACAATATTATAGGTGCAATTGGTGGTTTTAATTACTGGCTCAGGATTGTAGGAAGATATTCATCCCAATATGTGTTTCTACGAGAGGAGAACTTACGTCGTACAAATGTACCAAACTACAGCATTTTCTAGTATAAATGGTACATGAGCCACTAGACATGGGTAAAAATTTGGTCATGAGAATTTTCAATTAGTTGGTATACCAACTTTAACCTTTTTAAAGGTAATAATTTCATGCCCAAGAAAGAACCTCTAAAATGTTAGTCTTCTAAAAAAATGGAATTTAATTAATTGACTAAAATATTATATTAGGATGTAATTATTATTAAATATTACAGTAGAGTCCCACAAACCCGGACTAATGTGGTCCGAACGGTGTATGGGTTTGTGAAAATTCTGAGTTATCGGGAAATGAGTAAAAAAAAGAAAAAATAAGAATAGTTTCTGTTATTTCTTTGAGAAATAATTTATTTATTGCATGGTAAAAAATACAAAAACTACATTATCAGTTACAAAAAAACTTAAACAAAAACCAAAACTGTTTTATATGTGTCAAACCGTACTCTGGCCCTGAATCTAAGTGCACTTTATTTCTCTCGCAGGCTTTCCGAGCTATCCAGAATTCCGGTTTATCGGAGTCCGGGTTTGCGGGACTCTACTGTATTCAGTACACAGTAAACTGATCTTGCATGATCTATGAATTGCTCAGGACATAAGGTCGCATGACTTTAGTGAAGCTTGGTTTCACAAAACATTTCATGCGAAGCAAAAACGTCTGAAACATTTCTGCAACTTATCGTGAAACAATGTATTTTAGCCATTATTTCGACTTTCTTGCCAAACATTTTGCGTCAATTTTTATATAGATATACTTAACAAGTTGCACTAATATCATACGACCTTTAGTTTTTGCTGCAGCATTTTAGTATTTAACTTTGCCTGTGATTGAATTTTAAGTATTTAATTTGTTTCAAAGAGCCCTGAACTTCCAATCATTCTCATGCAATTATAAATCACACAGCATTTCTTTTTCTAAATAAGATACAATATATTAAGTTATTATAATTAATATTTTTATTTACAGACATCAGATTCAACATTACACCCAGAATCTGGTGAAAGATACAAATCTCAACTTGAAAGACTTAAATAACATTCCTATGCCAACGCTTTCAACTGAACAGGTAATTATTTAATATTTAATGAGTTTATTAATGATTTTCATGGTACATTTCAAAATATGCACATGATTGTTCTTATATTTATATGAATTCTCATATTTAAATGTGTATAACTGCAACAACCCAACATTTTATTTCAAAATATTATTTTTTTAGATTATTGTAATAAACAAATGATTTCTCTTTATTGGCAAAAGATGACTAGGTCTGTTAAGTTTTTAAATAACAGTCCACGTTTGCCAGTAATAGTAATGAGTTTTAGAAAAATATAGAGACCAACAAGTACCAAATAAATTATTGTGAGAACATATATGAGTACCAAACCGAGTAATGCTATTTAATTCCTTTATCGAGGTGCTGATGCATATTTTAAGGTGAATTTCAATAAAGAATAAAAGTAGAATATATGTGATGATTTTTTAGTTTTGACACTGGCAAAGACCAGTTGATTTATTTACCAGGATTGTTAATCAATTGCACAACAAACGAAGGTAGTTGGGCCCAGAATCAAAATATCAAATACCCCCGTTGCAGCAGACCTGCATACTCAGCGAATTTCAAATGCAAAACAACATATTTCAATCCTACATAGCGAGATTTGACATGTTTTGTTAAGCTCCTTAAGAATAACATGGGAAATGAGTATGCAGGTTTGCTGCTACAGGTATATTAAAACTGGATGGTTTTAATTCAATATTTAGTAGATCTGACCTAGAAGAAGCCATTTACCAAGTTTAACCAACATATATTGAGAAATAAGCAAGATATAGAATAAGCTCCATAAGAATAACATGGGGAATGAGTATGCAGGTGTGCTGCTACAGGTATATTATAACTGGGTGGTTTTAATTCAATATTTAGTAGATCTGAACTAGAAGAAGCTATTTACCAAGTTTTATTGAGATATGTTGAGAAATAAGCGAGATATAGAATTTTAGTTATTTCCCATAAGGTTAACATTGGGACAACGTACTGTGTTTACCACTTTCAATATCTCGGTAACCAATGGACATAGAGCAGTGTTTCAAAATAGTAAATTGTTTGTTTTTTTGAGCTGAATTCAATGGTGCCCACAAAAATTGGATAATTTTATTTTTCTATGTAAAAAACTCTAAAAACCCATTTTTGGGGGGTTTATCCCCCTTTACCCCCCCTTCCGGTGGTCCGTTCGGGCTGGTTCACGAACTCGTCCAATTGATTACCACTTTACATGTCCGTACCAAATTTCATGAAGATCGGACCATTTTTGCGGCCGCTATCGTGCTAACAGACACATAGATATATATATATATATAGATATATATATATATATAGATATATATAGATATATATATATAGATATATATATATAGATATATATATAGATATATATATATATATATATATAAATTCGAACGAATAGTGTTTTTTGCTTCTGGGGGCCCCAAAACGAAAAGTTATAGTGGTCCCGAGCTTAGGTCCTACCATGAGACCTACGGTAATAGCTTCTTCCCTATAGGGGAAATTCGCTAAAAGCAACAAACATTCCTCAGAATTAATCTGGTGACTACTGGGCGAACACTTTAACCCTTAAGCCATCCTGCTCCTTTTGTAACTCTAATTTTCTGTATGTGGAAATAAATATAGTATTCTTGCTCTTTCTTTTCAGCGAGAGTTCAAAATGCAGAAAGATAGGTTACATGAGGAGTTTGCTGCCGCTGCCAATGCATTCCAGGACATCCAAAGGTATGAGCTGCAAAAAGAAAAGGAGGAGGTTCGAAGGGTACGAGCGAATTCCAACATCGCTCCGCCTCCGTCTTCCAAAGATTTATTTGGAGGTATTTAATCATTTTTCATTAAGTCACTTGATAATCCACTATGTTCAAAGTGATTTGTCTTGGCAAATAAAAAGTCTGGGACTACAATTATACTGGTGTCAGTTATTTTGGAGTAACAATATACCTCGTTGCCTCATGAGATTTTGACACATCATTTAATTTTTTTTACATACTAATAAGAAATATTTTTTGTTTCCCATATTGGATAAACTTTTATCAGGACTTGAATTAGGAAATTGAATTTAAGACTAGTGGCTTGGAGCGAGCACCATTATGACTCGGCTACTCAGTCAGTTATCAAGTTGTAGAGATGATTCGTTCTTTAACTCTAGGAGTAATATAGGAGCAGAAAATGTTTCTTACTTTCTGCAACAAAAAAAGCAAGTTCAATAGAATCAGTTATTCCTCTTGAGGAACATGTTGAAGCTTGAGTGTCCGCAAACAAAATCAGTTTTGAACCAAATTTTGGGTCCAGGGAACTTCTAAAGCTAGTAATTTGTTAAAAGTCAAAAAATTTGTTGAATTATGTCTTTTATTGCCCTTCCAAGCAAAAAATCCAGATAATTTATTTTATTTATTTATTTATTTCACCAACGGTATCCACCATTTCAATACAATATAATATAAAGTTACAAAAGACATGCATAGTTATTAACAAAAGTATTAACTCCATAAAGAAAAATTAAAGCCATAACTTAACTTACATAAATAATTCATGCATGGCATATAATATATCAAATAACTTGTGATAGATAACTTAAAGGAAACATGCAGCCTTAACAACGAGTAATAATTCTTTGTTTGAAATTCATTGTTGGTGATGGTGATTTTATATTTTGATTAGGATTTTTTCGGACATTTGCCATCACTGATTAGTAAAAAACAAGTTTCACGACGTTACGAGTCGAGTTTCATGACGTCGAGTAATAATATCATAACAATAATAATAATAATAATAATAATGATAACTGGTAACATCATATCGCGTTTGTACACACCCAAGCTTCAACATCTCCCTAACCAGGTATAAATCTCCAGGGTGACATTGACAGTTGACATCCGAGATGTTGAGGTCGGGAAGTGTTGTTGCAGACGACGCGTTCTCCAACCAGCTGATCGAGCTGCAAGACAGCCGGACGCCGCAGAAGCAGCTGCAGCAGAGTCTGCAGGACGACCTTGACCTGGAGATGCTGCAGCAGCAAGAGCAGTCCATCCAGGAGCTCGAGGTAATCACTACCTAGTGAAATATACGGTGTCAGTTTTGTAGAAGAAAACAATAAATTTATTTGGCTATTTGTAGAAAAATTTGTAACCTTTCGTGAGGAAGTTATGACAAAACAAAAATGTGTTTCATGTCGATATAACTACTACTTATAACTTTATTTCTATATACTTTTAATCAAATGGCATAAGGGTATTGGGTATTATTCCCAGTAACTTCCAATTTCCAAGTAATTTATTTACTTTACCATTCGGTAAAATGAATTGTAAAAATTTATTGGAAATAACAAGATACAGTGAACTTGGGCTTAGACTGATGGTTTAATATTGCTGCACAGCACAACTTCACTAGATATTCGGAAGAGTGAATCTCTGTCTTGAAGTGTTAATTCTCCTCCGCAAACTTTTCGTATCCTCCTAAGTGAACCATTTCTTAAGTGGAAGATGAAAATTTAACTAAAGCATGGTTATGTTTGAAATTGTACAACTGAGCTATTACAAATATAATCTAACCAATACTTAAATACACAATTTTTCTTATCCATCCTCTTAGTCTTTAAAATCTAAGCCTGATGCCAACCATAACCTGAACTTTTTTTAAAGGTGAGTTTTATTTTTCAGAAAAACATCTGTGAGGTGAACGATATCTTCAAGGAGTTGGCGGTGATGGTTCACGACCAGGGCGAGATTGTGGACAGCATAGAGGCGAGTGTGGAGAAGACGGAAGTGCATGTCAGCAAGGCGACGAGCGAACTGAGACAGGCCGCCCAGTACACTGTAAGATACACAGCTCGCCTTGCCGCATACAGTAGTTAAATAATCCAGAGGTGGAATAAGTTACTAGTCAAATGACACATAATATTATTAATATGGTAAGGCTTACCTTTTACATCCAAGATTATTACTGTTGTGGAGACCTGAGTTTAAGTGCTGAAGCATTATCATCAGTCCTTTGTTCCTACACTAAGCTGAATGGTAGATATTATTATGTTATCTCTTGATTGAGAATTTGCCAATCAACACTAATACAATAAAATAAAATTATGACAAGGTCATGGTTGCGACCTGGACCAACAGTTGGGAAAAGAGACTAAGACGGCGGCATGTCCTGTAAGTCACAAATTGTGGATAGTTATTAGCGATGGCTTGTGGTTGTGATATTCCCTGGTGGGGATTAACGACTGTACCAGTGAATACTACGTCGATCCATAAGATCATCCTCATAATTAGACCAGTTCATAAGTGAAGTTGGTAAAAAATTTGGTTCGGATCCTACATTAAACTGCAAGTCCCTTAGTTTTCATTGGCTGTTGGACTGTCAGTTAACAGTCCTGTCTAAGGAACATGTCGGCCTTAGTCAGTAACAAGACTACAAGATTGCGCCACTCGTCTTACACTCATCTCTCATTCATACTTGGGTTAAAATGCCTTCTAGGTCGCCATTTAAATTGTAAGTATTGAAAGTTTTGAGAGAGATGATGACACAGAGTAAGCCTAACGGGCTTTGAGGTTTCAACCTTATCATTCCATAGAGTTGAAATTTGAAATGTTAGGTGATTGATGTAATTTTTGGGTCTCCACAACAATTATAATCTTGGATCATAAGGTAAGCCTTATCATATTTATAATTTTAAATATTAAATAACAATCCAGAGGCTATACCCCAAATGATACACATAACTCTTTTAGGTATTTTTCTGTTCCCTACCATTTTCATATTTTTCATATAAATAACCTTAAAATTGAGGAACTTAAAACTCACCTTGCATGTTGTATATCAATCGTTAATTTTATACCTTATGCCCAAAAAGCACATGTAAAAAAGATGTATTAAACTTTTTTTTCATAAACCTCAATTCTTACTGCATGCATTTAAACACTCAAGTTAGTTGAGGCAAATTAACAGTTCACATAACTCATGTTTCATGTGTATTTGTTGCATTTATTATTTGAGTTTGGTGTGCCAACAACTGAATCTAAAATTAGGACAAGTTAAAAAACAGACAGTACGGACGGATAGGACTTTTAAAATCCTGTACTCCTTTGAACACAAAAAACAAAAAGGAATGTTTTAAGATGTTTTGTATCAAATTTAAAAAAATTGTTGTATAAAACACTAATGGCAAGTTTTGCAATTTTTAAGTGCCAAGTGATGTAAGGTGATGAAATGTAAGTAACTGCTTTATACAATTTCTTACTTTTTGTTTGTCTGAATATCAAACAACCTATTAGATTCGGAAATCTTTTTTAACTTGATAAAGAGGAGCGTTTTGAAGTTAATGCCTCACTTTTGTTCTAAGACTATTAATTTAAGTGCAAATTAACTTTAATTAATTTAATGAGTTAGTTAATATAATGAGGAATTCCACTTTTGAATGCTTACGATTCAAAATGAACTGTAATACTTCTAAATTTCAAGCTGTTGTCAAAACATAAGTAAAATGTTTTCATGACAGGTTTTGAAAAAATCCTGCTTTAACTTCTTCTCCACTGTTATATTGTTATAAAACCAACTCTCCAAGCATGCTTTCAGTATACTTTTTCTTCTTGGCCTGCAATTTTTTATGTCAAAGTCGTTCTTTTTTGCACATTTTCAAACCCAGTATGGAGCAAAGACCATACTGAGTAAAGATATATTCCTATATGGAGCAAAGATGATCGAAGATTTATCACAAGGTATAAGCCTGACTGTGTTTGCTTACAACTGTCAACAGTTGTAGATGATGCATTAATTGCGGTTGGGTTTAGTACATGGTAAAGATAAGGAGTAATATGAGATTCGTTAGCATTACTTAATTGTTCAAGGCAAGAATGCACTCTCATGGCTGCATTTTAAAACATTAAAAACTGACTTTTAAAGTTCATGGCCAAAAGGCTATTTGATCAGTTTCTGATTTATTTAAAAGAAGGTTTCATCCCCTTAATATTGTCCTGATTATCTTATTCTGCTTAGTAAAATGTAAAATAAATCTTTAATTGAAGGGGTCCCCCGTAAAACATTCTAAGCGACAAAATTTCAAAATCGGAGATATTCAGCGAAAAAGCTTCTCGAGGACACGAGCTACACCGTGGTATATTTTGATTTGAAGATATTTGAGTTGGCAGCCCTGATTTCGTCTGTCAAAGTTTGTGTGCTTCACGGGTCTGCACAGACTTTCTGGGCAATATTGTTCTATGTTAATGGCAAGTAAAAATTTAATGTAAGGCTACATTATGATGTTATAAATAGGGTACTAAAAATTATACATGATTACCTTCTTACCTTGGAAAAACTGCAAATTTAAGAATTCAATTTTCAATTCTTGATTACTCGAAACAAGTTTCGTTATTACTTAGAACGTTTTACGGGGGATCCCTTCAGTTATATTGTTTTTATAAATAAGCTGTTGGTTTTTGCCTTGTTTTTGAATTGTTAAGACCATACTTGTTTCCATATCACCATTTTTTAGTCAATGATCCAACTGGTAAATATAATATTACGAGGGTCCTCCATAAAGTGAAATCATTTTGCAGTTATGTTTAGCGTTTTTGTCTCACCTCCGCGACTGAGTGTATGGTCTGATATAGGTGCAACAGTTAAAGTTTTCAATTTACCATGTATAATACTAGTTTTTGTTTTCAGAACAAACTGCGTAAGAAGAGGTGTATTCTGCTGCTTTGTGGGTCTGCCATCTTAGTTGTTCTTCTGCTTCTTATCTACTATTCCAACTAGAACTTCACTTTAAAATACAGTATATACATGTTACTAAGACTTACTTACTCTGTAAAATCACTTCATTATATTTGTATATTTATGTAAATATTGTTTAATCACATAATAAACCAGCTATCAGTTTCCACAAGCTGTCAGTTTCCTTTAGTTAAGCTTCCGTATATCAAATCCTCCTTCTTTGCCTACGTTGTTAGCTGACTTCCTTTGGAACAGTGAGATTTTTGCATAGTGGCACTGAGATATGGGTCCATGACTTTTTGTTTCGTGGCCCCCAGATACCGAAACACGTCCAGATTTAGGGCTTTTTGGTCTAAAATGCCTCTTGGGTAATTAAGCCCTATGAAATTGAAATTCATTCCCTTTTGTCAGTGTGCTGCGTGCATAATCATTTTATACTATCACAGACCTTTTTATAGAGATAGGCCTAAGTATTTTTTACTTTACTAAGTAGTATTTTACAAGATTTATAAATAATATTGGAAATGCATTTTCTACAGAATTCAAGGAGTTTTTTACAAGTATTATAAATGTTGGAAAGCTAAGCTAGATTTTTCTATCAACGTAAAAAAAGATCCCACGAACAATAGTTCCAACGGACATTTTAAACTATTGAACTCTATGTGAGTTTTTTTACAAGCTGGTCTATAATATAGATTTACACTCACTCTTACGATTTTGTTTCATTAAAAATATTTTTAGACAATAATCACCCATTTTTTTTACTTATCAGCCAGAACAGTGCCAGCCTTAGAGTAGGGCGACAGGGGCAGCCGCCCAGGGCCTCACCTTCTGATAGGGGTTTTCCTTGGTTTATAACAACAAAATAATAAAATTTTAAAAAAATGGAACAGGAATATTTATTGGAGCATGAGAATTGTTTCATGTAATGTTAAAACTAAAAAGGCAGTAAAACAGCAGTTCTAATAAGACCTTCAACCTTTTAGGCTATTTCATAACAATGAAAGGTTTGCGCCTAACCTAATGTGAGACCTAAAGAAAAAATAGGGTGTAAACTATTTATTTATTTATTTATTCTCATATATATACATGATAGCTACAGGTTACTTAACCTAAAACAGCTATCTTAACTAATATAACTAAAACAAACAGAAATAACAGTACAGAACATAATAAAAATAATCATAACATATAAATTAAATTAATGGCAGTCTTCAAGTAGCCTACTTAGAAAAGGAAAAACAAAATCAATAATACTACTACATAATATAAAACTCAGCTCCATTGAGTTTGGGTATTCAAAACATAAAATACAACCATTTTGTTAGTTAAATAAATTAAATATGGGGTTTGTGCTCTAGTAAAATTAAAATTCGTTATCAATAAGTCGATTGAGGCATTTTCTTCTAAAAACATTGTAACTGTCAAAAAATAAATCAAAGTAGTTTGAATTAGAGTTAATAAATCTTAATACTGTGTATAAACTGAAATTAAAATGACCAACAGTATTGCATCTAGGCAAAGTAAATAAATTGCACTGACTTAAGTTACTTTTAGGAACATATAAACCAATAACATTCAACAAAATACAACCGTCGCAGCAGACCTGCGTACTCAGCGAATTTCCATTTGTCAAATAAATGATATTACTTAGCATTGTGAAACATTTTCATATGGGCACATATTTATTTAAATATATTTTAATAATAAAAATGTGTACATTATTGTTATTTTTTATTTGATATATTTTGTTCCGTCATATAAAATTTAATGTTAACAAGTTTTTATTTTTATTTGGTTCATGAATTCTTCACTTTCTCTATTCAAATACCCAATTAATATATGGTAGGCAGACATATATAAAGTATAATATCGAATTATTATTTAATTTTAATAACACATTTTCTGCTCAAATATGGTCTATTGGGTACCATATTTGCTAAAAATTTTTTACGCTTGATCATTATCCTTTTGTAATTATTCATATAGAAAATATATAATTTTTTTATAGAAAAAGCTTAATTTTTTCAAAATTTCATATCCTAATTATTGGTTCGCACATATGCATGACGTACTATCAGGGGTATGTGGTGTTATATCAAACTCTCAATATATTTATATTAACAATTCAAAGGGAATAAAAACAAAATAATTATTACTATTGTTTTAACTTTATAATTGAAAATTTAACCATTTATATATATATGTATATAATAACAACCCCCTCCCACCCCTACAATCTGTACTTTCAGTTTACTTGCTTAAGTAGGTGGTATTCTGGTTCAACACATCCTAGTGCCACTGTATGCGGTTGAACTCGAAACTAAGTGGCATTCTATATAATACAAGTCCTCATCAAATGGCTTGAGTAGTATTAGATCCTTTATTAAGAGCAGACGGCTCTATTGCTCAATGAAATCAGAGCAGATCTACCCTACACAAGCGCAGTATGAGCACCTGAGCCCCAATTTTCAATAAATGTAGTCTTGTTATAGTATATAAATGTAAGAAAACAAGTAATCAATGAATTCAAAACACCGGAAAAACAAATAATATAATCTCATGAACAAATTAAATTCAATCATATGGTTAGTTTTGTAAATAAAACATCCCTATTACTTGCAGCAGAACTGCACGTTCAGCCAATTAAAAAAAATATACTATCGCCATGGAA
The DNA here is from genome assembly GCA_035578135.1 of Flexamia atlantica. Classification (NCBI taxonomy): domain Eukaryota; kingdom Metazoa; phylum Arthropoda; class Insecta; order Hemiptera; family Cicadellidae; genus Flexamia; species Flexamia atlantica. The sequence continues at coordinate 13,993,777 of JAQJVK010000018.1, forward strand.
CAAAATTTAATTATTATGCCTTCATGGAAAGTATTAAGCAAGTTATAAACTTCAACATTGTTCCCAAACATATGTAGGCCTATCATATTGTGCTAATGCATTTTAACCAGTTGTCACATAGTACAAGGCTCCTATCCCTTAGCGTGACTTAATGGGCGCGTTCAGCCGCAATCACCGGTGGGTAATATATAACCTATGTTAAGTGAATGGTAGCGGTGGACATACCACCTACCGACCATTGTTGTGCATCCACCGATGTTGTGTTTACGGTGGATTCGGTAAGTAACCGGACATTGTTGATTGTCAAGATGTGGTGGATTTGCCTATTAGTGACTATGGTAACCGGTTAGCCACCGGTGACTGCGGCTGGACGCACCCAATGTGAAACATTGTTTGAATAGAGAGTAAACCATTTGAATTGTATAACGATTGTCTGGTAAAATATTTTGAAAGAAATATAAATAACTTCAATATCAATACTTTGTGCTGTCATTGAGTGAAGGGAATTTATTTTTTTCAATTTATATGAGGTTTATTTCAGTTTGTCTATTGTCACTATGCTGTTTAACAGCCTGGCTGCCTCTCAATGTTGTCATTCGACTTAACCTCTAAACTTAAAACAGTCAAAACCAGTCAAAACTATCTGCAAAAAGATGGAATTTTTTAAACTAAGCCTATTTAATATCACATTTTGATAATCTTGTGTGTTAGAATGGTTAGCAGGTTGGTTTGCATCTTTGTAACTTTATATATCACAGCCAACATCATGTTTCATGTTGTGGGCATAAGTTATAATTATTTGCTGGCCTAGGTCTCTAGCCTACAATGTTTAAAGTTAAATAATTACATATTTGAACAATTGAAGTGTTCTCGTTATGACAAATAAGCTGTTTTGTTTTTAATGATTGGATTTTCTCTACCATTCCTTGGTAGAAAATCAAGTGTTATGCCGGGTAGGCTACAATATTTTGAGCATTGGCCTACTCTATTGCCGGAGCTTTCATACACTGTTTATTTTAAATTATTAGGCGTAATAAACAACGTACAATGAAATGTCAACAAACTTTCACCGCATTTATCTGCAAATAGACTATAGACTTGATTAGGGTTGTGGGAACCTGATGTCTTGCGATAGGCCTGGCAGTGTTAATAAATGGCTTGATCCCAATTAAAGGTTTGAATACCATTACGTCGTACCATTTTCTTAATAATGTAAAGAAAAAAGAAAGATGTGTGCAGAGTCAGCTGGTGTGACTTAGTTGGGCTCACGCAACTAGCCCCTACTACGACTAATATAAACCAGTTACGACAACTGAATCAAAATATTATTTGTATGGTCTCTGTTCTACTGTCTTCTAGGTCCGCTAATTTCGAGAGCCTAACTAATATGTCATATCAGCTGACCATGCTCACTTCTTTCTTTTTCTTTACACCAAGGTCATGTGTTTTCTGTAAAACCAGATAACTCCTAGGTTTCGTTTTTCTACATTAAATATAAGTAAGTTTGACTGGCGCGGCCCGTCACTTGAGCTGGCTATGTTTGCATCAGCAACTACTGTAGAGTCTGGTAGGGCCTACCTAAACAGTTTATACATAAACTTTTCGTGTCTTCGAACTAGTCTGGTCATTACTAAAAAATCTGCTAGCCTAGTCGTTCAAGCTAGTATAGAATGGGCAATAACCCAGGTATTTTCAGTGAGACCTTGATATGTAATTTTATTATGAGCAATAGATTGTGGACGTGGTGTTCCTTAGTGGGGATTAACATCCGCACTAATGACTACTATGTTCATACTATGATTACTATACTCATAGTTAGACAAGTTCGTAATAGTATATTACGCAACTAGTGCGGGAAGTAGGTGTTTACGTGCGAGCATGATAGTTCACGCGCTCCGCAAGCGTCGCGCGGGAATTTCATGCGAGCAACGTAAACACCTTCCCGGATGAGTTGCGTACGATAGTTTTCGCAACACTACCAGCAACAAAATACAGGGTAAGTAAAAAACAACACTTCTATGAAAGTTAAAAGATTTAAAAAATATTAATAAAACTGTAGAGAGAAAATACGAACAAAACTATACGGTATTTGTCTGTGCGGGGGAGATAACAAAAAGCGTTATCTCTGGTGTTCAGCGACCGAGTAGGCCTTTCTAGGAATACGTCTTATCGTCACACAGACGGCAACACTTGATTAAATAACACTGCTCTTTATTAACTTATCGCTATTAACTGTACGTAGATACATAGTCGCAACCTGGGAACCAGTTTAGTTACAATTAACTAAACTGGTTAAGTTTAGTTTAGTTTAAGTATGGTCGTCATAGTTAAAATGTGTATGTTGTGTTTATGTATAATGTATGTAAACTGTGTGATATAATTTTTTTTTCTTGAGTTGGCAACATTGAGCATTTACCGCACTCGTGCGGTAAATCGGAAGCGGAAATCGGCTACTTACTAGTGTAGTGTTGCGAAAAATTGTTAACCGGGGAAATTTTGGTTCGTATCCCACATTAAAATGTTGGTCCCTTAGTTGCCAATGGGCGCGTTCAGCCGCATTCCACCGGTGGGTAATATACTAACCTATATTAAGTGAACGGTAGCGGTGGACGTACCACCTACCGACCATTGTTGTGCATCCACCGATGTTGTGTTTACGGTGGATTCGGTAAGTAACCGGACATTGTTGATTGTCAAGATGCGGTGGATTTGCCTATTAATGACTATGGTAACCGCTTAGCCACCGGTGACTGCGGCTGAACGCACCCATTGACTGTTGTTCTATTAACAGTCCTGTCTAAGGAACAAGTCGACCTTAGTCAGTAAAAAGACTACAAGATCGCGCCACGATCATCATTCACTCATCTGTCATTCATACTTAGCTTAAAATACCTTCCTGGGTAGGACGCTATTCCAAGTAATGTATCTAATGTAGGCCTATCTAATGTATTAAAAACATAGCTCGAGTCATATAGGACATTCTTAATTAAATTCACCAAAAAGAGGTGACTCGAGCTAATTTAAGATCTTACAGATAGTATATCAATAAATTATATGAATTTTTTAGTTAAAGAGGTAAAGAATAGTGATCTAGACCAAAGTCACTCTAAAAAACAGGCCATGCTGCAGCAATCGCTGTGACACGTCACATAATTATACTGGGAACTAACACCCACATCACTATACGGTACTCAATTCCACATTCACCTTTCAGTACAGGCCTTATGGGGCAATGCAATTCTATTACCTATGTTGGGTATATTTGTTTACTAATATTCATCTCATATGATTATGAAATTAACCGCTGATTATATCATAGGCTGGCTAGTACAACTTAAATTGCAATTTGAAATACATTGATTATGGAAATCCTCTATTGAAATAGAGAACCAAGCATTAATTATTCCTTGTTTATTTATGTTTCCTATGTTTATGTTTATTTACATTTTCATGTTTTTTTTGTTTTTTTTTTTAAAGAAAGTGACAGCTGCACAGCTGTGAGACCTGAGCCAGATTCTCAGCCAGCCTACCTACTGGTTTGATGTAATGAATTCTGCTGCATGGCCTGCTTTTTAGTGTGGCCCTGCCTACACCTAATATGATTCACCGAAACATTGTAACTTGTTCGCTTTGATTTCAAAATGTAGATGTCCATTGAGAAAACTTTGACACATGAAGGTATGGCGTAAACTACATATTATTTAATTTGATTTAGCCTATAAACTTGACTTTGTGTAAAGAGGAAATTTTTGTGTCTTCAACTTTCAGAGGTAGGTATAATCCTATCATTACTTAGGATTAAAGAAAATAAATGTACATTAAATGATTTTCATAAAGTAAAATAACTTAGGCCTATAATCGTATTTGAGATTCCTAATTTTTTATTCAAGGGCACTGGAAGTATAAGCCTCGCCTCGTTTACTTATTGTCAGATTGACGTTCAATAATACTAATTTTAACCCTAGAGTGTGTGCATGCGGAGTTTTCCTCCGCACATGGTTTTTTTATTAAAATAAACATTTATAATTGGTGTTGGCAGTCATGTCCGGCTTTGTACTTCACATGCCTCATTTCAGGAAGCCCCTAAAGCTATTTTTACCTTCCCACACCCCCTTGGCACCTTGTTATTTGCAATTTAGTGATGCCGTGTCATCGTGCGGAGTGTCCTCTTCCGTAAAACAGACATTGACTACTATCTGTACTTGAAAATTACTTAGTATGTTCAATGCATTAGTACACCATTTAGGTTGAACAATTATTTGTATCAACAATGAAATATGAACATGAAATGTCATGAAAAAATTAAATTTAATCATATGGTCAGTTTTACAGTAATTAAAAAATCCCTGTTGCAACAGACCTACATCTCCATCCAATTTCAATAAAACATATTATCAAATCCTTATCATTGTAAACATACCATATATTATGCTATATTTTCAGGCAGTTTAGACCAAGACATCCCCCCCCCTCCTCATACTTTCATACTTTCTCATGTTATGCTCATACTTTTCTCATATTACTCATTCTCTGCTGATACTTTCCTTATTAATTTTAAAAATAATTTGTATTTTTTATACAGTATATATATATACTGTATAAAAAATACAAATTTTTGTATTTTTTATTCTACAAGATTTTGCAGAAAATATATTTTCTGCAAAATCTTGATCAATGAACTCTAAGTATTCAAAATAAACACAAATAAAATATTCATCACATGAAAATTTAATCATATGTTCAGAGTTGTATTTTTTTAATATCTTAAATCAGGGTGAATATACTTTTGGAGGGAAAATTAAAAATAATATTGGACAACGTACTGTGTTTAGCACATCCAATACTATCCAATTTCTAAGCAACGGATTGACGTAGAATAATAATTCAAAATGCTAAATTGTTTGTTTTTTTAAGCTGAGTTCAATTTTAACAATTAAATTCAAATAAAATTAATAAAAAGGTATCAAATCTTGAAAATAAATTTTATTTCGTCAAAAAAACCTTCTTAGAGCAAACCTATCCTGCTGGTTTTCGAACTCGAAGTAATAAATGTCGCTTTATGCGTATGTACCAAATTTCATCGAGATCGGATATTTTTTTCAAAAGTTATCGCGCCTACGGACTGATATATATCCCTATATATATATATATATATATATATATATATATATATATATATGAAATTGAACGAACGGTGTTTTTGGGGTCTAGGGACCTCAAAATAAAAAGTTACGGTGGTCCCGCGCTTAAGTCTTACCGTGCCGCCTACGGTAATAGCTACTTCCCTATAGGGGGAAATTCGCTAAAAGGGCTTTCAATTTTATAATGAATTAATTTAAACAAAAAAGACAAAGCTAGTAGATTCCTCCTAACAGAAAGTCTTTCAACTGAAAAAATGGCTCCAAGTTGATCGGTTGGAAAATACCTTTGACAAAAAATATTAAATCGTTTAAAGTATAAATATCGGAGAAACTTATTTTGAATTATTTCTAACTGATTTATTGATGTAATTTGACTTGGTCCCCATACTAAAGAACAGTATTCCAACCTGCTTCTAACAAACGAATAATACAATTTGAGAATGGTGTTGATATTTTGAAACAATTTTGTATTCCTGATTACAAACCCCTGCATTCGGTATGCCTCATTAACAATGTAATTGATATGAATGTCAAATTTCAGTTCTGAATCAAAAATCACTCCTAAGTCCTTAATTTTGAAAACTTGGTCAACCGATTGTTATTAATTGAATAATTAATTAATAGTCGAGATTTCCTTCTGTTGAACGACATACAAAAACATTTTTTTATATTGAGGTGTAATTTATTTGAAAAGCACCACTCATGTAACATGTCGATGGCAGATTGCAAAACGTCACTGTCAGAATGTTCCCGAATTGACCAATACAGTTTAAGATCATCAGCATTAAGTAAACACTTGCAATTAGACACTGTTTCTGGGAGATCATTAATGAAGATTAAGAATAACAAGAGGACCTAAATTTGAACCTTGTGGAACTCCTGATGTGTTATAAAAAATTTTGGAATTGGTGTTTGAGATACTAACTACTTGAGAGCGGCTTTTTAAATACGAGGCAATAAATTTTGTAAAATTTAGGGAAAATCCCAAGCTATAAAAGTTTTGCAACAAGATATCATGGTTGACTTTGTCAAAAGCCTTAGAGAAATCTGTATATATGACATCAACCCTTCCACCAACATCGAGTTCGGCAGATACGTCAAAGGTAAGCTCTAAAAGATTCGTTGTAGAAGACTTATTAGGCAGAAAACCGTGTTGATAAGGAGTGATTTTAGATCAGACAGAACTATAAATTGTTTTATACAGAAGAATTTCAAAAACTTTATCAAAAGAATTAATTAAAGAAATAGGACGATAATTCTCAACATTATCTCTTTTACCAGATTTAAATACAGGTCAGACTAGCTTCCTACCATCTATGCGGAAAAGTATTTGAATGAATGGATAAATTGAATAAAAAACAAAGAGGTTCGGCAATGACTTCACCACATCCCTTGATCATGTAGGCAGGAAGTTCGTCTGGACCAGAAGATTTTTTGAAAACTATTAGATATATTCAAAGTTAATACAGCCCTCGCTAGGTACTAACGGGCAGTAGCGGTAAGTTGATATTCATTTAGTTTCATCTGTTCTTTGCTGAAAAATTATAGCTGGTGAATTACAAAATGTGGCACTTTAGTAGCCCAGGTGCACCACCAGAATCACCCAACTGTAGGGAGAGAAGTCAACCTAAAATTATTAACTTATGACCGTGAATTTCCCAACTCTCCTACGGTAGAACCTCATTTATCCGGACCTCGGTTATCCGGCTCGTCGGTTTATCCGGATCAATAATCGTGTCCAATATTACCGTAATAAATTAAACTTTTCAACGCAAAAATAAAAATTTTAGACACAGCATTCACGTTGTTTTACAATGAACTTTAAATACAAATGTTCTGTAAATCGCGATAATTGTATTTTATATAATAACTGAGTTTGTTTTTTTTTAAAAAAAAAGAGGGTGGCGGCCTCTTTTTACCCTTGCCTTTGCCCCGCCCACATAGACTACTGATCTGTGCGTGGACGTTATCAAGCAATGACAAGGAGTGAGCCGATACAGTACAAGGATGAGCAGTACTACTAAAAGTTCGCGACAAGCTCGGGTCTCGAACCTGCAACGCTACGTGGCCACAGTTCCGAGGCCGAGTGCGCTACCAACTACGCCACCGACTCGATAACTCACTGTTTTGTGCCGTGTTTATATGTTGACTAATTGGGACGCGAGTACTGTATGTGAAGCTATAGCCGCCCGCCACAGCTGATGCGTGATGACTCATTGTGGGCCGAGCGACTGCACCTGCACGGGAGGCAATGACCTTGAGGCATCTCCTACTCCGCCCGTTTGCTCAAAATAGCCCCCCCTCAACGTCAACGCATCAATAGCCCCCCCTCACCCTTCGCTTTGACAGGTGTTATTGTTGCTCAGTATGAGTAAAGAAGATAAGACGATTTTTTACAGGCCTGACTAAAAACTGAATATACTGTACTGTAGTACTGTACATTACTCCCGTGTGTGTATATTACTATTGTTTGATGTACAGTACTAAAGTGAATCGTGTTTTTAGACGTTGTTATGATAAATAAATGGTAAGTTTTTCCATTATGTATGGTTTTTATTGATATTCCTATTATGTCCGTTTTATCCGGATTTTCGTTTATCCGGATCATGTCTGGTCCCAGTTAATCCGGATAAACGAGGTTCTACTGTACTTCAATGTTCCAATTTTCAGGTACCTCAATTCAAATTAATATTGTTCTATAGTTATTACTATTGGCAGATTTATAAAAAAAAAGTTAAATTAGACATCCAACAAGTTGAGAATATTTTTCTTTGAACTAAGTCATGGATGCACTGAAGCAGACAATGTTACGATATTCACCCAAAAAATTATAAATGCGTAATTGTTAGGCTCTACTATTGCGTAGTGTCCTTTGAGAATTTGCTTGTGCATTGGCATTATGGGTGAAGTATAAAGAATTGTGATATTTCCCATGCCTGGGCCGCCCTTGTTTGTAATTAATTTGCATGTGATTAAATTGTGCCTCATGGTATTTGTTAATAGTTGAAGGTAATAAGATTACAGAAACCGTGTCATTATGTAAAAGTATGGATGGATTAAGTAATTTATCCTCTTAAGTTAATAATGTTCATAATTGTTTAGAACATTAAATTGCCATACTTAGTACAAAAAATTAATAATGTATTGAGTAGGATTGGTGGGGGGAGGGTTATTTTGGATGGGAAGGCTTCGCAAATGTTTTCTTGCCCCAAGCCTCGCATCCGCTAAGAACTTCACTTTACTGATCATTAAGATGGTTCGCTTGCAAAAACCCAATCAAAATCATCAATCAGTTAACCCCAGGTACAAATAAAACTACAGTGTAATGGAACAAACTTTCAATATATTCAATATATTCAACGATATGAGATTTATAGAGCAGACACACTGGTTATGTACATCCGCCTCACGGACGCTCCTCGTCGGAGTCTATGTCCCCCTCGGCGGGCCCGTCAGGCATGTTAATGTTGGAGAGCAAATCCCGCATGGCATCGAGAAGTGACGTCACGCTGCGACGCAGATCGACTGCTGCACCCTGTAATACAGCAGAAAGTGAATGATCCTTTCATCTGCGTTAGTTGAGCAAAAAAAGTTTATCTTAATTTCCTGAATGTGATATTTCACTTTTCAAATTTCTGAACAAGTGTTGCAAGGTACGACTTGAATTTCTTGCATTAAATTTCTTATGTTTGTTTTGAGGTGCTGAATATCCTGTGTATTGTTTTTCGTAGGCCTTAATTATCATGTATCCCCAAAGAAAATTATATAGTAGGGGATCTTGTAACATTATTTTCGGCTTGACCACTAAATCCAATTATGGGCCTGATCACCCCATGGAATTATCGTAGTTGAAGTGCTAGCCTTCAGCGTTTGGATGCCAAAATCAAGTCAATAATGTGTTGCATACTGCCTAACCGCCAAGTCAGGCACCTTGGAAATCCTGAAAGAAGGGTATTTCGTCGTAGTTACTGCCCGTGAGTGACTCATCGGTCGGCCGACAGACTAGTTCCGGCGTCCCAGGTTAGAACCTGCCGTCTGATAAGGAAACTTCCAGGGATCCCGTGACTATGGACTGCGTGGAAATCTGTGAGTTGGTGACCAGCACTGATGGAAGACGGAAGACAGACCCTCTACACTGCGGTGGATTTACATCATTCCTTGGAATAAATTATTAGAGGTAAGCAGGTGCCCTTAACGTAATTTAAAATTGCTATGAGTGGTGAGAAATGAAGTAAATCATGTTAGTTTTTGGCCCTGATTAAATAATTACTGAAAACTAATCCGTCGAAATAGTCAATTTGCCGTGTCAGTTCGTGAATGTTTTAACATGAGGTAGATCATAAAACATAATATGTTCAGACATCAAATATGCTCAGAATATGAATTATTGTATTTTAATACCTTGTTTTACCTAAATAATGATTTCTTTTTATGTGTTCATAAATTGTATGTTCGTTCTTTTTATGTAATTTATGTAAGGCATTTCTACAAGTTGCAATTATTGCATCATCTTTCATGTCAGAACCATAATGATTTTGGTTGCAAGAAAATAGCAAATACTTTTCTTGGGAAATATATTAGCTGTGAGTTTATAAAAATATATTCATAAATGAAGTAGGCTGATTAAAATATTTAGCTTCTTTAACTGAAGTGCCAAGGTTAAAAGTAGTGAAATATAAAAGTGTACTGTTCTTGTCTGTTTTTCAAATTGGTAGATTTATAAATTTAGAATAACAATATTCCTCTTGCACCTAAATTTCTATTAAATGTCAAGATATTAAATGTTGTCTCATAATATAAAAATGTTTCTATCCAAGTAATAATTTTAACCTCAAAAGCTGATTAGTAACTGTGTCAAGTAATTTATTCAGTAAGTGGCAAGTAGTAAAATAGATTGTGAGACATAAAGGAATGCAACCTTGCCTAGTGTTTTTATTTTGGACTATTTTGTTTTGCCAGTCTTTTTTCTCATACTTCCTTGTTTATTCTATACAGTAGGCCTAGATATTTTCGCTCTCTCTCTCACCAGTTTGTTTATTCTGAGAATAGCCTACATATTTTAAGATAGCCAAAATAATAAATATTCCTTTTCTGATGGACACAATATTGTATATTATTTTAAGAGTTTATCTTGCCTATTTTATCTGGAACAGGATAAAGTGAATTTATAAAATAGTGAGAATATTTTGTGCAAGATAACAGATTCAATGATTTGTCTCAGAAATATTTTGTATTTTAATCGATCATTATTTCAAATCAGACTTAATATTATCTTGTGTGTTTGTTATCAGGAATAACTTTGTTGTTAAACTCGTTCTTTTTTTTAAGCAAATTATTTTTTAATATTTATAATGTATTTCAACTGTAATACTGATTCTCTCTTTTCATGTAGTTTACAAAAACTTTTGCACCTGAAAGCTGAACATATTTTAATGTGACTTCAATAACAATAAAATAATTTGAAGCTAAACAAAATATTTAAATAAATCAAGGGCCTAGGCTATAAAAGGTGGTACATTGTGCAGGGTTTTTCTTTCCTCGTCCCCTGTACCTGCGACCTTTGGACTGCTGGCTACTTCTGTGGACTACTACTGGGTCAGCAACTACTGGATGCTACTGGTGGGCGACTATTGGACCCCATCGACTCATCTTGTGCGGGTTACCGTATGCGCGCTCCCGGTTCGTGCGAACTAGTGTGTTTCTGAGCTCAGAGAAATCTTCACTTTGGTGAGTGACCTACATTTTTTTGAGTGACTTTTTCGAATATGGAACCAACTTGGGATCAACGGACTGATGAAGGACTATCCCTGCGGATCGCCTGCATCGCCCACTAAGCTGTGTGTTACAGTTCACATATATTTAGTTTAGGTTTCTTGATTCATGAAGATTGACCTGGTTTCAGGACTTCATGTTTCATTTATGTATCTGTGTTAATTATTTTCAAGTATTATCTGTGTTCAAATATTTCAGTATGGGTGGCCACCACAGTAATTAATGATTGATAATGTGCATTGTTAGGTGCAAGTAATATTGGTATTTGAATTATTGTTAAGAATTCTGAAATTATTGTTGAGAGTTATTCTCTGAATTAATTATGGAACTGATTGCCAATGATATTATGATGTCTTTATTGTGAAATGGTTAGAATAAAATCAAGTTGTCTGCTAAAGTTGTTGTTGATTTGGTCCTGGTGACTGATAGAGAATAACTTGGTGAACCAGTATTACAGTGATTAGATAATCAACATTTAGTTGAACTTTAAATGACTTGGTAAATTCTCTCAAATATTTCGCAGATAAAATCCTATTATTCAGTTCATAGTTCAGATTTCCAAGGGTGACAATTCCTTTCAAGTTGTTTCTGTTGTTGATAAGATTTGAGTTAAATATAAATTAAAGAGAATTATCACATACTTTGCTGAATATTTTCTTCATGGTGTAATACTATTAGTTTACAACCATTGCATATTGAATATACATAAATTTGCTTTTATTATTCATTTAGATATTTTGCAGTTGATTTAGCCAATGATAGAATTTAATAATTCAGATAGTATATCAGAATATATGTGCACACGGCCAATTGACTTAGAGCATATTTTGGTGGCCCCTTACACCTGCTTACCACGGTGGAGTACCCCAACTTGGAGTGGACCGATTCCTTGTTACGATCCATTGAGCGGACATCCGAAACAAGGTGGCGCCCTGAATTAATTTGAAAATCTGGACAGCGTTGGACTTGTACTTCACCCTAGCTGGAACCTCAACTTACCCACCCCGCCCACTGAGCTAGAGCAAAAGTAACAAAAATAAAATAAAATTGTTACAAATGGCGCCTCGAACATGGGGCCTGTGTCCTGTCATGTGCCTTTATTCCTGCTGAGATGATAGTAAACCTGTTAGTATTTGAGCTACTTATCCTTGGAATCTGCATTTGAACTTGTACTTTGAAGTGATATTTGAAAATTTTCTGCCTAGGTATTGGTTATTGAAGAAATATTTGTGTATTTGAGCAATATGAATTGATTATCTTGCTTACTGTATATATGTTACTTGTCCTTGAGTATTTGTGGAATTATTTTCTTGTATTATATGAATATAATTTTGGACTTTGATAATCCAAGGGGCATACTAGTATTAATTGATTATCTAATTTGATACTTAATTTGATTTTTGCATCAATATGGGTACTTATCACTTGCGTCAAACCGAAGTCAAATATGAGCTAAAAATTCGAGGTTTTTCAGAGGAGGGTAATGCCGGAGATTTAAGAAGGAGATTGTCCCAGGCTCTTACTTCTAATGTTCCAGTAGATGAGACTGTTGTAAATAGTTTGGATGTTGAGACAGAGTTAGAAGAATGTGAGGCTAAGTTTGCTGACTTGTCTTCTATGGTTAAGGACTACGAGGGGAATCGTAAGGATAATGAATTCCAAAGAATTAATGCTAGGTTATGGCATCTGCACCACAGAGTTGAGAGAATCCCAACTGCTGCTTCTGCTGACCCGGAGTTGGAAGAACGCAAAGATGAACTTCAACGAAACACAAAGGCACAAATAGATTCCTTCAATACTCCAGATCTTCCAGATAATTCTAAGAATGTGTCCGACCCAAACCAATCAACATCAGAGAAGACTGTGACTTTTCAAAATATTTCAGCACCAAACAAAACTTGTACGGAATCTGATCTTATGCTATTTTCTGATAGTAATATTCAACCTCAGCTGCCACGGAACTCCTCTGTAGATATTGTAACTGATCAGCACCAACCATTGGCTGCACTCTCACAAGGAAAAGATGCTTTTCAAGAGTTTTTGAATAGTAACTCTAATCGGAGCAGTACCTCTAATCGGAGCAAGTCCATTCCAGTTTATAAATGGGGCCTCAAGTTTGATAACTCACCTGGTCAGAGTATCGGGGCTTTTCTGGAAAGAGTGGAAGAGTTGTGTAGGGCGAGAGGACTTACACATAGTGAGCTTTATGATTCCGCAGTAGACTTATTTGCGGGTCCTGCTTTGATTTGGTACAGGTCAACTTTGGGAAGGATCACATCATGGGAGGACCTCTGCAAGGAGATGAGAACGGTATTTCAGGTCCCTGATTATGATTTCAGATTGCAACGGGAAATCTTTAATAGGCTTCAAGGTGAAAATGAACCGATAGACATGTTTATTGCAGCAGTAGAGGGACTTTATTTAAGATTGGCTACAAGTGTCCCTGAATCAACTAGGCTCAAACAGATAATGCACAATCTCCACCCAAATCTTCAGGATCGCCTAGCATTATTTGAGATAAAGACTGTAGAAGAACTCAGACAACTAGGAAGAAAAGCTGAAGCTGGTCGATTGAGATCCCTTAGTAGGCCAACTGCATTCCAACACGAAACTTTAGAGCCAGACTTGGCTTACTCTGAAAATCCTCGAAGACGGTCTTATCCTGCTGGAAGAGTTGCAAGTGCGCAGGTCAAAGATTCCAGATCCAAATCTTCTTTCACCTGTTGGAATTGTGGAGAAACCGGTCATAGGTTTAACTTTTGTCGCAAGGAGCGCAAACGTTTTTGTTTTGGTTGTGGTGCCCCTGAAATTTTGAAAATCAATTGTTCGAAGTGCAATCCAAAAAACGGATTAAGCAGGGAGCCAGCTACAACAAAGTAGGTGACTCCCAGGTGATGAGACATAGTAATTTACATATGGAAGAGATAACTAATGACTGTGTTCCTGTATCTTATGTACTTGATAAGTGTGATAATGATCCAAGACCATACCTCACAGTCAGAGTTTTTGGTAAAGAAATAAAAGCCCTCTTAGACTCAGGAGCGTCCCAAACTGTGTTAGGCAAGGAAGGCCTTTGGATTTTGGATAAATTTCCAGTTCGACTTCAGAATAGCGCTGGGAAGTACGTAGAAACAGCCGATGCCAAACGACATAGGGTGGAAGGTTTTATCAATATTCCAATAACTCTGAAAGGAAAGACCGAAAGTTTGAATGTGTTAGTGGTTTCTTCAATACAACCCGCCCTTATCCTGGGAATTGATTTTTGGGATTGTATGCACATTGTTGCCGATGTACATCACCGTCAGTGGGATTTTGCCCCAAAACAATCTAGGTTATTGTGCTCTGCTATTGATGGGATTAAATCCGAAGAAAATTTAACACCAGAGGAGAAGAAGAAACTTCATGATTTGGTCGAACAACATTTTAGGAATGAACCTAGCACCCTTGGGAGGACTGATAAGGTGAAACATGTCATCGATACGGGAGATGCCCCGGCTATTAAGCAGAGATACTATCCCATATCTCCAGCTCGACAAAAACTAGTGGATGAGGAGTTGGACAAAATGCTACAACTTGGAGTAATTGAACCATCTCACAGTGAATGGTCATCACCGATCCTTCTGATTGATAAACCCGATGGAACCAAAAGGTTTTGCGTTGACTTTAGGAAGGTCAATCAGGTGACAAAGAAAGACGCCTATCCGCTTCCTCAAGTTACTAGCATATTGGATAAACTTCGAGATGCTAGGTATCTTTCCAGTTTAGATATAAAGAGTGCGTATTGGCAGATCCCTTTGGATCCTGCAAGCAAGGAGAAAACCGCCTTCACCATCCCTGGACGAGGTCTGTTTCAGTTTGTAACCATGCCTTTTGGGTTAAGTAATGCTCCGGCCACATGGCAGCGTTTTGTTGACAATGTTTTAGGGCCAGATTTAGAACCAAATGTCTTTGTCTATCTTGATGATGTGATTGTAGTTACCTCAGACTTTCAGAAACACTTAGAGGTTCTTTCAGAAATCTTTCGAAGGATCAAGGAAGCTAAGTTGACATTGAATAGGGAGAAATGCAAATTTTGCATTCCTGAACTTAGGTACCTTGGGTACATGGTCAGTGAAAAGGGCTTGCGTGTTGATCCAGATAAGGTCAAGGCAATCGTAGATATCCCCGTCCCACGTAACCAAAAGGAAGTTAGACGTTTCTGCGGAACTGCTTCTTGGTATAGAAGATTCATCCAGGACTTTGCTACAAGACTATACCCTTTAACATCGTTAACGAAAAAGAGAAAATCTTTTTCCTGGACTCCAGAAGCACAAGAGGCTTTTCAAGACATAAAATCTTGCCTGGTCACTGCACCTATCTTATCATGCCCAGATTTTACGAAGCCATTCACGATATCATGCGATGCTTCGGGGGTTGGCTTGGGAGCTGTTTTGAGCCAGACTGATGAAAGAGGTGAAGTAGTAATTGCATACGGCAGCCGGACACTTACAAAACAGGAACAGCAATATTCAGCGACTGAGCGTGAATGCTTGGCGGTCATTTGGGCCGTAGAGAGATTTAGGCCATACATTGAAGGCACTAAGTTTACTGTGGTCACTGACCATCACAGTCTGTTGTGGCTGAACAATTTAAAGGACCCCCAGGGCCGATTAGCCAGATGGGCGCTCCGATTGCAGCCCTATGACTTCCAATTGGTTCACCGGAAAGGGAAAGATAATGTGGTTCCTGATCTTTTATCACGCGCTACCCTCTCAGAAACTGAAAATAATGAACAGTGTGCTTTAATACTCCCAGGAGAAATTAAAGATAAATGGTACCTCAACATGGTGCAGAAAGTACAACAAGATAGTGATAGCTACAGACAGTGGCGTGTCAAGGACAATCAGCTTTGGAAGAAGATAGGTAACAACTTGACATCTTTAACAGAAGAATATACTTGGAAGATAGTTCTACCTAAGGACCTTCGACAACAAGCGATGGAGGAGTGTCATGATGCACCAACTGCTGGACATCAGGGAGTTGCTAAAACCTACCAACGGATGCAAATGAAGTACTATTGGCCGAAAATGAGGAAAGATGTGGCTACTTACATTTCCAAATGTAAGATTTGTCAACGTGTAAAGTATGATAATCAGAAGCCAGCAGGTATGATGGGAGAATTTCGTGGGGTGTCTGAACCTTTCCAGATGATCTCTGCCGACCTCATGGGACCTTTTCCCCGTTCACTCAAAGGGAATAAATATCTTCTCGTAATTACTGACACCTTTTCAAAATTCACTTTGTTGAAACCTTTGAGAGCTGCAACGGCAAGTGCAGTTGCCAAACATCTTGAGGAGGATGTGTTTATGTTATTCGGTGTGCCTCGGTACCTTATCTGTGATAATGGCTCAGAATTCATCGGAAAGCCTGTTAAGAAACTTGCTGAGCAATACCAGGTTAAAGTACTACTCAATGCTAGCCGTCACCCTCAGGCCAACCCTACCGAAAGGACTAACAAAACCGTCATCACCATGATCCGTGCTTATGTTGGCGACCATCATCGGAAGTGGGACCAGAACCTAGCTCAATTGGGATTTGCCATGAGATCTTCAGTCCATGAGTCTACTGGGTACACTCCGAATCTTCTCAACTTTGGACGTGAGTTAGCTGTCAGTGGCACAGGATTTGATATGCTTCAACCAGGAGACCTCTTGCCTTCTGTTGAGGACTGTAAGCCGTACAGTGAAAAACTAAATGAACTTAAAGACATTTTCAAGGAAGTTTCGGACAGATTGAAGGAGGCACATCAGAGTAATGCCCGCCGCTACAATTTGAGAAGAAGACCACAGGAATTTAGAGTCAACAGTTTAGTACTGAAGAGGAATTTCGTCCAGTCGGATGCCGCCAACTTTATTTCAGCCAAGTTGTCACCAAGGTTTGTGGGACCCTTTGTCATCAAGCAAAAGATTTCACCTTTGATCTACCACCTTCAAGACCTGAACGGCAAGTCAATCGGAAACTGGCATGTAGCTGACCTGAAGCCTTACAACAGCTAGATGTAGAAAATTTAGGAAATTTTCTTCTGGTGGGGGAGTGTTTGTAACATTATTTTCGGCTTGACCACTAAATCCAATTATGGGCCTGATCACCCCATGGAATTATCGTAGTTGAAGTGCTAGCCTTCGGCGTTTGGATGCCAAAATCAAGTCAATAATGTGTTGCATACTGCCTAACCGCCAAGTCAGGCACCTTGGAAATCCTGAAAGAAGGGTATTTCGTCGTAGTTACTGCCCGTGAGTGACTCATCGGTCGGCCGACAGACTAGTTCCGGCGTCCCAGGTTAGAACCTGCCGTCTGATAAGGAAACTTCCAGGGATCCCGTGACTATGGACTGCGTGGAAATCTGTGAGTTGGTGACCAGCACTGATGGAAGACGGAAGACAGACCCTCTACACTGCGGTGGATTTACATCATTCCTTGGAATAAATTATTAGAGGTAAGCAGGTGCCCTTAACGTAATTTAAAATTGCTATGAGTGGTGAGAAATGAAGTAAATCATGTTAGTTTTTGGCCCTGATTAAATAATTACTGAAAACTAATCCGTCGAAATAGTCAATTTGCCGTGTCAGTTCGTGAATGTTTTAACATGAGGTAGATCATAAAACATAATATGTTCAGACATCAAATATGCTCAGAATATGAATTATTGTATTTTAATACCTTGTTTTACCTAAATAATGATTTCTTTTTATGTGTTCATAAATTGTATGTTCGTTCTTTTTATGTAATTTATGTAAGGCATTTCTACAAGTTGCAATTATTGCATCATCTTTCATGTCAGAACCATAATGATTTTGGTTGCAAGAAAATAGCAAATACTTTTCTTGGGAAATATATTAGCTGTGAGTTTATAAAAATATATTCATAAATGAAGTAGGCTGATTAAAATATTTAGCTTCTTTAACTGAAGTGCCAAGGTTAAAAGTAGTGAAATATAAAAGTGTACTGTTCTTGTCTGTTTTTCAAATTGGTAGATTTATAAATTTAGAATAACAATATTCCTCTTGCACCTAAATTTCTATTAAATGTCAAGATATTAAATGTTGTCTCATAATATAAAAATGTTTCTATCCAAGTAATAATTTTAACCTCAAAAGCTGATTAGTAACTGTGTCAAGTAATTTATTCAGTAAGTGGCAAGTAGTAAAATAGATTGTGAGACATAAAGGAATGCAACCTTGCCTAGTGTTTTTATTTTGGACTATTTTGTTTTGCCAGTCTTTTTTCTCATACTTCCTTGTTTATTCTATACAGTAGGCCTAGATATTTTCGCTCTCTCTCTCACCAGTTTGTTTATTCTGAGAATAGCCTACATATTTTAAGATAGCCAAAATAATAAATATTCCTTTTCTGATGGACACAATATTGTATATTATTTTAAGAGTTTATCTTGCCTATTTTATCTGGAACAGGATAAAGTGAATTTATAAAATAGTGAGAATATTTTGAGCAAGATAACAGATTCAATGATTTGTCTCAGAAATATTTTGTATTTTAATCGATCATTATTTCAAATCAGACTTAATATTATCTTGTGTGTTTGTTATCAGGAATAACTTTGTTGTTAAACTCGTTCTTTTTTTTAAGCAAATTATTTTTGAATATTTATAATGTATTTCAACTGTAATACTGATTCTCTCTTTTCATGTAGTTTACAAAAACTTTTGCACCTGAAAGCTGAACATATTTTAATGTGACTTCAATAACAATAAAATAATTTGAAGCTAAACAAAATATTTAAATAAATCAAGGGCCTAGGCTATAAAAGGTGGTACATTGTGCAGGGTTTTTCTTTCCTCGTCCCCTGTACCTGCGACCTTTGGACTGCTGGCTACTTCTGTGGACTACTACTGGGTCAGCAACTACTGGATGCTACTGGTGGGCGACTATTGGACCCCATCGACTCATCTTGTGCGGGTTACCGTATGCGCGCTCCCGGTTCGTGCGAACTAGTGTGTTTCTGAGCTCAGAGAAATCTTCACTTTGGTGAGTGACCTACATTTTTTTGAGTGACTTTTTCGAATATGGAACCAACTTGGGATCAACGGACTGATGAAGGACTATCCCTGCGGATCGCCTGCATCGCCCACTAAGCTGTGTGTTACAGTTCACATATATTTAGTTTAGGTTTCTTGATTCATGAAGATTGACCTGATTTCAGGACTTCATGTTTCATTTATGTATCTGTGTTAATTATTTTCAAGTATTATCTGTGTTCAAATATTTCAGTATGGGTGGCCACCACAGTAATTAATGATTGATAATGTGCATTGTTAGGTGCAAGTAATATTGGTATTTGAATTATTGTTAAGAATTCTGAAATTATTGTTGAGAGTTATTCTCTGAATTAATTATGGAACTGATTGCCAATGATATTATGATGTCTTTATTGTGAAATGGTTAGAATAAAATCAAGTTGTCTGCTAAAGTTGTTGTTGATTTGGTCCTGGTGACTGATAGAGAATAACTTGGTGAACCAGTATTACAGTGATTAGATAATCAACATTTAGTTGAACTTTAAATGACTTGGTAAATTCTCTCAAATATTTCGCAGATAAAATCCTATTATTCAGTTCATAGTTCAGATTTCCAAGGGTGACAATTCCTTTCAAGTTGTTTCTGTTGTTGATAAGATTTGAGTTAAATATAAATTAAAGAGAATTATCACATACTTTGCTGAATATTTTCTTCATGGTGTAATACTATTAGTTTACAACCATTGCATATTGAATATACATAAATTTGCTTTTATTATTCATTTAGATATTTTGCAGTTGATTTAGCCAATGATAGAATTTAATAATTCAGATAGTATATCAGAATATATGTGCACACGGCCAATTGACTTAGAGCATATTTTGGTGGCCCCTTACACCTGCTTACCACGGTGGAGTACCCCAACTTGGAGTGGACCGATTCCTTGTTACGATCCATTGAGCGGACATCCGAAACAAGGTGGCGCCCTGAATTAATTTGAAAATCTGGACAGCGTTGGACTTGTACTTCACCCTAGCTGGAACCTCAACTTACCCACCCCGCCCACTGAGCTAGAGCAAAAGTAACAAAAATAAAATAAAATTGTTACAATCTTGGGGGGGAATAATCCTTCACTGATGAAATAAAGTTTTGGATTGAGTTAAAATAAAAATACCCTGTTCAATTCTATCAGTATGCTTAGATTTACGCTTCGCTGCACAGAGGCTGAGAAAAAGGGATTACAAAAATTAAATTACAAATATCCTTGTCTATTAATATATAGATAATAATGAGGCAATTAACTGCTTTAGTGGTGTCCAATGATTTTACTTCAACTACTAGATCCCATTAAAGAACTTATTTACCCCATAATTAGTAGTAAAAGATATCTGGAGACTAGCATATAAAAATTAAATCACGCTTTCTTCGAAATGTACTCAGCAACTTATTTATGTACGTAATATTCGTAAGCTACAATTACCGACTAATTATCACTGGTTAATGAATAAAAAATATCTCAATACCTCACCGACCGCTGCTTCCACCTCTGCTTCTCCGTCCGACACGGGAGCGTTGACGTTGAAGTTGGGCATCAGCGAACGGAAGAACATAGAGAAGGCGTTGGCGTTTTCATAGAACCGCAACCTCGTAGGTCGATTGTACAAGTTGATAGAGTCCAGGGGAGGCAGCGGGTCGAAACTGAGGACTGGACTCTGTGACATCTGTTAACAAAATCTCATCATCAGTAAAAATTGGTTTATTATAAATAAGAGGTCTTAATGTAAGGTGTAATTATAAATTGCTTTGGCTTCACAAGCCTGTAGTGAACTGAAGAACTTAGGCCCCAATTCCATGTCGGTGTGTGTGCAAGCCCAATTCAATAACTGGGCAAAACGGGAACCTGCCCAGGAGCGCAAGAGATTTTTTTTGAAAAACCAGCTAGGCAAAAAATAATTTCACTCAAAATGGAAACTAATTGAAAGCACACTACTTTACAACAAAAAAGACACATTCCTAGCATGACCACTGAAGCACTTCAACATCTCTCTTTGAGTGTTCAATGTAATCCGCCCTGGAACATTTTGGCCGCTGGCCCAGTACCAACTGTCCAAAAGAGGGGGGTTGCCTGATAAGAGGGGGGGCAGGGGCGATAGAGGCAAGGCCACACTACACTACAGGTCGGAGTCTCCCCCCCTCCTCCCTGTTACCACATCACAACACCGGCCGAACTCCTAGCGCTGTGTTGGAAATAACAACTAAAATCATATGAAAGTCGTAAACATTTACCAAACAATTATGACATTAGAACATTGAAATGAAAACAATTAGAAACAAATCTGTCAAATTTCCAATAAATCATCTGATGAAAAGTAAACAAATTACTTGCCTATAATGTTTACCGGTTTTTAAGTGTATGAAATAAAGTCTTGTTTTTTTTTTAAATTATTCTCGACCGCATTTGGTTATTCATTGATTAATGCAGATTCAAAAAAATAATGGTTTCTAAACGAAAACTTAAACAAATTACTTAGGGCACGATAGTTTTAAGAGTGCGACAGTGAATTGCCATAAGAGTACATTATAAAATCGTCTGCGATTCCATCTGATAATGTAATGTCACCACAAAAGGACTCCGGCCTGTAGTGTCGTGTGGCCTTGATAGAGGTGATTGGAAGTGGAACATGCCCACATCCTGTTAACAGATTAGTTATAAACTCTGCAAGGTTTCATCTCCTGTTCCTGTTGATAAACTTTTCAACATTTTTCAAGCACACACAATAAAAACTTGGGAGTTCTTAACATTGCTTGCTTATGATATTGCAGCACAAACTTTAGCGAATTAAAATTTATTTAAATTCAGCCCACAAAACCTTAGATTAACAACTTGTCAGAAGCTTAGGTTTTAATCTTGTCTTCAACTCTTCGATTTTTCAGGTTATCAAAACATTGAAAAATATTTAATTACATCTTGAATTCAACCTCTTACAAAACTGAGATTGAAAGGGCTAACATGCCTGCCAACAAGTTCCAGACCATGTCAGGATGCCTTGATTTCCTTTCTCAGCAGTTTTTCAGTTAAAACTCCTAACGGTCTGTTTGGTCAACTGCTAACACCTTGAAACTCACCAACCAGTTCCAGACAATGTAAGGGTGCCTAAACTCGCTTTCATAACAGTTTCTAATTAAAAATCTTTGTGGCCAAATGCTAATACCTTAAAATCTAGTTGCACGACAAAGAGACTTGACCATGAAATAATAAAAATGAAATTTAAAATGAACCCATTAGAGACTGAGTTAGTTTTCTCATTCCTCATCAGCATGATCAAATTCATCCTTGAAAAAAACAACTTCCAATTTCTTGACCGGCACTACCTTCAACTGAAAGGAATGGCCATGGGTACCGGGATGGCTCCGTCGTACGCTAACTTATATATGGGCAAGCTGGAAGAAGACTTCCTCAAAAGACAATCCCCTCTCCCTCTTTGCTGGTTCCGTTACATTGATGACATTTTCTTAATCTGGACTCATGGTCAGGACAGCCTACAACAGTTTCTAAACAACCTAAACTCATTTTCTCCTCTAAATTTCACGTGGCATACTTCAAACCAACAGGTAAACTTTCTTGATGTGACCGTCACAATAACCAATGGCTTAATTTCCACTTCAGTCTACATGAAACCTACCAACCATCAACAGTATCTTCACTACAATAGCTGCCATCCCAACAACACCAAAAGGTCACTCCCCTACAGCTTGGCTCTCAGAGGAGGAAAACCTGAAAGCATTTAACCACCAACTACAGAAAGCATTCGAGAACAGAGGATATCCAGCCCACCTGGTGAAATCCCAAATTGCAGCCGCCCAACGAGCTCCAGAACAAGCACAGAAAAAAGAAGAATACAACTCAGTGAACCTAATAACCACCTACCAAAATTTTTATTTAATTAATTTTTATTTAACAAAAAAAATTAATTCCGGTCTTTTTGTTTTAAGGACAATGTCATATCTTTGTGATAAATCAGTTCTAAAAGTAATATATCATGCTCATATTGAATCACATATTACCTATGGAATTAGTCTTTATGGTGGAACAACACAGACAAATTTAAAAAGGATTTTAACACTACAAAAGAAGGCAATCAGAATAATACAAAATTTAAAATATAATCAGTCTGTTAAATCTTATTTTAAAGAGATGGGTCTTTTTACAGTCCATGCCTTCTATATTTTCGAAACAATTAAATATACCTTTGAAACTTTTGATAACCAAGTCCTACCGGTACATAACCATAACACAAGAAATAAAAATTACCTAGTTAAAGATCAACCTAGGCTGGAACTCTTTAAAAAGAAAACTTCATACATTGGAAATTATTTTTTTAGAAAACTTCCAAACTTTTGGAAAAATGAAAAAAACAAATCTAAATTTATGAAGAAATTGAAGACATTCCTTCTTGATATTGCTCCTTACAGTATTAAGGAGTTCCTCTACTTCACATTTACTTAGTATTAAAGATGTTACTTATTGTTTAGATAATAAGTATTCATTTCATTTGACACTATTCATGTACATGACTTGTATAGAGTGAATAAAGAATTTTTGAATCTTGAATCTTGAATCTTACCATCCCGGCCTATAGAAACTTAATACTCTTTTGAAAACTGGTTTTAACATGCTAAAGAGTTCCAGCCAAACCAAAAACCTCCTTGAAAGTCTACCGGCAACCTCCAAACCTGAAAACCATTCTTGTTCATCCCAAATTACCTGACCCTTCAGTTGAACTACCTTAGAGACCACCCAATGGATCTTACCCCTGCAATGAAAATAAATGCAAAACCTGTGGTATACACATTCCTTCAAAAACTTTCACAAGCACCTTCCACAACAAAGATTACAATATCAATGGTCACCTAACCTGCAATAGTGAGAACCTCATCTATCAACTACAATGTAACCTCTGCCAAACCCAGTACATAGGCCTCACCACACAAACCCTAAGAAAGAGAATGAACGGTCACAGACAGGATGTTAAAACCAGCAAGGACAAACCCATAGCCATCCATGCTAATGAACATAAGTTGGACTTTGACACATGCTTTTCTACCAAAGCTCTAAAATCTTTCCCCAAAAACCAATGCAATAGTTCCTTACTAAGGAGGTGGGAACTAGCTTATCAGTATGTGACAAATTCCAGAAACCCCCCCAACCTAAACATCAGATAACCTAACCCCACCCCCTACCTAACCCTTCAGCTAGCTCAATTCTTAGTAATAGTATAAACAACAAACTGGTGATTTTACATCGATAGTATAAACCACAAACTTTGGTGATTTTACATGTATATACAGTGATTAAGACATTTATTTTGAGTATTTAAGTGATCACAGTTGGCAACAGTGACAGCATACAGTTGAAATTTGAACTCAACAGCCATTCTCTCTTTACTCTGAAGAAGTCCTCCAGAAGGACGAAATATTAGTGATAAATGTGTCTCCTTTAGTGTTTCTATGTGCTGCTACCATGAAAATTATTTCTCAGGTAAGCTAGCTGAAAGTCTATCCCTTTCCTCACTTAAAACCTACCATTAGAGACTGAGTATTTAATTCACTTACAGTACCTGAAGAACACTATTAAAATGGGCCGATTTGTTGTGTATTACTACACGCAAAAAACTAAAAACCCAAACTAAAAACATGCAAACATGTTACCAAAACAAAGAATCACAACAAATTTTACTTTCACAACAAACAAATATGCATTCTACTGCTAATAACAATAAAACCAACAATAACAAATCTGAAAGCAGACAGCAATCATGACGATTGAGGCGAAACGAGTACTTCCAACAGATGTTTACTTCCTTAGATAGAGTGGAGTGAAGCTAAGCTTCTGCTGTTTCCGTAAATACCAATTCAATCCAGTTCAGTACAACTGTAGTGCATTCAGAGCGTTTAACTGAACATCTGTATCATCACGAGCTACGCTCATGATTGGGTTTTTTGGCCACATAACCCTATCATGAGTCAGTCTCTTGAAACGTCTCCAATGGGTTAATTATTATTCAAGTGAGTAAAGATCAACCGCCAGTCCAACAGTTCATAGTTTTGATCAGTTTAATTAAGGTTATGGACCTTGACCAATATTAAACAGAAAACAAGTAAACCCTGTCGCCTCGACAAACACACCTCGCTGAACGTGACGTCCTTGAAGTCGCTGAGCACGACGTGGCGGTGGATGTTGCGCGGCAGGCTCGGGTAGCGCTTGGCCCGCTTTGCCTCGCACTCGGCCACGAACGGGTCTCGCCGGTCCACGCGATCCAGCACCGCGTGCACGTTCCGCTCCAGCCATGGCAGCAGCTCCGACTCCTGCGCCGAACAAACATCAATCAATTAATCAATCAATCAAATCCTTTATTTTCAAAACACCAAGTTACATAAATTGCGTCAAACTTAAAATATAAGTAAGGAATGTAAGAATTAAAAATACAACTATCTTGAAAGGTGACGCATATTTTTTTATTTTTTTTATTTAAAGAGCAGTGGTAACAGTATCAAAAATTGTGAATGTTAAAAAAAATCAGTAACATAAAATTTCCAAATGCATGTTAGAGGTTGAAAGTAGTGGTGATAATGTTTTTATCTAGGATATAAGTTGAGATTCTCAGTGCAGGCGAAGAACTCATTGAGGTTGTAGATAGATCTTTCCAATAGCCGGTTTCGCAGTCTTCCCTTGAATGATCCATTGTTTCCTCAACAATGTTAGTCAAGAGGGCATTGTAGAGTTTTACACCGGCGTAATTAGGCTTCTGTTCAAAAAGGGCAGTTCTGTGACTAGGAAGTACAAAGTCATCAGCATGGCGGGTGTTGTGCTCGTGGATGTTGTTGTGTTTTAGGAGATCTACGTTGCTGGTGAGTGGATCACATCAAGTATGTAAAGAGACGCTACTGAGAGGATGTCAAGGGTCTTGAAGGCTTCTCTACAGCTTGAAGGCTTCTCTACAGGCTCCTCAACATTTAACCATTGACAAAACACCTGCAGTAGACTGCTACCCCAATGGACGACAATATACGCAAAATTTTGACAGTCCTCAATAGATAGCGCCACCAGTAAACACATGGGATTGCTGAACATGAAAGTTAATCTTTTCTAAAACTACGAAAGATTATCTTGCACTCTCTATTTAAATTTTACAAATTTAAGACCATTCTACATCCTTAGCAAAGTTACACCCTACTTTCATTGGCATCGGTAAAAGTATCTTGATCCAATCACTTTTCAGATTACTGACGTTCGAATTGTTGGGGCTCCACTTTATTACTATTTTAGAAAATTTATGATCAATGAAATACGAAATAAATTAAATAATAGGGAATGACTCTAAAAATTAAAACTTCTGTAGGACTGTGGAAATAATATTTGTGCAATTACCTTCCACACATGGTAACATCTCGCCACATACAACTGGACCAGGACTTTCAACGAAGGGCTCTGACTGAAACATAAAACAAATGAGGACTAGGAATGCCAATAAACAATTACATTATAAATATTTTACACTGATAATTAGGAACCAAGTCTATAATCCTTGAGAAGCACAAAGGTGATATTATTCACAGGTGACTATTTGCCCTTCAAATAAACTTATTATAACCACACAAGAGTAGAAACCGTTTTATAAATTTCTCTCATAAAAAAATCCCACAATATTCAAGTTTGTTGAAGATTACTTCAGGTTGTATTCAATCAAATGAGGTAACACAATGTGCCCAAATCAAACCCAATACTCTAACATCCGATGTTGATTCACAAATGAATCTGTGGCATATATGTACAATGTGTATTATATTTTGAGTTATGGCCTACTCCAAATTCGGAGCTGTCAGACTTTGTTTATTCTCAATGATTTGGGACAGTTAACAATGTAAAGATTTATTTAAACAAACAATAACTGTATTAGTTTACAAATCACAATAAATATATAAATAGACGGCTGTATGTTAACATGTCAGACTAGAATGCCTTCAGACGTCAGCTGTGGTACCCTGATGATTTCCACTCCATTCCAACTGCTCGAGGTGTAAACGGTTCCCATAGCTCAAGATTAATGTACCAACAGTATTGTAGGGTGTCTAACAAATTTTCCAAATGAAATTCCTGACTTTTTCCCCGACTTTTCATTACCGTTTGAAAAAAATCCCAAACAAAAAATCCAGCATCGTTCCCTTTTCCAAAGCATTTTCTTCCCAACGATCTCAGTTTAGTTTCGTCTTGCTTAAAATAATTTGCTCAATGTTTATTCACAGCCACTCCAAGCAGTGTAGTTTGGCCTTGGTTTATTCACCATTTCATTAGAATTTAATCCCTAAGTTTCTGTAATTGGAAGCACAAGATTAGGCTAGTGGCAAAAACTGTGAACTCACCAAATTGTATACCAAAACTCAGCTAAAAAGAGCATTTTGATCAATCAAAATTTGTGTTATTCAGGGCCTTTTACATGCAAAACGACAATTGGTTTAAACAATTCATAATTCTTGGGACAATTCCTTGCGAATCTAGAGGAAAGTGTGGACAGAAGATGACAGACAACATAGCATGATCTAGACACAATCTGCAAAGGTGGCCGCCCGCGTCGAAGTCCTGTTGACTCTGTTTCTATGGCAACAGCCAACAGAGGCCTCCATCCTCCAATACCTTGTTTTGAAGGCAATGTAGTTTTGAATTATTTGAAAACATTCTAGCCTAACCGAGAACTTGGCAAAAAAATACAACTGTGATATTTTAATTATATTGAGTAATATTTTAACTGTCAAATTGAGAAAAAATTAGTTACTACTATTAATTGTTGAGACTTTAATTCGTCGTTTTTGTCCCTTTAATCATTTTTTTTACATTTAGATTTTTCCTGACCTGGGTCCGAAATTCATTACTTTTCCACGAATATTCCTTAAAAAATCCCCGACTTTTCCCCGGGTTTTTCCAAATTCATGACTGGTAGACACCCTGTTGTATTATTAACTGTCCCAACAAAAGCCCCGACTGCGACTGTACCGGTGACTCACTTGAGCTCGGCGGTGGTGAAGAACGTGTGGGTGGCGACGCGGGAGTCGGGCTGCACGCCGCACTGAGCCAGCAGCGGCAGCAGCGCGCCGGGGAACATCACCAGCGCGTTCTGCAGCAGGTGGTGCGCCAGCTCCACGTCCTGCCCCAGCTGGAAGTGCGCCACCGCGATCGAGTACGCAAAGTTCGGCAGCTGCACGGACAAAGAATGGAACTATTCTGTGTTATCAATTTTCCAAATAGTCAATAATTAATATAAAATATTTAATTTTATTTTTGAATAGAACTAAGTGGAATGTGAAAATATTTAGAGTGTTTCACAAACTGAAATTCAGAGTTTCAAAGAGCAGTTATAATCCTACTGATTCCTTTTAGTTATCATTTACAGTAGGTACTTGGACACCTCAAGACTAGGGTGAGAGGAAGACATGATAAAAGTCTATTGATTGAGAGGCTATTTTTACCCGTCCATACTAAAAAAAGTCAGAACCATCTGGAGATTTATTTAAAGGACCAAAAAAGGTGAAATAGCATATCTTCGGTAAAAATTTCACAAAAAAATTGCTGTTTTTTATTATTGATCTGTGTTATTGGACGTATATAAATAAACAATTTCTTTCCCTTATGTTATGAGAAACACTTCTACAGGCAGATTTCTGGATTCCAAGAAGCCGACCAAACCACCATATGTCCGAGCAATCTATTTCAAAATATAAGGGAGTCTACTGTAAAAATAAAAATGTGTAAATTATAACACAACTCTATAGTTGTGTTATAATTGTGAGTTGTGTCATTGTAATAGTCATATTCTGTCGCTTTTCCCACTAATCTCCAAAACTAAGTCTTTTCCACTGAAAAATGTTCTATGATAGAGATTTTTTTGTTAAAAATGCATTGCAATTATTTTTAGTAGAGTAAATTTATGATGGAATTTATGTTTTATTAAGATAATTGAAAAATCCCCTGCTTGTTCCCTTGTTCCGTTTGAACCACTGTGACTGTTTTTTTGAGGTGGGTAAACCCATTTCAAGGGGAACCCCACACTACAGTCACTGTGTGTGGATATCATATTTTTTCAACACTAACACTGTGATGTATTACCAAATGTAATGAAAGGATTAAAAAATCCATTTTATTTTATTTTATTTCCAACAATATCACACCTGTGAAAGGTTCCGAGTGGGCTCCCATTCCGAGGCCAGCCTTATCAGCCACTCGTACTTCTGGGCTCGTAAGGCATAGAAGTCGATTGCGAGCAGTATCCCGAGCGGGTCGCCGTCGGGGTCCAGCGAGAGCAGAAGTTTGCAGAACTCGAGAGCAGTTCGGTAGCAAGCGCGGGCGCCCACGAACGTTAGGTGCTTGAACACTGCTATGTACAATGCTCTGAAAAACAAAAGCAAAAAATTACTTCATTCTAACAAGTATTTAGCAATAAAACTATTTTGGTAATTTGTGGCAATACAGAGGGAATTTCTTTGAAACAATATATTGTCTGGAAAGTAGAAGATGTTTGGCCACATTTACATAGGAGCATAATAATAATAAAATTATAGGCCTATTGTCATTAAACTGAATTTACATAAAATCCAAATACATATTAACATTCGTGTATACTTTCCTATGACGTCACAAGTGATGATTATATTTGGTTTTCCATGTCTCTAATCTAATCATAAAAAATACTATGACAGCTTTGTTAATTAGTAGGATTTTAAATAGGCCACGGATCTTGCCAGTCTAGGAGCCATTTTAATGTAGTCAATTGAAATGAATAATTATAACCACAAAACCCTTCCCTTAGAAGTTTAACTAACCTACCTCAAACCAATTCCAACCTGAAATTAAAGGGCTAATACCCCTCAAATGTTGTATTCAGGGGAAAAAGATCTCAACTCAGGTAAAATGAAGTATCAACTGATTTCATTTCTCTGAAATATGGGTGGAAGGCACAGCTGACCAGTAGAGGGCTTGCTCCAAGATGAATAGAAAAAAATAGATGGTCTTGTAACTAGTGAATTCTATTGTGACATATTTATATCTACTTTCAGCTGTAATTTCTGAAATAAAACACATTTAAAGAGTAAGAAATTTGATGACGTATCAGCTGGTTAGTGATGAGTAGAGGGCTCATCACCCCCTCTCCGGCACCACTGGCAAGTCGGGTCAGCTTAGGTTGTCTCACCTGTTCTCCTGCCTGCGGTAGTCGTGTCGACACGTGCCTGTAGCCAGGTTGAAGGACGGGTGGAAGGCACAATCGAGGCAGTAGAGGGCTCGCTCTATCAGCTCCGCCGCCAACAGCAGGTTGGGTCAGCTTAGGTTGGCTCACCTGTTCTCCTGCCTGCGGTAGTTGAGCCGACACGTGCCTGTAGCCAGGTTGAAGGACGGGTGGAAGGCACACTCAAGGCTGTAGAGGGCTCACTCTATGAGCTCCGCAGCCATCGGCAGGTTGGGTCAGCTTAGGTTGGCTCACCTGTTCTCCTGCCTGCGGTAGTCGTGTCGACACGTGCCTGTAGCCAGGTTGAAGGACGGGTGGAAGGCACACTCAAGGCAGTAGAGGGCTCGCTCTATGAGCTCCGCAGCCATCGGCAGGTCGGGTCAGCTTAGGTTGGCTCACCTGTTCTCCTGCCTGCGGTAGTTGAGCCGACACGTGCCTGTAGCCAGGTTGAAGGACGGGTGGAAGGCACACTCGAGGCAGTAAAGGGCTCGCTCTATCAGCTCCGCTGCCATCAGCAGGACAGGTAAGCTTAGGTTGGCTCACCTGTTCTCCTGTCTGCGGTAGTCGAGCCGACACGTGCCTGTAGCCAGGTTGAAGGACGGGTGGAAGGCATACTCGAGGCAGTAAAGGGCTCGCTCTATCAGCTCCGCTGCCATCAGCAGGACAGGTCAGCTTAGGTTGGCTCACCTGTTCTCCTGTCTGCGGTAGTCGAGCCGACACGTGCCTGTAGCCAGGCTGAAGGACGGGTGGAAGGCACACTCGAGGCAGTAAAGGGCTCGCTCTATCAGCTCCGCTGCCATCAGCAGGACAGGTCAGCTTAGGTTGGCTCACCTGTTCTCCTGTCTGCGGTAGTCGAGCCGACACGTGCCTGTAGCCAGGTTGAAGGACGGGTGGAAGGCACACTCGAGGCAGTAAAGGGCTCGCTCTATCACCTCCGCTGCCATCAGCAGGACAGGTCAGCTTAGGTTGGCTCACCTGTTCTCCTGTCTGCGGTAGTCGAGCCGACACGTGCCTGTAGCCAGGTTGAAGGACGGGTGGAAGGCACACTCGAGGCAGTAGAGGGCTCGCTCTATGAGCTCCGCAGCCATCGGCAGGTTGGGTCAGCTTAGGTTGGCTCACCTGTTCTCCTGCCTGCGGTAGTTGAGCCGACACGTGCCTGTAGCCAGGTTGAAGGACGGGTGGAAGGCACACTCGAGGCAGTAGAGGGCTCACTCTATGAGCTCCGCAGCCATCGGCAGGTTGGGTCAGCTTAGGTTGGCTCACCTGTTCTCCTGCCTGCGGTAGTTGAGCCGACACGTGCCTGTAGCCAGGTTGAAGGACGGGTGGAAGGCACACTCGAGGCAGTAAAGGGCTCGCTCTCTCAGCTCCACCGCCAACAGCAGGTCGGGTCAGCTTAGGTTGGCTCACCTGTTCTCCTGCCTGCGGTAGTCGAGCCGACACGTGCCTGTAGCCAGGTTGAAGGACGGGTGGAAGGCACACTCGAGGCAGTAAAGGGCTCGCTCTATCAGCTCCGCTGCCATCGGCAGGTCTTCGCTGAGCCGACACAGCTCAGACAGCTGCAGCAGCGCGTCCACATGGTACGGCGACGAGTTTATGATGGCCTGCAAAACCACAGAACGGCTCATGAAGGAATATAAATAAAATTAGGATTAAACTTTTGCTTGAATATTTTAATGGTTAAAAGCCTTTAAAAGAATATCCTAGTTTTTTTTGTAAATCTTCTAAATTTCATACATGACTAATATTTTCATTAACATTGAATTTAAAATGCTGGGCCTTGTACCAACGATGTTGGTATATTGACTTTAATATTATGTAAAACTGAAAATAACTTATATTTCCCGTAGTGTTACTTAAGTTTGTGATAATGATTTGAGTAATTGCTAGTGCTTGTAAAACTCATTTAAAAATACCCCCTGAAAGTAGATATAAACTACTTGCTTTTAAAGTTAAAAATTAATAAGTAAAAGGACTTTTTACATTGGATGTATAAATGGTTAAGTTATGGTACTGATTACAGTAGAACCTCGATTAACCGTCTCTCTCGGGACCGGGAGTGTGACGGTTAAGAGAATAGACGGATAACAGAAATTTAGCTATAAACCTGTTCGATACGTAGATTTAAAATATTTTGGAAGAAATTAAACCCTGTATAAGTGGAAAATACATATTTATATTTAAATGTCATTCATACAATAGTAATTAAAGACCATCTAAACTGTATGTTGTGCTCATTCAGTGTTCGTAAGTGAATTGCATAACCTAAAATTAAAAGATAGTCCGTCATCTTTTAAATGAATCGCTAACACCATACATCAGCGTGATATACTCATAGCTGTTTCGCCCTTCCTCAACGTTTAATAATTTTGATCTTTTGGTCAAGCCCTTGTACGACTCGTTTTCGTTTTTCGACCATAGTTAACAATCAACAGTTACTGTTCTGCAGTTGATTAACAGTACGCATCTAGCTACACACTGTGTAACAGCAAACACCATGTAACTCTGAACTCCGAGGCGTACTGTATAACCAAAAAAATCAACATACCAATGAATGAGTAATAAATAACTAGCTCACCCCCATACCAATCCTTGCGTGGGAGTGGCGATTTTCGGCGGAAACTCAAGGTCATTAGCCGCGGACAGTCGCATTCGATTACAATGGCGCTTGCACTTTCTTCTTGTGCTTTGCACGATGCCAATTTACAACATATTGCGAGCACGGAGGCAGTGACGGATAACAGAGAGTGACGGATAAAAGAGTGACGGTTAATCGAGGTTCTACTGTATATTTCAGGAAAGAGTGCCTGTTACAGCAACTGAAGGTCTGAAGGTGTTTTAAGTAAGGTAGCTTATAAAAGTGTTAGCACTCAAAATATAAGAGTGCATATAAATACAAACAATAGCAATGAGATTTTTACAAAATTTATTCCCTCAAATGGAAATGTATCAAAACTAAATACTCACTACAATATTGTCAGGATTCAAACTTTCTACGGCATCCAGGAACTTAATTTGAACTTGCTGGTAGTTGAGACTATGTTCGTAAGTAAAAGTACTGATCCCGTTTTCAGTCTTGACCAAGCTCATTGATAACCCTGCAATAAATTGAATAAGTATTATTTTTGGATTTTTTACAGCGAGATAAGTTTGCATTCAACTATCCAGGGCAGGCTGATGAGTGTGCTATGATACAGTACTTTTATTTTTAGTTTGGTTGCTAAATAGTGAAAAGTAATTTCCTTCTCCTGATCACTACTGTTTCTTTACTGGAGACTATTCTAATGAATGTTTATATAATCTTTGATGGTTCTTTACACCAAAAACTGCAGGTCCAAAAGAATTTTCTTAATTAAACAAAGATTTTTTAAATCAAACAAATTAACGCTCTGAACCTTGGGTGCTAAAATCTCTTTTTAAGTGCATTGCTGCCAATTTTGGGGTTCAAATTAAAATTCGTAGCTTAATTTACATATTTTTTATCATATCAATTAAATATCAAAATAAAGAGAAAAATATAACCTTTCTAATGTTATAGATTTTATTACAGTTATAAAAACAACAGTTTCAGGATTCCGCATAAAACGGACAGAAAAAAAATGAAGAAAAACATGGTGACAGTGGTCACACACATTTATAGAAAATAGTTTTACACTCATACAGGACAAAAACATTACGTAATAAAGTAATAACGAAACTAAAACTAACTCACACTCAAAACACTAGTAAATAACAGTAAAATCACATTTTATTGGACACCGACACAAATGTAAACAAAGTCAGCCATTACTGCAGACAACAACAAACCGTCGTCAGCCGGTGACGCAAAGCATCGGCTGCAGACATTTGGATTTATTTTTCTGCTACTAAACAGTTGGTTTTTTTCGAGAGTTTTGGATACTATAATGAATGCCAGATGATCGAGGAAGAGTTCCGTAGCAACAATTAGCGAATATACATCAAATACACGTTACTTTGGAATTTAATTTCGAGACCCAACCTACACTCAGGCTTTGTTCAAGGCGACATACGCTATTCCCTGAGCTTTACTCGGGGTTAGGGTTCAAAGTGTTAAACTTTTGTTTATTTTATGATTATGGAAAACTTATTTCCTATTATAAATTCGAAATAGGCCTAACCGAAAATAAAGCCTGGCAATTAATAACCTATCAATAATTTTCATTCTACTGTTTTCTTTTTAAAAAACAAGAGAAATATCAGTTTTTAGTCTATTTATTTTTGTTTGCTAAGAGCTACTTATATTATGAAGTCAATAAATTAGGGATTATGGCTTCAGTTTATATTCAAGCTATGACTCCCACTAACGTTATGAAAGGATATCAAACTAATATTGTGATTAGCCTACCAGGTTTCCCAATAGGAGGCCAGTTTTCTTTAGGAGAGACGAGCCAAGTTGTCTTCAAAAGACCTCTGCTTCGAGATGCTCCTCTTCTCTTGCTAAAGCAAAAACTTATATTTTAGATGAAAGATTGCCAACTTAAAAAACCCAAGCACAAAAACTTCCAAGCTTCCAAAACTTAGATGGTCATTAGAAAGAACTAACAGACTAATGGGGATTTAGGGATAGGGACGGGATAGATCTCTGAAAAGTTCCTTTGTCATTTAGGCTAGAACTGAACTCAACCTTCACCTTACCCATAACACAATTTTTCATGTCTGGCAAAACCCAAAAATGTTTTCAGAGTCTAAAGAAGGTAAAAAGACCTATTACACTAATTTGAATGTGTTAACCCAGTCACCAGCAGTTTATTTAGTTCACAATGCAGTCACTGACAGTTTGTTTTTTTTGTTTGCTATCAAGTTTTTTTTGTGTAGCTAAAATTGAGGATAACAGCCTTAGGGCAACAAGTTATTTTCAGTCCTTTTTTCCTACTATTAAACCCTGAAAGGTAAGTTTCTCCAACTTGAAAGCCAAGGGACACTGAACCCTGGAAAATTATTCTATTATTTTCCTTGACAGAAGCGCCCTGCAAATTCGGCGCTTGGTGACATAATCTGGATAACTCGGCGAGCTCATGTCAGGGGAGAAAGACCAACATGCAGATCATGAGCAGTCATAACTCTAACTCCCTTATGTCAAGTCACCCCCACCCCTCCATTATATGAATAAAAAACACACAAAGGATTACACTTCTAGTCAGAGCTATTAACTTTTTACAACTTGCTGTTTGTTAAGTAATTCAAAGCTGTTCATTTGATTTACTTTTTTACTTTCAACAAAGTGTATTTGGTTCATTCCTCTCTTAGACAATCAAGAGAGGTTATCCTTTGTCACAACTCCGATACACAGCATGAAAATCAGAGCAGAGTAAAACAATCCATTTCTCTTGTCCCTTTGACATTTTTTATTGGCCTAATATAGAAATTGAGTTTTTAATTTACAAACTTGAAATCCGAGATGACTAAACTTTGTATACCTATTATTATTTTTGTACCTGTAAAATTTGTATCATAAGAGTTCATAAAAAAGAGTAACATGATGCAAAAGCGACACTAAAAACTTAAAATGCAAGATGAACCCAAATTTTTATTTATTTCGCACCAAATCTCACCTTTTTCGAAATACACGTTTTTGACAACTTGATCCAGTGGGCTGTTGGAAAGCAATCCAGCTATAAAGAGTAGTAAAATGCTAAACATTAATTTTAAATCAAAATGGCAGAAATCCTACCATAAAATAAAGAAAATGCTAGCGAAATAAAAGTAAATGAACTTGAAACAACTTCATTATAGAAAATAGTGTGGATGCATTACAGTACAAGTTGCCGTGCAACAACCTCTTTTGGTCAGTCATATACTAAATTTTCATATTTTTTGCTAAACCAACACACACACACACACACATATCAATCTTACCATGTATGTCATCTTTATAAGTCCACTCCTCTTATCGTAAGTACAACTGCTGAATAAAGTTCATCAAAATCTTAAGATTGAACCAGTAGATTTAATGATGAAAAAAATATTCATGATAATTACTATATTAGCTTATTTTAAATAACAAACACAAACCTCTGTTCATTTTGAACAATCTTGGATCCAAAAATTCTTTTCAGCTCATTGTTAGGGTTTAAACTGCGATGTTCAATGCCGAGGATTCCTCTCTTAGCACCAGAGGAACTTGAAGTGACAACATCTCGCCCGGACTCCACATTGGAACTGTCCCCAAGCAGTTGATTCACTTCTCTAACTGATCTCTCCACTTCATCCTACACATGAATTGCGAAAGAAACTGAATAGGCCTAAATCATTTGGAAATCTAACAAAGTTGTAGTAAATAACTAATAGGTGTGCGCTCTATTACTAAGTAATTAATTAGCTGAACTCTCAAACAATGGTAAGAAGCCGATTCCATTGCTATAAAAATCAACATTGAAGAAAATTGCTTTCATTAAACCATGGAATACAAATAAAGGTAATTTCAAATAAAAAATAAACTTATGATGACCAAATATGAGACAGATAAATTTTCCAAAAAAGCACACAGCCTATCATGCTGTTTGGTTCTTCAGTTAATTAAACAGACAACAGATTTTTGACTATGCTAGTAGGATAGACAGATTCACATTACTTTGTTCATCTTTCAATATGTTTTTACTCAATTTTTTTTATATTTTATTTTATTAATAACAATAATTTTTATTTTTTGATGAGTATTTAATTCTTCTTGGTAGGTATTTTTTTATTATGATGGAGTCTCTGATTAAATTAATTGGCTACACATAATTAAAATTTAACATTTTTGGAAAAAAGCTATATTTTGGACCATGTTCTTGGTCCAAAGTCAGCCTTTTAACTGGGGAAGTTTTAATTGTATACTTGTTAAACGTATTAACAAGTATTTTATTCTAATGTCTAAAAAAAAGGGCCTGATGTGATAAGTGCTAATGCCATAAACCATGGAACTCCTAAAGGGATGGGTTGGATTAAAATAATATAACAAATACTAGGCCTACTTGCAATAAGACATTAGAAGGAGACGGGGATATATATCATGATAACAACTGATAGTAAAAAGGGAATAAACCAAAGTTGTTATGGAAAAATAAAGTTAGATAGACAAGAACTAGGCCTAAATTATATTTTAGATAATTATCTTATATCTAACCTCTATATTATCTTCGCTGCTGCGAGCATTATTTGGTACTTTTCCAGGTTTCTTCCTCTTTTTCTTTTTCTTTCGTCGTGCTGCATCCTTACAATCTGCTGCATTTTCCTGTGCATTTAGAGATCCTGCAGTCTCGTGATCATCGTCTTCTTTCACCTCTGACTCGGAATGAGACTGCTGGTTGAGCTGTCGAAAGAAAAGAAGAATGTATCAGAGGAAATAAGCTTATTGAATGCTTACTATAAATTGATGGAAAAAGTTAATTATATTGTTGTGGTGTAATATTACTGAAGCTGTTTGTTATTCCTAAACAATTGTATATAGGCCCTCGGTCTCAGCTATGGTTTAGTCGACTGAAATAACCAACATCACATACATAATGCCAACTGCTCCTGCCACAGGAGCTTTTAGATTACACAGGTCCGTTGGTTGCCATTGGCTGTTGGGCTAGGTAGCCCAAAATAGTTAACTTAATACAGGGTGTTTTTTTTTAACGCAACCCATTTTTAAGATTGAATAATTCACATATAAATATGAAATAAGTATTGTTTTATGGTTCTTTACATTTTATACAATCTATTATTTAATTTTGATCACATTTAGTTCACATTATGTGTTAAAAAATCCGCCAGAGACATTTATATGAAGTTATACTCTCTCCATCAAATTCCCGAACACATGTTGCTAGGTACCTGTTTGAATTTCCTACAATACATTATTTATTTTGTTTGTTTTGAGGTACTGAATATTCTGTGACTTGTTTTTTAGGCCTTACTTTGTATGTATTCCCAAAGAACATAATAATATAGTGGGATCAAATCCAGGGATCTTGGGGGGAAATAATCCTTCACCGATAAAATCAAGTCTTGGGTTGCGTTTTTAATGTGTGTGAGTCTTTAAGCACGATAACTCACGTAAAAATGCCCGAACCAAATGAAATTTGCCACAGACATGTAAAGTAGAGATTCAAAACAAAACCAATTCAAAAGCTATTCAGCACCTCAAAACAAATATAACAAATTTAATGCAAAAAATTTAAAGAGGCGCCTTGCAACACATGATCGGGAATTTGATTGAAAGAGCATAACTTTATACAAATGCTAATGGCGGACTGTTTGAGCACATAATGTAAACTAAATGTAATCCAACTTAAATTATAGGTTGTATAAAATGTAAAGATCAATAAAACAATACTAATTACACATTCATATGTGCATTATTCAATCTTAAATATGGGTTGTGTTTAAAAAAAAACACCCTGTATCAACCCTTAACAAGTCGGCCTTAGTCCAGTAACATCCTGATTATGCCCTAGTCCAGGTCACATCATAATCATCTCTCATTCATATCCCTGTTAAAATACGCAGCCAGAAGGATTCAAACAGGCATAAATTCTAGAGCCTAATGTTAAGACTGACGATATATTGATACTGTAGATTGTTCATACCGATATATATAGACTAATCATGTTAACTCAGCTGATACCTGCAGGACACAAGGTGCTGTCTGTTGAACTCTTAAGGCCCAAGTTACAAAGCCCTATTGCAGAGTGTGGGCCAAGTGGTTGGTTAGCGAGGTTATTTTAAGACTGGATAGTCAATCAGCTGCCATATAAGGCAGGTGCTTTTTACCAGAATACATGAGATTTCATGCTAATATTTTTGAGCAATTAGTTGTGGCATACGATAATTAATTTAGATGTCAGGAGAGGCAGCTGTTTTATAAGCTCATCAGCCAGCTGCTTAGTGGAACGACTCAAAATTACTGCAATTCCTCAAAGCATGCTCAAGCAAGGCTCTAACCAAACACTTGGCCCACACTCTGCAATAGGGCTTTGTAACTTGGGACTCAAGAGTTCAACAGACAGCACCTTGTGTCCTGCAGGTATCAGCTGAGTTAACATGATTAGAGTCGATATATATCGGTATGAACAATCTACAGAACTATCAATATATCGTTTGTATGAGTATTTGACTATCGATAGTTCCCCACCCGATAATCCCAATTCCCACCGAGTCCCCTAGATTGTCGGGTGAAGCATGCACCTTCTGCGGAACTTGTACCCACCCTTACTAGCCTAGTCTACAGCAAACAGAAAATTAAGTTACCAAATCATAGCGATTTATATTCAGCTGTTTTTTCTTGGCTCCTCCAGAACTGGAAAAATCAGCTTCTGTATCACTTGCTTCATCAGCTAGAGAAGTTATGTCTTTTTCCCCTAATCCTAGTTTTCTTAAAACTCTAGATGACATAACTTTTTACTGAACACTGCTCTCACATTCCAAAATTAAGTTAATTTTCATTAAATGAGGTAGGTTGGCTTTTTGTATCCAAATATAATAAATAATTAATGTTGTAAGTTTAATCACGATTAATATGAAACAAAATAGTTCACTGAAAACAAAAACTGCAAAATTAATTGATCTATATGCTACTTTCCCTACAATGGGCTGACATCACACCACAAAATGAAAATACACAGAATTTGACAGCAACTAACTACGGGTACTTTGACCAGCATATGGGCCGCATTTCAAAACAGGTTTTACTAGTACTAGTTGCGAACCACGATAAAATAATCACTATAAAAAATATTAGTAATTAATTGTCTTTGAAACATAAAGTATTAATCTTCTCGCTCTTAATAATCTTAGTTAAAAAAAATAAGCCAATTTAACTAACTTTTGAAACCCATTTGAAGTGGGGCCTTGAAGACAATGTACATTGTGTCACTTACAATGTAGAGCCAAACGGCCAAACACGAACCATAGTTAAAAATCCCTTTATACACGAACCTTTATCCCTTTATCCCTTTAGGCACGAACCTAATCAACGGGCGCGTTCAGTCACACTCACCGATGAGTACACTCCCTACCAGGGCCTTATTTCAAAACGATGCTAGTAAAATTAACAATATTGACTTTAGTAACTTGTAAAATGAAAATCAATAATATTTTACGTAGCGTTACTTTAGGATGTGTTAATGACTAGTTTTTAGTGATTCGTAGCTTGTACTTGTGAAACAGGTCAATAGACCCCCAGTAATAAGTGGACGATAGAGGTAGACCACAGAGAAGTAAACATATTACTTCTCTGTGGGTAGACTTATTACCTGGGCCTACCAATTATCATCCTTCACTCATTTGTCATTCATACTTGACTTAGCTTAATATACCTACCGTACTTGGTTAGGTCACCATTTCAAGCAATGTAATGTAATGTAATTATTGTTTTGCCTCACGGTACCTCTTTTAGCGAATTTCCTTAAAGGAATAAGCTATTACGGAAGTACTCATGGTAAGACCTA
This sequence comes from Flexamia atlantica, assembly GCA_035578135.1. NCBI lineage: Eukaryota > Metazoa > Arthropoda > Insecta > Hemiptera > Cicadellidae > Flexamia > Flexamia atlantica. Next base: position 14,034,412 of record JAQJVK010000018.1, read on the forward strand.
TGTCCGAGACCATGTTAACTTTTCATTTTGGGGTCCCCAGAAGCAAAAAACACCATTCGTTCGAATTTATATATATATATATATATATATATATCTCGATATATCTATATATATGTCTGTTAACACGATAGCGGCCGTTAATATGGTCCGATCTTAATGAAATTTGGTACAGACGTGTAAAGTGGTAATCACTCGGACGAGTTCGTGAACCAGCCCAATCGGACCACCGGAAGGGGGGGTAAAGGGGGATAAACCCCCCAAAAAAATTTTTTTGAGTTTTTCACATAGAAAAATAAAATTTATCAAATTTTTGTTGGCACCATTGAATTCAGCTAAAAAAAACAAACAATTTAGTATTTTGAATTACTGCTCTATGTCCATTGGCAATGTATACAGAACCCAATGTAAACAGAGGGTTCTGTATACATTGCCATTGGTTACCGAAATATTGAAAGTGGTAAACACAGTACGTTGTCTTAATGTTAACCTTAAGGGAAATGAGTAAAATTCTATATTTTGCTTATTTCTCAACATATCTTGATAAAACTTGGTAAATGGCTTCTTCTAGTTCAGATCTACTAAATATTGAATTAAAACCAACCAGTTTAAACATACCTGTAGCAGCAAACCTGCATACTCATTCCCCTACTAAATATTGAATTAAAACCAACCAGTTTAAACATACCTGTAGCAGCAAACCTGCATACTCATTCCCCATGTTATTCTTATGGAGCTTACAAAAACATGTCAAATCTCGCTATGTTGGATTGAAATTTGTTGTTTTGCACTTGAAATTCGCTGAGTATTCAGGTCTGCTGCAACGGGGGTATTTTAGTTAGCGTAGTTGCGCCTCAAACGGAAAATGTTTACGGTGGGTCCAGTAAACCGGAGTTTTGGTTGTCAAGATGCGGTGGATTTCCTTTACGGACTACGGTGACCGATGACTCAGTGGTGAGTGCTGCTGAACGCATCCAATGTGATTCTGAGCGAGACCGTATTTTTAGTGCGGCCTTATTCTGAGATCCAAGGATACTAGAATCTATTACTGAAGGAGAGGTTAGTTAGGGGCCGTCTGTATATTACATCATCGCTTTTTGGCCATTTTTGGACCCCCCTTCCCTACAATCATCTTACCTTCATAATCCGCCTGACCCCCCCCCCACCAGTAAAAAATGACGTCATAGGATACAAACTCTTGAAATAATGTCAGTTTTTGGGAAAGACCTATTAGAGAGTTCTTCTATTGGGTTGTTATTGGGTTCATTTCCCAACCCAAATCTGATTGACAAAGTCGAATGACGGCTGGTAGAAAATAGAATAGAATAGAAGTAAGAAGAATAGATGACGGGTCTCATCCCAATATGGTCCACGGGACGCACTTCGGAGGTATCAGTGTGTTAAAACCTTCAAATTTAGTTTTGAACCTATTTTGGGCTGTTCAACGATTCAAACCAGAACTTTTGAGCTTTTGTAGTTCTATACTCAGTTCCACATTCACTTTTCAGTATGGAATTTCCATAAGCTGTGAATTTCATATGGCGCAAGCAGATCAAGCGTTTCCATAAAGCAAAATTAAAAATCCGGCTTTGATGACTTCTTCTGTCCTGCCCTGTTGTGTGCACACACAGAGTAGTTTAGAGTAGGGCGAGAATGAATTAATTACAAAATTAAAGCACAGAGAAGAAACTGTTACTTCTCCGTAATCAAACTCACCCTTCTGCCAAGGCAAAATCAAAGGGTTCATTTTTCATAATCAAATGCATTGAGGCAATACCTCCAGTGTTAAGACTCTAAACTTCTTGACTGGATTCTTCTTTTATTCTGTCTATCATTTTCAATATTCTATTGATCTTTGGTAACTGAAGTTCATAAAAGTTAAAAGTGATGGCTTTTGGCTCTAATATTAGCATATTGAGTTTCTGGCTTTAGTGGCTGCTATTTCTCTTAACTTATTCAGGATTAAATTATTTTCTTGTTGTGTCAGTTATGTTAGTCATAATGAGGCGGAATAGTTAGGTACAAAATACTTTTCTTGTTTCAACTCTTGATATCATTATCTAAATCTCTAGGATATATGTGATGTTGGTGTTCAGGATATGGTTTGTCTCTGCAATAATCACTTTTGCTCCAAGTTTAATGTCTTAATTGCTAACACCAAATCACCATAAACAAAAAAATGCATGTTGGATATAATAATCTTAATATTTAGAAAAAATACTGAACCTTGTCAGAAATGACCTGAAAAGAACTGATAAGCAACAGTTTGCCCAACAACTAAAAACTAGGCTTCAAGACCAGCCATCATAGTAGCAGAATTCTTCCACCGGAGAGAACAACATGCTTAGAAGAAAAGTTGAAAAAAACTGAATTTTATTAAGATGTAATTCATGGGACTTTATTTGTAATCTTGGAGATTATAAATAAAGATGTTCCTGATTCTGATTCAATATGTATTTGATTGCAAAAGGCATTATTATAATCAAAGACATTACTGCAACTTTACCCTTGCTACTTTTATGAATTAATTCGCCATAAGCAAAACAAAATTAATAATTCACTTCTGGCCAAATAAACAGCCTAAAAAGCTTAAAACACTGTGTACCTTACCAAAAAAGTGTGCAAGTTACCGGTAACTAAAGTGTTTCCATTTAAAGTAATTCGATAACATTTTTAGGGATTTTTCAGGCTTCAAAGAGATAAAAAAGACATTGAGAAAGAATCTTGGCTGACATACACAACCGGAATCATAAAGCAGATATTACAATGAAACAATTTGACAAATATTGCTGAAAAAATATGAAATACTCTTGTCACAGCAAACCTGTCTGCTCAGCGAATTTCTATAGGATTATTTTTTGTTTGTGAGCTGAATTAGTGTAATGTGGGAGAAAATATTTCAAACATTTTATGTAAATAATGCAAAAAATGTTTTATAACAGTTCAAGAGAAGGTATAAGGGAAGTGATCATGGGAATCACATCGATATTACAGTGATACTTTTTTTAATTTCGAATTAATTCTTAGTCATATAATTTGTTATAAATATATTTTTGTTTTTGTTTTAGGAAAACTTAAAAACCATGCAATGATCACAAATCAGGCAAAATAAAAACAAGTAAAAAATCTCATGGAAAAAATTAAATTCAATCTTATGATTTATTTCACAATTTAAATACAACTGTTGCAGCTTTAAGCTGCAACCTCAAAGATTTCTTAAGGATTTATTGTATATATGTGGGCATATTCTACTTAGGTTAAAAAAATTGTCGTTTTAAATATTTTGTGAAAATATTACTCTAAATAAAGGAAATTTTACCATTCATGGGCTTATTTATCAATAATTATTCATAGTCCAGTAATTTTTAATAAATGTATCCTTGTTATAGTAGATAAGTATCAGCAAACATACTGTATTAGAGTAGGATTCACATAAGTTGCCCAAAACGAAAGTAAACAAACTATTATCTTCTTAGGAACTTAAGCATAAAATCCAGCTGTGCTGAAAACATTGCTAACAAACATCTGTTTTAGCATAAAACTTGCAGAAAAGCGAAAGTTCTGATGCAATATTGCTCGTGGAAGTTCTCTTGCGCAATCTAAAATATTACTCATGGGCTTTTTCAAATTAAATATATATTAACACGTAGAGGTTGTGTCATGGATACGGCATGATTAATAGTCTTAGATTTTATTATTAAATAATCTGTACAAAGAAATAGGTTTGTTTATGATTAGCCATTACTACTTGCTGCAAGTCAGCATCTGACTTGTCTCATATTTTGTTCAAAACTTATTTAAATTGGTTCAGTAAAAAATAAACAAGCAGCTAAACAAACTGAAATAAATGCCAATCAGGAAATAGAATCAAATTGAACTTTACCACTATGTAAAAAAGTTCAATAAAAATAGAAAATTCTAAAAATAGGTGATATTTTAAACATTCAATAACCTAAAAGATTGCCACGAATGACAACAAAACAATATTGTAAACAAACACAACGTGGCGATTTGACAGTTCGGAGAAAATGTAAACAAGAACCATGTGGAACCAACAATGTTTTCAATGGGCACGTTCAGCCGCAGTCACCAGTGGGTAATCTACTAACCTATAATAAGTTGTCAAGATGCGGTGGATTTGCCTATTAGTGACTATGGTAACCGCTTAACCACCTGTGACTGCGGCTGAACGCGCCAAATGTGACTTGTATTAAAATTTTTGCTGAGATGATTAGTACATGCTTTGGCCAACTTAGGTGAATCCTAGTCTATCAATGTACTCAAATCCAAGCAAACAAAAAATCAAACCATCACATGAACAAATTACATTCAATCATATGGGTTTGCATTCATGTTTTTCCTTCCACCATGGTTTGCATTATTAATTAAAAAATCCAAAAATCCCATTTTCAGGGAATTTATTGAAAAATAGGGTTTTTATCTCAGAAATGAGATAGTTTTTTTTGTCCATTCAGGGAGAAATATAAGACAATGTACTGTATTTAGCAGACCCAATATCTCAGTTTCAACCGATTAATGTAGAGTAATGATTCAGAACACTTTACTGTTTTTTTTTTTTTTTAATGAATTCAATTCTAACCATTTACATAAATAAATAAAATATTTTAAATCTTTGAATAAATTTTATTTGGTGCAAAAAACTGTCTTAGAGTAAACCGATCTTGCTGGTTTTCGACCTATAAGTCATGAATGTCCGAGGAAAAACGGCTCCGAGGATTTCCTTATAAGTCTGGATATAAGTAATTTATGACTCAAAAACGTCTTTTATGCAGATTACTTTGGCCAGAGAAAATCTAATAACGTAATAAATAGAATTTTAAAGTTGTAAAATTTTTAACATTGGCCTTATGGGATGCCGTGATAGCAACGAAAATAAACAAGGAAAGTATAAACAAATGAAGTAATCATAACAGCTGTTTGCATCTACAGCCATCAAGGGAAAATACAGCAAGTGGGATGAAGAGTCCATGGAGCAATAAAAAAGGTTTCTATTTATCAATTTTATGACATTGAAATATTTTATAGTAACTGGATGAACTAGTAAACATGAAATAACACCGAGCAAGGCTCGGTCCACCAGGTTCTCGTTGTTGTTGTTTTGTTATGGTTTTCAATCGAAATGGTGCCGTGTTCAGATTAGCTAGAGGAACTCAACACATTATTATTATTCTTACTAGAGTGTAAATAGTGTGGCCTGTGTTTGATTAATTTTATAGTAATCTTGGTTTACCTTTAGATTAAAATAACATTTTATTTCAACGCAGCCCCTAATTGCATTACTGTATTAGGCCAAGGCCAACTGGCTTTACACCGAGTTAGTTGTGTAGGTTACTACTAAATATTTGTAGAGGTTTCCGTTCCTTTAAAAAAATTTTCTATAATAATAAATTATTAAACAGAGAGGATGTTTTAAATTATAACCAATAATCTAAAGTTTGAATACTGTATTAGTTTAATACAAAACTTCCGATGGTAAAAGTTATTCTCCTTATACAGGAATTAGGGTTGGGAGAGATGAGATAGGTTCTTCCCACCCTCAACTATTACACTTCAGTCAGTCTTCAGTCTAACTTAGCTTTGCATGGAACCGGAACGGAACGGCACAGTTTGTTCTATTTGTTCCAGATTTTCTGCGGAACGACATCGGCACAGACTAATACAGTTCCGCCTAGTCGGTGGAACGGTTACGTCAAAAATAACGCTAACTGCTCCTCGGCATTTTCTGCGATTAGAAGGTCGTAGATTTTCACAGCTCTTCGTCTACTGTAGTAGGGCTAGTAGGCTAATGTAAGAAAGGCCTCGCCTTAGTCAATGCAATTTTAATCGTATTTCTGAATTCGCTCTCGTCGTGTTTATCAACGTTTTAATCACGTTTTGAAACTAATTAAAATATCATTCATAATTTTCATTTTTTTTGGAATACTTTTCACACGGAGTTTTTGAAAGCGCGGGGCCCTGGGCAGCTGCCCCGGTTGCCCATGCCTGGGGCCGGCCCTGCATCCCCTTCCTTTTTACCTTATATACAAATTAAGCATTTAAGATTTTTCTAAACATTATTAAGATTTATTATATTCAAAATCTCAGCTTTTTTTGATAGTTGATGGTAATTTTAATGTTAACAATTAAAATTTTAACGATCTTGGTTTGAAACACTTTGGTGGTGATGTCAAGATAATGTTATTATTGTAAATTTTCCACTCATTTTAATCTCATTAGTCAATTTATTTTTTAATCATTCAGATTTTATTTATTAGCAAAACGTTCCCCTTTTTAAACTAATTTTTTTACTATTAATATTTTAAGAACAAATAATGGTCTTGTTTGTAATGTAACTCGACAATAGACGCACAAGCAGCATTTTCCTTTGTCTATTGATTCCTAAGACTGAACAATTGAAAATGGCAATAAATATTTTTGTTAACCTTCAGATTAGTAAATATGACAATTTTATGGCAATAAGAAGGTTTTTAATTTTATTATTTTGTAAGGAGCAAATTGTTTTCATGGAACATACCGTACATTTTTTATTAATTTAAGTCGCTGATTTTTAATCAACCATGTTATATTGTAAATTTCTTTCACCCTGAATGTGACATTTAGATTCCAGATCCCAAAATGTATTCCTCATAAACGTTTGTTTACTATTCAGTGATGACGAAACCACAGAAATCTCAATAATAGTGCATAAATCTAATGAATTCATATTTATAAATACGATAAAAGGCAGGTTTTAATCAATAAAACTTTTGCAATAAAGCAGTTGAACAATAAAAATGTATTTGAAATAATTACATTCAGAATCGAGTATTTCTTCACAATACTGTAAGATTTTTAAATATACAAAATTATATTAGAACTACATTTAAAACTGGAAACTTGCTTGCCAGTTAAAAAAAATTATTATAACATGATCCTCGATCAACAACTCGAGTTTTTCACAAAACACTCTAGACGTACAGAAGACTACCTCTTATCCAGACATCTTAGGACCGAGACCCATCCAGGTAATGGTTTTCTGGCTAAACCGATGTCCCCTCAAGCTCGTTATATTATGACATCTAATGCATAATAAGCCAATCCTCTTCATTACATAAATATAGTATAAACTTGACACTTTATGATTATTATTGTAAACACAAAACACCAAAAAATACATTTGGGCTTTGAAATTAAAAATCTTATAAAAAAACTACAGTGGAACCTGGATAGTTCGAACCTCAAGGGACCAGCTAAAAACTTCGAATTATCCATAAATTCGAATTAAAGAAGTTCTAAAGAATGGGGCCAAAACATTAAAACTTAAGATTGTGAATTAAACCTCTTTATGAAATTGACAACGCTCTAAAAGAATAAATTCATCAAAAAACGTTAATTATAAGGGTTCAAAAACAGTAATCATAAAACAGAAATAACTACATTAAAGTATAAACTCCGTACGACGCGACGTACGATAATACAAAGAAACATTTCTGCTAGAAAAAATACGATACGTTCTGCTACTTCTGAACTTGATACAGGCTACCAACGTAACTTCGTGTAACATTGACAATTGCACGCTCGTTGTCTTTCCGCTAAATTGAGTGTTTTATAGGTCTGAGATTTTGTCGACATGGTCACTTCACTTATATAATGTTACATAAAAACTTTTAAACACTTAAAAACAATACACTGCACAAAAAAACCCCTTTGTTTGAAGGACGATAGAAAACAACGGAATTCTGTACTGGAATTGGGAATTCGGAAGTTAGTTTGGCAGGTGGGGGGAGGGAAGGGGGTCGCAGTGTTGAGTAGTCTTTGTGTCGACACAGAAAACTCCGCATCAGGTCTGGCGCATGGCTCCTCTGCCAGGAGCCGTTCTACACAGAATCAAGCGCGAAAAGACTAGTGGCGTTGCCACGGCGAGCGCAACCCTTTTCTGAACTCAGTCAGCGTTCTGTACTGTTTTAGTTTGCATTATTGGTGTCGAGTTACAAGCGATGTTGGGGCAGGGTGGGAGGTGAAAGGGATGAGTCCTTTGACCATAACCTGTCACGCCATAGGTCTAGCGTTAATGTTTTATTGAACGTCGTAGTAAAACGTGTTTTCCAATGAATTTGTAACTATTTCCAGTCGTGGAATGAAATTAATGTACCATAATTTGGCACTTAAAAAATTCGAATTATCCAAAATAAAATTCGAACTATCCACGATTTTTTAGCATTGTTTGGATACAAAATGCTAGGGACCAAGAAAAATATTCGAATTAAAGAAGATTTCGAATTATTCAAGTTCGAATTATCCAGGTTCCACTGTATTACAGTTCGTGACAAGTGGGAGATAATATTTATTTCCTTCCGAGTCCCTCGGGAATGACTTAAATACTAAGTCAAATATTTTTTTACTTAAATTTACAACAGCACAGTGTTTAGATACCTGAGAAGGTTTCAAATCTTTTCCACAAGAATTTTCAATGCAGTACCAACCATTTCCTGTTGATCACATCTGGTTAAATCGATGTGTTGATAAAATTTTCCAGTTTAAAAGTTGCCCCACTTCCACGGAGTGTAGCCCAGTTAAACCAATGTCCGGTTAAAAGGTGTCCAAATAAGAGGGCGTATACTGTATGGAATTATCCAATGCCGTTTGTTCTCACAGTTCAAGAGGTTTATCTTCTGTTAAAGGTATGTATCTTATTTACATTGAACACTGATCACAGCTCCAATCTGATCAAGGAAGTGAATGTGATAAGACCTGCTTATCCCAGCCACACGAATATAGTGTGTTGGTTTTGTTGTTGAGTGCTAGTCCTCGAACGAAATCTTTGTGTCTTTCATCGACGTAACTGCAAAAACAAGAAAAGAGTTAATAAAGTCTTCTTTACTAAATGATCATGACAGCCTTATGGATAATGTACATAATTCTTTATTGAGAACGAGCAATCAGAATGGGACAATGAATGAACTGGAATGTAAGTACGAGGGTCGTCCACAAAGTCAAATCAAATCAAATCAAAAATTATTTATTTTGCTTTAAAGTTTACAATAATTTACAAAGTTATTACATACATTTTAGATACATTGCATCTTAGCCTAATCTTAAATTAACTCTTATGTTGTTAGCGAAATTAATCCCCACATAGAAAACCCGTGCGTGGGGATGAGTCATCATTTACCATAAAAAATGCTTTAATTAATTAATATTGTATATGTTTATTGCGAATTGGAAAAATACAAATTAATAATTTAATTTGACTGAAATTGACTGAAGGAGACAGATGGACGCTCAGGTTAAAAAAAGACAAACAATTTTATGGATAAAATTGTTCCTTCCAGTAAAGGACGTTTTGTTACTAAATCTAGCACTGTTGCCCCAACAGAGTGTGCTGTCTAAATGTCCACTTAAAATTCCGAACTCAATTTGAGCCAAGTCTCGTTGCTGACCGACCATGCATTTCATTTTTACAGCTTTTCAAAATGGCGGTGTCTACTGAAAATCCCGCCAAATGCGAGTGAGGTGATTTCAATAGTGTTTTGCAGTCTAAAACGTTTACTGTGTTGAATTAATTCGTAGAGGAGAAAAAAGTGATCCTGAGTCCATTGCAAGGCCCTACAAGAACTTCACATGCCATAAAAACATGGGTAAATCCAATCGCAGGCGAGGGTGTTGCTGATCCATGCCGCCGTGGCACTCGCCCCATGCAGCAGCAGCAGCAACTTCACAGAACTTTGCTGCCTCAAGAGAGACATTTTCGGACAATCCCTGTATAACCCTTACCTGACCTTACGTGAATTGATTTTTTGAAGGTCAAGGGATTTTTAGGCTGGAAAGTGTTTGAAAATGGTAAGGAACTGAAAGAAGCAACGTTTTTTAGGTCAATTAAATTTGGAAGGATATTCAAAGGACGCCCCCACTTTAAAACGCTGTGAGAATGAAATGCGTGGTCGGTAGGCAACGAGACTTGGCTCAGATTGGAACCAGGAGTGGGGGTTTAGACCACACTATCAGTCACAGAGATAGGACCAATGGGTTTGTAAGGTGCTTTTATTGGAGGGGAGGTAAAAGTAAACGACTAAGCTGGTAAACAAACGCTACTCGACTCACCCGTACATCTAGGCTACCTAGTAGGCCTATAACCTATATGAGCCTAGGCCACCGGTCTGACACTTAAATGGAGCCAAGTGGTAAGCTTATTGGAGCGGGTTAGTTCGATGCACTTTATTCAGATGGCGAAGTAAAAACATGACTTTCTTCTTCTTCACTGATTCAGCCAATCAGAACGACGATAACGATCTGCTAACTTCTCGTTCCGTTTCCCCTGTTTTTCTGTCACGACGCGACGTGTACACAACCATAACGAGTTGGAATTAATTTGAGTGTGGGAAAATACCTAAAGTACGTTTGCAGAAAGTTGTTCTAGTGAAAGTTGTTTCGCGAAATACTGTACTGCGTGATTCATGTTGTGCTTAAAGCTATTGATGGAAAATAAATACGTAGATGTTTACATAAAAGCACTTAATAAAAATTAACTAAGTGCTTTTATGTAAAGATCTACGTATTTATTTTCTATCAATCGCTTTAAGCACAATAAGAATCACTCAGTACAGTATTTCGCGAAACAACTTGCACTAGCGGCAAACGCACTTAATCTAAACAAACCGGTAAAGTCATTAAAATTGAAAGTCTAGCAAACAAAACAAGAAAACTAAAATATAAACAAAGCAGACGACGACGATCGATATGTCGCATCGACGACCATCGATATATCACATCGATCTTTTTAGTTCGTTGCACATTATTCAGATAGCGCTGCTGTTCCCTTACCACCGAGTTAACATGGCAGTGCCATCTCTTTACGAAGTTCATTACTCTATGCCTAGGCCTAGGACGACCCCAATATGCACATCACTGAATTACCACTTACGAGATATTTTGGGTAATGACACATTTACCAATTCACTGTACACCATAAAAGCACTTTAATTACACTGACAATGACGGCTACGCGTTACAATAGACCAGTGATTATTGCTCACGAGAACGACAACACAGTCCTAACCTCAGCCGGCGTTTGTTGACAATCATTGAGGGCAGCCATGTTGAGGTTCCCTCTCTCCGAATGGCTACCCAGCGATCAGCTGTTTCTTACGTCACGGGGTGGACAGCCCTACGTCGGGAAACCCCTTGGAGGGGAAGGACTGGGCTCCTTTTCCCAAGACCAGATTATTCGTTGACCAGCCGCCGAGACGTACATGACTCGAGACACAACGCTCGACTCGACGACGGTCGAATACGATACGGAGGTACGGTTTCCTCACCTTTTTCGTTTCGTTGCTTAACGTTTAGCGTAACCAACACGTTTATCGAACCCGACTCACGGGAATATTCCGATAGAGACGAAATTACGGACTTTTAGTCAAATTTACGTTCTCACGAACCTGTCCGAGGTTGTCATGGGCGAACATTCTCGAGTAGACAAATAGCTTAATTCACGATCTCGTTAGGCCTAGCCTTTCTCGCCTTTACGAAAATATCGTACTATTAACTACTAGACTATTTAGTCGCATTTTCTCAGTGCAGTAACTTAATTTTTCGTCTACTCCATACTTGCACTCACGTCGTGACAAGCTACGGAGCACGTGCTATGCCACGGCAACCCAATTAATAAACTATTGATTGGGTGACGCACTGAGCGGTTACGAACCACGTTCGGTTAGGCCTTACGCCTGCGAATAAAACCCTGGAAAGCTTTATTTAGATTTTCACGATTTCCTAGTAGAGTCACGGGCCACGCTACGGCTTCAAGCTTAGCCCGTGGTAACCCACAACAGTTGGGTGAGCCCCTTGTTCATTGTAACCCTTTAGCAAGCGAGGGTGTGAGCAGGGGCTAACGTTAGAGCGATTTCTTCGCGCGGCTTAGTCGTTCCGTTGCCCTAGGCAAAATTATTCACATTTTACGAGGGCGAGGATGAGGCAACTCGTCCTTTGAACAGTACTGTTGCGTCCGGTTGCTCTGAGTCCTGCGTAAAGCAATTGTGAGAGTTGCCCCCACGATTATTTTCCAAAAATTATAACAAACCCTGGAATTAGCTCCTTCTGAGCGATTCCGAGTCTCTCTCTCGGTGATGGATTTCTCGGGGTAGGAGATCACGCGGACATTTCCTTTGATCCCCGAAAATTACGTCACAGTTTTGATGTAGGGACAAAACGTTCTTTACTTTCTGGACGACCCTTGTAAAACCATCATTTTTGTGATATTAATGTTATCAAGATCAAAACAAAAATAGTAACTAAGACATTTTTAATAATTAGCAATTGTTGCACAAGTTAGGAAACATCAAATCTCAAAGGCATTTACACTTGGGTTTAATACTCTGAAAGGGTATACAAACAAACATTGATTGACATTTGATATCACACTTGCATTTCAGTCCACAGGCACTGTGATGCCTGAAATGGTTGTTGCTATAACAACCACACTTGACTTTACAGTACATGTAAAGTCAAGTGCAGTAAGCATCTAATTATTTCAACCCAACGAATGTCAGTGACGTTTACACCACTGTACTACCTCAAAATGCTCCTTGAGCGATCAATAGGCATATTTCAGGCAGTTTGGTAGGCCCTCAGTTTTACCAGAAGGTTTACATAAACATTAAATGGGAATGTGGGAACTTACAACCACCATCATAATGTAACTTCTATTTTGCACAAATTGCAGGCATTAATTTTTTCTTTCTGTGCCGAGTGGAACATCTCTCACTACAGATTGACAATTACTTAAATGGCTTAGTTATCATCATCATATGTTTAATTTCGTAAGGCAATTCTTTGTGTCAAAATTGTGGGTGCCTGGCAAGTCGTAGAAAGATGGGAGAGGGCTCAAAATAAAGGTCTATATTCCGTGATGGCGGGAAAAATGCTGAAAATGCTTGAAGTTTTCTATAAAATGAGAAAATAACATAAAATATCTGCCATTTAAAAAGCACTGGGAGCTAATAACATCTGCTTTGTTTTTTTTTTTATAAAACATGTGCTATTGTTATTTTATTCTAAACCATGTTCTAGATATTAACAAAAATTGTAGATCTAAAAGCCAGTTTATATAGGCAGTAAAGTTCTTCTTAGAACTCTTAAAGGCCTAAATAAGAGTTGTATTAATTTAAATATCCCCTTATTAGGGACTTATGCACCTACAAGCCACTAGATGAAATAAAATGTTTTAAATTATTGAAATGTAAAGTTGAATATTTGCTTTACCTCACAGTTAGATTTTCAGATGAAGTGTCCATTATTTTAACTTCATGAGAATCTGCACAAGCTGCCAGTAAACTGAAAAATTTAAATGGTTTGGTTTAAAATCATTATTCAGAACAATAACTGATTTCATAGTGTATACAAAATTTTACAGATATTAAATTGCAAAATACCTCCTTTTTTCCAACGTACTTATACATTGAGTTTCTTTTATGTGATGAGACATTTACCTACATCTACTTGCACCGTAGATCACTCATATTATCTATATGACATGGTTAAGATCACAGTGCCAGTACATTCATGTTTGAAATATCTCATATCTAACAATCACATTATAGAAGAAGTAAGATTAAGGTCTATCTACTATATATTTGTCAAATACGACTCACCTATCATCGCACAGCCCAAACTATACGACCTAAGACCTTGAAATTTTGCGTGGACATTCCTTTTAGGGCGTAGGCATCCGCTAAGAAAGGATTTTACATGATTCGTAGTATAAAGGGGTTTTTGGCGAGGTCGAAGTTTTCAAATTTTCCCATATAAAAGTGTTATGGACGATCTTTTGTTTACATTTACAATGTTCATTTAATCAAGCAGCTGGGAGTTAGCTTCACTAATGTACAAAATACGCTGTTACAGCTGGTTATAATTTGCTTTCTTTCATCACGGTTTTATGATTTTTTTGTTGATTTATTTTATGGGACATAATTATGTTCTACATAAAAGTTACATTTAGTTTAGTTTTAAAATCTGTTTAATTTTAATCTGTTTAATCATAAATTCAGTATATGTCACCATCTTTATTTCGGCAGCGGGAGTTGTAATTATGCTTGATACGATGTTTTGGCGTTTATACTAATTCAACCTCTAAAGTTTAAAGCCTGAAGAGCGTGCTGTCTTTTGAGGTTGAGTCTTGAAACTAAATCCTGGAAAGACTGAAAGAGAGGGATACGGTAGTTTATTCACCGACAGACTGTGCTGTAATAATCTAATTATTTGATCTATTTATATAGAAAAATTATAAAAATCTCCAAGTTTTAAGGGTCTGTTAGCGGACTCAAACTTTTGAAATACTCCATTATAAGTGTAATGGATGATCTTTTGTTTACTTTTCCAATTTCATTCAGTCAAGCAGAGGGTAATTAGCTTCACACGTACGTTGGATACGTTGTTTCAGCTTATTCATAATTTGAATCCATTCATCATGTTTTTATGGTTGCTTTTCAATTTATTTAGGTCATACTAACTGTATAAAAGTTACATTTAGTTATGGTTTACGTTGAATCCATCATCGTTCCTGTGCCTTATCTGTTTAATCATAAAATGTGGCGCAATCTTTATTTAGGCAGCGGGGGATACAGTTTTTCCATTAGGGCGTCCTTAATGTATTCATCCCCCAAAATAGTTCGGCGAATTCCTTTTTCATCTAATTCGAGGGTGTCCTGGCTTTGCACGGGAAAAACAAGTGCTGCAATCTTTAGTTGACCTTTCAAAATATATTAAAAATCGCCCATATATGCAATGTATAAAGAACCCTTTAAGTAGGGACACCTTCTGGAAAAATGAGTAGTTCCCCTGCCGAAAACGAGATGGCGCCACTTTCATTTTTCAGTCCGATTGGAATATTTTTTGGAGTTTACGGATCAAGTTGACTTTCTAAAGTCAAGCAGCTGGTTGTAATATTTTTACAGTTGTATGTTAGTGTTTTATATTGCTGTAATCTTTGACCACGTTTAATCTGTTTTTTTTTCTTATTTTACAAACATTCTCAATTTAAATTTGGTCAATGAGTGGAAGCGCGGACGACGGAGCCAGCTTGAACTATTCCATTCGTCAGCGCTAATTTATCCTCTGCTTTAAGGCGGTGGAACTGAAAAAAAAACATTGAATATCCCTACTTAGAGGGTTCTCTACACATTTATATATGTTAAGTGAATCAGTTTCAACACTGTCGACGGACAGCGCCTCTGTTCCGAACATTCAGCTCTTTATTGTACTTTATTGAAACCCTATTTAACAATTTCAAGCTATATTGACAAATAAGCATAGAAATACCTTAAAATTGACACATTTAAGGTTAAAATCGGTCTTGCAGTTTTAGAGTTATGACTGTAAAAAAAACCTACACCATCGACTGTAATATGAGTTTAATTGTTTTTTGAAACCTATACAATGCCACAACACGTAAACAGACTTCTACAGTACAAATTCCTTGATGTAACCTTTTTTTAATTTAGTCTCTTCAGATTCGTGAAATCAAGGTTAGACTTTAGTGTTTGTCGTGAGCGAAGCCACGGGACCTGCTAGTATGAAATAAATGAACATTTTTGTTTAACATTTTACTTTTGTATGAGCAGCTTACACCAAAATGATTTGATGAAAGTTGTGGCTGTGTTGTTAGATTTTTTGCTTGCTTATAGGAAAACAGCTGTGCAGAAGAAATGCTAGGGAGCAGACTGCATAATGCATTCTTAGATGGATAATTTTACAGTGTGACTAGAGATGGATGAGGTAGTCATTTTTCAGTCAACACTGTACTATTTGTGTGACGAATACTCTATTTATTGTAAGGTTGTGTTTTCTTTCAATACACCAAACACATGATATCCTGATCATATAACTCAAACTATTTTAAATTCAGAACGGGACTGATTTATTGCCCATTTGGCCGACAGCCGCTTTTTCATTAAATCGTGAACCAGATTGCAGAAAGAAACCTTTTCTACACCAGTTTTGTTCAAACTAATTATTATTGCCATTTATTAGTTACTATACTGACAATATCAAGCAACAGTTCTATTACATTCAATACTTTTTAACTAATTTTTGGATCGTAGCTAGGTATAAAATATGATAAGTTCTGGTTTTCCAATTTCATAATGAACTCTGAGCCTTTTTTTTAGTTTTTTGTTCGCCAAAGTAATATTCTGTCATAAAAATATTTATTTTACGGATCAATAGGTGGGCCTACCTGGGTTTTATGGAGCGTAGTCTGTAAACCGCTCGTTTGTAAGGACTTGCTTTCTGTATTACGGCAAGGGAGCGAAGATCTACGAGTGACACAGCTCCGAAGGATGATCCCACCGCCAGAGTGTTCACGTCATTATTCATCCAAGTCACAGCAGTCAAGCCTTCCAAACGATTATCGATAAGAACTGAAACAAAAATCATTAGTATTTTGAATTACTGTATGTGATAAATATTTAGTGATACAATAGATGTGGTTTAGGGCATTATAATGAATTGATTTAAATTAAAAGGCTATGTTGCATACATAAAAGAAGGAATTTACTACAAACATCAATGGTCTGATTCAACTAGCTCATACTTTCCAAATTTTCAAAATTTGATTTTTAATTGGATTATATAGCTACCTTGAAAAGGCATCTGATTCTAATACATCATAATAACCGATAATTTCATGGGAAATTTGTTGAAAACAGAATATAGCCCTGTCAGCTACCACGTACCTTTTAGTTGGTAAAATATTCCTTACAATACCTCGTATTTTGAAACTGAGAAATTCTGTGCCTTGTGGATGCTCCTGAATTTAGTACTATTTCATCTCTTTTATGATCTTCAATTTAGCTAATGAATAGTGTTAGTGTGTTATATTACAAATGAATTCTATAAATTAACAATTTATTCAAACTGTAGGCCTTTAAAATTTTGTTCACGTAAATATCCGCTTACAGTTTAAGCTTAGGTTATGTGGTGTTAGAAGGCAAAAGTTCCAACTTAAGAGTACCCATGATACATGTTAGGCCTATTAGAAGCACAAATTTTTGGCCTCTGTCATAGAATATTATTTTTGTAAGTCACAAGGTGTCGAAGTAGACCATCGAAATCAAAACTTGCAGGTGTGCAGAATTTTCTTTTACCAAATTCAAACAGTTTAGAGGCGATATGCAATGGGTAAAACTTTCAAACAGATAGTTAGAAGCAGCTGCCTACCTGTGGCGGGTTTGGCTTGTCTGGTGTCCCACAGCAGGGCGGCTCCATCGAGGCCACACGAGGCGAACAGCTGGGACCCTGCGTCAGGCGTGTGACACACGCAGGTTACGTAGTGCGAGTGCGCGCTGCGGAACGTATGAGCCGGCGCCAGCTCCGCACTGTCCCACACCTTAATGCTGTGCGGAAATAAAATTGGTGGAAATAAAATTCTGATACGTTCCAACTTTTATTTCTAGGCTAATCAGCAGTTTTCCAATAATAAAGTTTCTTCTCAACCGTCACTCTTTTAATGATAAACGACACATTTTCAATGCCTTGAGGCATTGCTCTTGTGTGTTCAAGACACAAGCTCAAGGAACAGCTGCTTCCTTATGTGGTGTTAGAAGGCAAAAGTTCCTGGTTAGAGTAGCCATGATACATGTTAGGCTTATTGGAAGCTTCTTGTGTGTCGCAAGGATCACACTTGCTGGGTCAGGGTGAATCCAGTTAAATGAGAGTGTACTGGTGCATTCAACATGACTCATTTTAATTTGCTGTCATAATGCCTCATAAGGCAAATCATTCGCAGAAAGTTCAGGCAAGTTGGACTTGCATATAATTTATACAAACTAATTCACATCACTATATTTTTTATATGGCATTGAGTCTTATGAAAGACACAATTGGTTTTGTTTAAAACTACTGAACATTAAATTATTTAGGAATTAAGTGACTTTAAGTGTTGTTTGGTTAGATAACTTTACCTTATAAAATTGAAGAAAAACATTTTATGTACGTACGGTACCTAACTGAATTAGGCATAACAGAGAACAGTTAAATTTTTTTTTCTTGTCTTCGATAGTGACAAACTGACTTGGTACTGCCCTGATTTGCTGTGGCAAACAAATGTCAGTACAAAGTTTGGTCCAATACCGTTACTATTGTTATAGTGTATTTTGAAAAAATAAACAGGACACTCATTGTCTAACCCACTTTCAAACTTACACTCTGTTAGCAGTTTTTTTTAATCAAAGTGTCAGTTTCACAAACAGAGATCAGCAGAAAATGAATAATATCAACAATTCTCATGAGAAATATTACAAAAAACATGTAAATATTTTACTATATTTAAAGAATAACCACCGATGGCATGCATGGCATTTGTATTTAGAGCATAAATTTAATTTTCAGGGCACATCAGTTTAACTGGCCCAACAACGATCTGGCCAGGTCTCGGTCCCAAGATGGCCAGAAAGAAGGACAGACAGGTGGTCTACAGTATTTAGAGGGTTATGAGGGTTATTTAAAATTAAATACATGAAGAGCAAAAATATTAATACTGTTCATAATTATCTCACCACATATCCATTCCAGCAGTTACAATTCCAGTTTTATCCGATGAAACAGAAATACTTAATACACAACTGTCATGTTCATATCGAGTACTTTTCTGGACAAAAGCGATGGATCCATCTTCCTGTTCCACCAGTTGATATACTATCACAGCTCCTGAGTCCTCGCTTACCACAATCTACAGCATACAAAAAGCATCTGCTAAGGTTTCAGAAGTAAAAATTATTATCTGATGAATTTAAATAATTTTAAATACAAAATATTAATTTTCATCTACAACGTAATAAAAACTATGATCATGTACACATTCCATGTACATGTTTTTGTCAAAGCGCGAATAAAATAAGTTTTTTTTACATTTTCAATTGATCCTCAGCTCATAATTCATTCATTTTTTCCTAAAAATGTAACAATATTCAGGGAGAATAGGCTACTTGTATTCTATTGCAAGATCCTGGATAAATCTCTTGGAATTGATTTTCTAAACTTTCAAGTGAACACAACCTAATAGTTTGCCTTCATGGGACTAATTTTTGATCTCACGACATCAATTATGTGCGAGGTTTATTCTGGAATAATAGAATCAGTAATAGGGTGGACTAAGCATCATGGCACTTAAGCCAATGACAAGACTTTTTTCATTCCATGCTGTAAGAGGTTTCAGAATTCCAAGTCTTAGAATCCTGATCATCCTGCAGCCTGTCTGGTGAAAAGTTCCTCTTGAGACTGATTTATTTCTAACAGTTTATGCATTAGGTGATTTGCAGTAAATCACTCAAATGCCCTGCACCCAGAATCCCCATCCAAAATTAGAAGCTGTTAAGTTGATACTAAACAATTACACCTCTAAAAAAACACGAATAAAAAAATCATTTTCCTAAATATTGATCTGTGACCTTAATTAACCCTCGAGCGGGCGCACGCGGAGTTTTCCTCCGCACGTGTTTTTTATGTTAAAATAATCAGACATAATGGGTGTCGGCGGTCGTGTCCGGCTCAGTACTTTATGCCCCTCATTCCAGGAATTTCCTAAAGCTATTTATACGCCCCACCCCCCCCCCTTTGTACCTCGTTATATGCAATTCAGATATGCCGCCTCAGTTTGCGGAGGGCCCTCTCCCGTTACACAGACACTGATACCTATTTTAATTTCATAATAATAATGGATTTGTTATTATTATTAATTTTTTGGAATTTTCCTTTTGCTTTCGAAAAATATAAGTGAAAGGAAAAGTCCAAAAATGTTAATAATAATTAATACATATTTTATACTAGAAAATTACTTAATATGTTTAATTGAAATATTACACCTATTAAGTTGAACAATTAATTGAATCGACGTTGAAATGTGATTCCTAATGAAGTTTGTCAACATTTAAATACTATATTTCACTATAAAACAAGTAAAATGGGTTAAATTTGTGCAATCTAGGGTTGCGGAGTAAAACTCCACATGCGCCCGCTCGCGTTTTGCCGGTGAAGCGCCCGCTCAAGGGTTAAAAGAAAATACTTAAACTTGAAAGTAGTCTAGCCTATATTAAAAAATATACAAACCGTTTTACTGCTGTCAAGGAACTTGCCATCACAGACACTACTGTCACATTCAATTGCAGTATCACACTCTTCTTTCTTTGGCGCTAAAGCTGGGTCACTGAAATACCAAACGGACCCTCTCCAGTATCTCCCAGTCAAGTTTGATGAGCCAAGAATTGTGTGACCATCTGCAATATGAACATCAAAAGAATTAGGTATAAGATTAAAAATTTGTAATTACAGTTACAATTAAATACTGATAACCATTATAAGACTAGGACAAACTGGCCTTTTAGACTAGGTGCAATAACCTAAATAGATGATTAATAAATTTAAATGACCAAATTAAGAAAGTTCACAACAAAAATTGTTTTGCTGATTTAGGATGTTTTTTGGCTTTGTTTCAGAGGCTGTACATTCTAAGAAAACCCTTATTTAGAGTTGATTAGCTTGCAATTTTCATTAGGTTGGGCAACCCCTTAAAACTTCCAATTTGGGGGAAATGAAACTACATTTTTCCCAGTCAACAACGAGTTACTTGCCCCGGGAATGACGAAAACTTTACTTTGACTTCCTTAAAAATCCACATTTTTTAATAGTTGGCCTACCAGTACCACTAGGCCAGTAAAATTAGATCAAAAATTTGTCATGCCTGGACAAAATTCTCGGAAAGCTGGAAAACGTCTTAATCTTTCCGTTTTACATCCAAGTATGTGAATTTTAAGTTTGTCCCATTTTTCCTAGTGTGCTTTCGACCTGGGACCACAAAAATATCAGAGTTTTGGGCCATTTTTTATTATTTTGTAAATAAGTAAAAAACTGTATTAACTGTTTATTCTACATAAAAGGTTTAAATACAGAAATTGTAGAGGACAAAATTCTACATTTAAATTACTTTGAATAGTAACTGATTTATGGTAAGTTAAATAAAGGGGTTTGGCGAATTTCTCTTTTAGGGAAAGAGTTATTACTGTAGGTCTCATGGTAATCCCTAAGCCCGAGACCGTCATAACTTTTAGTTTTGAGGTCCTCAGAAGCCAAAAAACCCATACGTTCAAATCTATATAAATATATGTGTATCAATATGGATGTATATAAATATATATACTCAGTGCTTGATTTGCGGCGGAACGGCGTTCCGGGACCTCTTTCTGCCGCAAGAGTCGATCTTGTAAATCTTAATTGGTCGGAGTATTTTTAGTGAGAAACGATCGCGTGCAATCGGACGGATAATTTGCCGTAAAATGCAATCACGTACAATCGGCCAGAGGATTTCGCCACGAGAGTGGATCGTGTGTAATCGGGGAGTATTTGTCGTATAAGAGACAATCGTGTGTAATCGGCTGGAGAATTTGCCGCCGATGACGATCGCGTATGAACGGCTGGAGAATATTGACGCTAAAGACGATCGCGTAAGATCGGCCGGAGAATTTGCCGCAAAAGACGATCGCCTAAAATCGGCTGGAGTATTTTTCGGAAGAGACGATCGCGCGTACTCGACCGAACTTTTACTGAAATTACACGCGGAGTTTCGGCCTGAAATTAGCGCTCTTTTGAGTAGTCTTGAGCTAAGCCAAATGTTGAAAACGCTAAAAAGACCCGATACTCGCACAAGGCATCATAAAATAATCTAGAATTTCTTTAGACTATTTATTTTTTGGTAAAATAATGCTTTGTTTGTTTTTACCTATTCAAAAATTTGAGTTGGATAAAATGTTGCTTTTTAAATCGACCTAATTATTCACATATAGACAAATAATACTTTGTTGAAGGGAAGAATTATAAGGGGGGGGGGGGGGTATGTACAAACTGGCAATTACAGTTCCGGTACCTCAATTTTTACAAATCAAGCACTGTATATACTTATGTATTTGTTTCCTCGATAACCCTCGCAAAAATAGGTCCGATCTTAATAAAATTTGGCACGGACCTGTAAACTAGTAATTATTCACACATTATTGAAAACCAGCCCAATTGGACCATCAGAAAGGGGGGTGAGGGGGGGTAAACCCCAAAAAATGGGGTTTATTGAATTTTTCATGTAGAAAAATTAAAATATTCTAATTTTGGTTTATACATTGGGTTAACATTGGGAAGGTGAGTACGTAGGTTTGCTGCCTAAAAATATATAAATTTGTGAATTTTACGCTATATCAAGTATAGATCTTAACAAGATGAAGCCACATACCAAATTTTATCGAGATATGTTCATAAATAAGGGAGATATACAATTTTATTTATTTCCCATAAGGTTAACATTGCTGGGACAATGTACTGTGTTTACCACTCTCAGTATCTCGGTAACCAATGGACATAGAGCAATGATTCAAAATACTAACTTATTTGTTACATTTTGTTACATGTTATTGTTTGTTTTACATTTTTATTAAAACTAAACATTAACTTGCACTAAGCTAAACTGAAATTTCAAGTATATTATGTTAATTTTTGTTTGTAAATGAATCTACAAATGAATCTATCTAGCCTCTTTATTATTATTTTTTTCACTACTCTTCTTATTTGCCCCGAACATTACCATATTTCATCATCAAAGTGATTCATTTATTTAGTTAGCCCACTGGAAATACTTTTATATATATATATGTGATGCGGAAAGTGAAAAGGGACCTCAAGTTGGAATTTTCAGGTTTTGAGATATTAACATCCTAAAATTCTGCATTAAATTGCGAACAATTTGATATATAATTTAAAGTGTTATGATTTTTTGTCTTTGAATTATTGGCGTTTGAATTTTAAAAAGTCAAAACGGGCATTTTAGGAAATCGAGGCCCAAAACTTCAAACGTTCACAGAAAACTTATTATTGATATTTAAGAAATGAATTTGGTAGGCTATCAAAATAAAGCTGAAAACTAGATCTTTAAATCTAAATTGAAACAGACGAGATACACTCACAATTTCATTGTTAAAAAAATGAGAAAGTGAGGAGTTTGAAAAGGGACCTCAAGTCGAAGGGCAGAATACTGAGGAATAAAAGAGAAATACACTGTCAAGACAGTGATTTTTGTACTCAGCGAAAATTTATGTTCTACAGCGAAAAACTTGAAGTAGTTAACTTATCCGCCGATAGATGTCAGGAGAGACCAGTTTTGTAATGCCCCTGACGACTCTGACAGTACGGGTCTGCACATTTGGGAAATGGGACCTGAAGTCGCCCGCCATGTTATTTCTGATATAAAGCGACTTGAGGTCCCTTTTCGTTTGGATGACGTAGGCTACTAAATAGATTATTTTTCAATATTTATTGGATTCTTATCGCTAAAATAACCTAATGACTATGTACAGGAAAGATTAAGGAATCGTATCCACTTGAAACCTAAAAATCGATATTTTTGACCCGACTCGACTAAAATGCCCGTACTGTAAAACTTACTCCAGCGACTTGAGGTCCCTTTTCACTTTCCGCATCACATATATATAATATATTATATATTATTTATTGTTATTGTCACATCTAAACCTCAATATTATGGAAATTAAACCTACACTACATAAACCAATATGAATAAAACTAAATACTAACATTAACAACATGTATTATAACTCAACTTCCTTTAACTAACATGGCGTGCTTAAAACATATTCTATCGTTCGCCACCTTGCACTTGATTCTTTGTCACGACATGTCAGTGATGTTGTGTCGTCTGCCCGATGAACTGAGAATTTAATTTTTTAATTGGCTTTGATTAAGTTTTTATATTATAGTAAAGTCTTGTTAGTTTCAATGTACAAACAAGTGTTTGGTTAAAGTTCTGATGTGAGGAACATGTAACCTACACTGATGATCAAGAAATAATTTACAGTAACTTAGGGGCCTACTAACATACCATGTAAGATTGTTTACAATTACTTGTTTCGATGGTTATAATCGATTCTTTTACCTTCGATATTCAATGAAGAAGATCAATTATAACGATTGTGATGAAACATCGATAAATACGATGAAGTCAGATATCAAATTTTCAACCTTTTGGAGGGGCCGGTAGGCCTACCAATTGTCCCCCCTCTCAGTGCATCCCTGAGTCTATCCATAAATTGTCAAATTAAGAGATGTCATATCAATATTTTTTTATACCTAGTTTTAGAAAATCTTTAAAGTACAAATGCAAAAGTTTCTCTGTTATCGGTTGTTTACCTAAGAAAACAAGATAACAATGAGCATTAAATTTCAAACATCAATTAATAGCCTACAGTCACTGATTTTGGAGAATGATATAAAAATTTCACTCAGCTTTCCTTCACTGCTAGTTAGGCCTCTCTAGGCCCTACCTTAGTCACCTATAAGGGCTTAGAATTGACTAATACCATAGGGCTAAGTGAAAAAGCTTGCAACGTTCTTGGTATCTTACCTTCTGATATTTCGATAAAATCTAACTGTTTTTCAATTTCCAAGGGCATCATTATGGGGCGATAATTTCTGTATATTTCGGCAACTCTATTTGGTTCATCAACCAGATAGTTGGGATCCATTTTGATACAATAGGGCCTAAGCCGTAATCTGACACAAACAAAACTTGACAAACACAACTTAGTGCTTAGCCTATATTATTTTAACATAAGCCACTGTTTGCTTCGCCAAAAATGTTGAGAATATTTTTAATCTTCCGACTTAACAGCATTAATAAACACAAAACGCCAAACTACCACGGACACGGGACACGAGCCTGGCGGGAAGCGATGGCATCAGACAGACGACTTCCACTTCCACCTTCCAGCAGTGTTGCCATACTGGTTCTGGTTTTGCCATTTTTATGAAAAGTCCCCGCTTTTAACCGGTATGATGACAATCCCCGCAAGTGTATCAAAATACCCAAAAGTGGGCTGAGGGATTACATTATTGATAACTAGGTATATAAAATAACTTTCAATTTATTAAATTAACTGTTCTTTTACTATTAAAACCTTTTAGCGGTTTTCTCCGATAGGGAAGAAGCTATTACCAAATTACTCATGGTAAGACCTAAGCCCCAGACCATGATAACTATTCGTTTTGGGGCCCTCAGAAGCAAAAAACACCATGTGCTTATTTGTTCAAGATTTCTGAACGAATCTTGATAACACTTGGTTTGTGGCTTAATCTAGAAGAGATGTAATGGTTACTGGTCTAAAATTTCAAATATTTCAATTTTCATGGCAGCAAACCTGCATACCCATTTCCCATTTCATTCTTATGGAGGTTAAAAAACATGTCAAATCTCGCTATATTGGCTTGAACTATGTTATTTTGGATTGGAAATTTGCTGAGTATGCAGGTATGCTGCAACGGGGGTATTTACGATAGGCATTGGAATTAAATAAGACAATAATGTTTCAAAATTCCCGTCTTGGGTTTTTACCAGTTCACCAGTTGACCTACTCTTGATAAACAATTAAATTAATTAGTCTTAGAGTCGAGTTGACCTACAAGAGGCCATAGATAAAAACATCCTGTTTTTACTCTATGAAGAGGCTTAACAAGTTTTATGTATTCAGGATAGGTAAATTTCCGAAGCCGGGTAAATCTTCGGTTTTTCTTAATCCCCATAAAATACCTGTAAACCGAGTAACCACCCGGTTTCAAACATCACTTCCTATTATTTCATTTTATTTAGCTGGTTGTCAACCAACACACCATAGATTAAGGATTAGATAACATAATATACTTAGTATATAATCCCCATGTATAGGTTTACTATCATCCTCATATATAACATATTGGTTCTTCTCTGTCTGATCAACTGAAACTAATCTGCTCTCATTACAGCGCCTCCTACAGTGCCGGACATACGTAGATAGAAAGAATGGGTCCAGGTAGCCCGGGCCAGTCCTAATCCTCTGTTGTCAAAACAAACGATTGTCTTGAAGCCGAGCGGCGCGCAACCCCCGTCCCTGCGGCCATTGCTCATTGTGGGGAAATATGCAGGCCCGTGTTAGTCTTTGTAGGCCCAAGTGAAATTAAGACGAATATCACAGGGCTGCATATTTCCCCACAATGGGCAATGGCCGCTGGGATCGGGATAGCGGGCCGCTCGGCTTCAAGACAATAGTTTTTTTGGCAACAGAGGATTAGGACTGGCCCGGGCTACCTGGACCCATTTTTTCTATCTATCTATATCCGGCACTGAACATTAGGTGCCGGTGTTTTTCGGGTTATTACTCAGTTTTTCCGTGCTTTCGGGGATTATTGCCGAAAAACCGAGTAAAAGCGGGGATTTTTAATGGATTTGGCGGGTAATTATGGTAAAATGCCAAATCCTGTCTGCCTGTCTGGCAACACTGCTTGCCAGTAGCTTTCCTTTCCTTTGCTTTCTTTGCTTGTCTTGTCTGTCACTTCAACTGAAAGTGTGTACTTATTTATTTATTCTCTTGTACAGTTTATCCGCCTAACTCAAGTGAACCTTGAGTTGGCCGAGTCTGTCTGTACCGGGATTAGTTTGGATTATTTTATATAAATTATTATTTAATTAGGTAGCAGGCTTAATAACCTATTCGGTTTTTTTATAGTAATGGTTAGCTTTTTGTATTTTCAGGTTGTTTAAATTAATATAATATTTGTTTACGCAATTACTTTACATACTGTCAGCGTTCCAAGCTAGAAAGCAGTTTATATATCTTAAAAATATCACAACACAACGATCTATTATATTATTTATTTGTGAGAAGGAAAGAACATGACTGTTTTAAAAAAAGTATTGACTGCCGGTATATCAGCTTGTGGTGGTGGCTTGCTTTGGTATTCCTTGCACAATCACAATGCAGATACACCTCTATTCAAGGTAAATGCATCTTGGACAACTAACTACAGCCCTCAAGTTCCTTGGGATTTCAACTGGGACAGGTATGTAAGCTAGGCTTATTTTCTTTCATACCAATGTTTTACCGTAATGTTAGGCCTTGGGTACTCAGAGCCAGTAAACAGCTCATTGGTATGCTTTTGGCAATTTATACTCAGAGAATTCCAGGTTTTATTGACCATTTCAGACAGTCTTTCCCAAACAAAGCCTCTTCAACCCCTTTCACGATGCCATCTGAATAGCCAGTCGTCAAGACAGTCAAGAATTCATTGGTTTAGGGTGAACACTTCCGTGCCAACTGATATGTCAGTTGGACTGAAAATGTTTTTGTTTCCGAGAGTAGACAAAGGCCAATGAGTCTGTCTCAGCAACGCTTTTCACGCTGATTGGCAAAGTATGAACGGTGTATGCCAGGCCGATCGGCCTGATTGAGCCAACTAGTCCTGAAATCAATGAGTTCATTTGGTAGTAATTTATTGAATGATCTGTTAAGATTATGGGTTTTGTCGAGATTAGTTGTTTCAAAATAGATTATGGCTCCTGAAAGATGTTCCGAGTGTCCCGTTTATCACATAAAGAATCACCCTTTATTTATTTCTTCAGTTTACTTCTGGACAACCTTTTTAAAACCTTCTGACATGTCCATTTAAGTGTAGGCCTATAGGCCTTGTTTTCTAAATCTAGATCACTACTGGATATTAATTTAAAGACATGGCAAAACAAAAACAAGAAACCAGAAACTTGGTTTATATTTAGTCTCTTGCATTATATCCCATGTATCACGAATTAGAATTTTAAAATATTTTTGAACATATCAAAATAGCCTATGAATTTTTTAAACAAAAAACACTCTAGGCTAATTGAAAACATTTTAAATAATAAAATAAAAGATTTTAAATCAAAGATTTATTAGATAAATAATAGGAAAAATTGTATTCGCTCACTTAGGAAGCTCAGCACTCTGTCGAGCCCCTTGTCATGAAAATTAATTTGTCTTTAAAGGAATGAAGTCTGCAGGATGTCATACACTTAAAAACCTGCATGATGGAAAAAAAAATTTTAAACTATTTAGGATGTGTATGAAGTGTCAATGTCCCATGCTTCACACAGAGAATCACCCTTAGTTTATCAAATTTAACATAGTGTAGGTACAAATATAATTGAGGTAAGTTAGGCATGTTATGTATAGGCCTATATTAAAAAAAGATGCCTACTTGGCATATTTCAAAATTTAAAGTTTGTTTTAAAAGAGATTGAATATTATAATAGATGAGGGGTCATCTTTATTCTGGCAAGTAAAAAAAAACAACATCTCATTGCTTGAATGTTTTCTTGGTTTGACAAGAATTGTAATAATTCAAATTAGTATGCATTACTGAGCCTCTAATATTTTTTCTTAGGAGAAGCCCAGAGAGTCTAGTTCGGCCCAGCAAAGGAAAAGAAGACGAAGCTAGGTATAATGCACAGTTAGCAGAAGCAACTCCTACTGCTAAGCGTCATATTATATTGGTCCGGCATGGCCAGTACAACACTGACGGGAAGACTGACATTGAAAGATATTTGACGAAATTAGGTTAGTTAAATTTTTTCACTCATTTTCAGCAAAACATTGCGTACCATACAGGTAAAGTGAAATTAAAATTATTTATTAAATAGGCATAATAGGTGTTGGCAGTCGTGTCCGGCTCTGTACCTCACACACCTCATTCCAGGAATTTGTACCTCCCACTCCTCTTTGGTACCTTGTTATTTGCAATTCAGTGATTCTGTGTCAGTTTGCGGAGTGCCCTCTCCCGTAACACAGGCAGTGATACCTATTGTATACCAGGAGATTACTTACAATGTTCAATTGAATTACAGGGCTTGTAACAGGTTATTTTTTTATTTTTTTGTTATTTTTTTGCTCTAGGTTATTTTTTGTTATTTTTTTTGGAATTCGGTTATTTCTGTTATTTTTTTTGGAATTTTGGTTATTTTTTTTATTTTTTTCAACCTCAAGAACGGCTACAAGCCCTGTTTACAGTATTCGTCTGTCAGACGATCTCATAGGAGCATCGTGGCAGACGGATCTCATCATCCTAAAATGCGTGAAAAGTAAGTCTCGTTTCATGAACACCAAGTCTCGCTGTCAAATCTAGGCAGATTTGTGATTAGTCTGTCAAAATTTCTTTTTTACCAAGGTTAAGAATGTATTATCCCCAATTATAACGCCGGTTTTCTAATTTTTAGCAGCATTTTTTGTGTACAAAAGGTTATTTTTTGGTTATTTTTTTCCTTATTTGAGTTATTTTTTCTATTTTTTTCAACCTCAAGAACGGTTACAGGCCCTGGAATTATTACACCTATTAAGTTTGACAGTCTATTGCATCAACAATGAGATGAGATTCCTAATGAAGTTTGTCAACATTTAAATACAACATTTCGTTATTAAACTTGTGAAATGGGATTAATTTGTGCGATTTAGAGTTGCGGAGTAAAACTCCGCATGCGCCCGCTACCGTTTTACTGGTGAAGCGCCCGCTCGAGGGTTAAAGAGCTACTGATCTCTACTTGGTATGGAATGTTACTCTACAAATCAAGGAAAGAGAATTTTCCTGCAATCTGCCGGAACAGTATATTACGTTCCTAGACCGGTAATTACTCTTTTACCGGATCAGCATGATATTTTCATGAGAGTTCGGTAAAACTTACCGGGCGTGTGACGTACAATACTTTACACCATACTACTCAGACAAACATATTTAATCATAACGTACATTTTGCAGAAACCACTACGTTTCTCAATTCTTCAAACCTAGCCTACTATAAACAAACATTTTGTTATGTTATGTCAGTGCTGCTACTGTACTCCTCTAAAGTACCCTATTATAACATGCAGTAAACATCAGTTTGCTGAAATCAGCTGATTGTTTACTTCCTTTATTTCCATTTCCTAGTACACGGTAAATTTACTGTGCAGTTATCAGCAAATACCGAACTTTCCAGATGTTTCTGTGTAGCATGACGTAAAACTTTTTATGCTTAAGTGGCTTGATTGTAGATGGTAGCTGTATGAAATTGGGAAGCTTTTTCTGTGCGTTCCACTGATACATTCTCTTACATTTTCGACATGACGTCTGACCCAACGAACAATGGTGTTGCCAGGTAGAGAGCAGGCGACACACACGGGTAAGCGTCTGAAGGAGCTGGGGCACGAGTACACGCACCTGACGGTGTCCACGATGACCCGCGCGAAGGAGACGGCCGAACTGATACGGGAGCACCTGCCGCCGACGGTGAAGGTGTCGCACTGCGCGATGCTGGAGGAGGGCGCGCCCATCCCGCCCGAGCCTCCCGTGGGCGACTGGAAGCCCGAGCCTTATGTAAACGACTCTAATTACATTACATTCATTTTATCATTATTTATTCATATAGCTTAGTATAGCATAGCTCTGATTTTGTTTTCTTTTTTTAACATTGTCGATTTTATTCCTTAAAACTCAGGTTTCTTGATGAAAAATTGTAAGCGAAATAATTGTTACAGGCTTGGAATTTTTGTGAAGCTTTTAATTGTCTCGCCCTTGTTTTTTGTGATTGTTATTGTCTAAGCTGGCTTTGGATTTGAAGTGAAAGAAAGATATGTTGCGTTTATAGGTGTACAGGAAAATGTGTTAAATCTGTTAACATGAATCCTTTAATTATCTATCTCAAATACTTTTTCTGTTAGAGTCGGATGTGATTATTTTTCAAACGTTCCTTGCTAGGGCAATTTAATAACTATTTGCTCTTCTCTTTTTTCAGACCTGCCTGAAATAAAAATAATTTTGCATTTCCTTACTGCACACTTGCTTCTGGAAACCTTAGGGTCTCAGGAATAAATTTCAACCACAGTATCCACAAAGTTTTTTTACAGTTTCGTCAGAATGTATTCTTTGGTATTAAATATTCCCATAACTTTAACTTGTTTTCTGTAGCAGTTTTATGAAGATGGTGCCCGAATAGAAGCAGCCTTCAGGAAACACATTCACAGGGCACCCGTGAGCCAGAAGGAAGATTCTTATGAAGTAATAGTTTGTCACGGGAATGTCATTCGATACTTCCTTTGCAGGTTTGTATTATAAGTTCCTTGTTTGTTTACTGTCAAAATGTCACACATTTTTTATAGCCTAGTTAATTTAATATGCAAATTAACATCCACCCCCTTGACTTAACTTTTTTGAATAAGATTCAACATTCAAAAAAGCTTTTTTGATTCCCCTGATAGGGAAGGAGACTATGACTTTTTGTTCTTGGTTCCAGGCTTCTTCAATACATTTTTAGTTGCATAGCTTACAATCCTTCAAAAGGGGACTTGAGAGGAATCCTACCCCGAACAAATAGGGGTGTTAGGGTTTTCACTTGGATATTCAAATTTTGGTTAGCACCGTTGAATTAATTTTGCAAAAACAAAATATCGAGCTCCATTGAACATATTTCTCATGTACAGATATTACATCTGTTCATCATTTGGTTATTAAAAATATAAAATGATTTGAAAGTTTTTAAATTAATGAGAGCTGGCTTGTGTTAATGTTTACCGGCTGCCAGATAAATATTAAAGTGTTGCAATATATGTTTAGCTTTCATAACTATCTCGAGCCTTGTTAGTATAATTATTTAATTTTTTACAGTTGAATATGATTTAGCATCAACAAGTAGTGCCACTTTTCTGAAAATTCAGTTATCCTCTCCACTAAAGTGAAGACCTTTCTGAAAATTATCAGACATATTAGCAAATTAAAGTACAAAAATCTCAAACGTTAAAATCTATCCAGCTATTGCGGTTTTGTTTGTGAATCAAACGTGCTTATCTTGTTGTTTACTTGCCAGATATTAATGTTATTTTCTCAAATATTGAAAAATCAGATAACAGTGGCATTTGACAAAGGTCAAATTATACGAACTTCAACAACACTTATACACATTGTATTCTGACCCAGAATTCAAACTGTACTAAGTCTTTAGCAAAAATGCTTATATATATTCATCCCATTTCAAATTACTTTATAATAAAATTCCTAAACAAACATTAATTTACAGAGGGTAATAAAGCCCATGATAGGATTAATAGTTTTTTGTATAAGAACATTAATTCACTTTAAAACTAAAATAAAATTCAGTTTGCACAGTTGGCAGTGGCAATCTTTCATCAGTGAGTGTGCGTCCTGTCTGTGCTGTAGGATTATGAATGAATATGATAACAGCCAACTGCATTCTTAGTTGGCAGTCTTGAGCAGCAGGTGTTGGCTGAAGGCATGCTCTGATTCGTTCAGAGGTTTTCTATGCCAGGTTGAGGCTAGTCAACCTAAGTCATTCGATCAACTGCTAAATCGACCAAATGCAAGGATTAAGAATTTTTCAAATACAGCACACCTTTGGCTCAATGTGGCAGATCACCAGTCCGGATAGCGGTAATCCAAGATCATTATAATATCGCCCAAATAGCGATACTTACAGTTTT
Organism: Flexamia atlantica; assembly: GCA_035578135.1. NCBI lineage: Eukaryota > Metazoa > Arthropoda > Insecta > Hemiptera > Cicadellidae > Flexamia > Flexamia atlantica. The sequence continues at coordinate 14,066,760 of JAQJVK010000018.1, forward strand.
ATCATAATTTCTCCGCAGTTTGCGATCCATTGGTGGGCAAACGCCTGGTGGACTTGGTTCCACCAGGCGTTTGCCCACCAATGGATCGCAAACTGCGGAGAAATTATGATAAAACTGTTATGCGGACATTTCGAATATACCATCGTTTGGAACGTAAATGTACTCAAATAACTTAGATATTTTATTTCCTGAGAGATTATTAGTGTAAGAAGGTAACGGTAAAAAATTTAATAATCGTAAAAACTTTTAATTGTAAAAATGAATTGTTGAAATCAGAACTTTTCATACAATTTTAAATCATGACATGAAAAAGTTACTCTGTTAGAAACTTTTTAGATTTTTAATCAGAGACAAAGTGTAAGCACAAAAGATTGAGCCAATAAATTGAATTTTATTAGAAATAATTTTTCAAAAAAATTGCTCAAGTAGTTTAGTTTTTACAGCAGGTTAAAGAGGACTTGTAGAAATGCGTTTGAATGTACACATCTCGGAAACAACGATAACTTTTTGATGCATGTGATTCAAATAGACTGTTGTTTGGAGGACTTAGAACTCAGATTGCTTTGATATTTTACACACTTACAGATCATCACTGTGGGTAAATATTGGTACAAAGTTGATTGAAGAAAACTACAATTTGTTGTAAAAATGAATTGTTAAAAGCAGTGTTTGATACACAAAAATGATTTTATTGATATGAAAAAAGTTGTTTTGCTGCATTTTTTTGTTTGTTTTTTGGTTAGAGACAAAGTGTTAGTGTGAAAGTTTAATTTACGGCTAAAAATGTGCTGGACTACAGCTCAATCCATACCGCTGTCACTATGTTTTAACTGATTTGAAGTATATACCGGGTGTTCAAAAAGTCCTGGATCGGCTTCGTGATTTTCTTAATATTAAATATTGACCTACGAAACTTATAACATGTCTCTTGGACACAAAATACTATTTTAGCACGTATTAAGTGAGACCCTATTTCGGGGGACGGCCCACTAGGAGTCAGAAGAAAATCTTCCAGATAAACATTGGTTGATATGTACATCAAATTAAAGCTCTTTATGAGTAGAATGCAATGCCGCAAATCCAATCTCAATCGGATCACCTAATCTACAATGGCGGCCGTTTGAACTTTTCTCAACTGAAATTTAAACCTCTTTAAAAATTTCATATCAGATGTTCCAAACGTCATTTCAAGATGTGGTTTGCAGCATTTTGTCGAGAATTTCATGGCCTTTAAAATTATATACAGTACTACCTATGCTGGTCATCATCCATGCAAAACATCTTTTAAGGTATGTCCCTCATTGAAGTGGTTTATGCCTGAGGAAGTGCATAGGTCGACATGTAATTTTAAAGAGGTAATAAATCATAATTTAATGCCACAAACCGCATCTTGAAAGGACGTTTAGAACATCTGAAATCCAATTTTTAAAGAGGTTAAAAACGGCAGTTGAGAAAAGTTTAAACGGCCGCCATTTTGGATTAGGTGATCCCATTGCGATCGGATTTGCGGCATTGCATTCTACTCAAAAAGAGCTTTCATTTGATGTACATATCAACGTATGCTTACACTGATGATTTTCTTCTGACTCCTACCGGGCCACCCCCTGAGGAGGTAAGGAGTCACTAAATACGTCCTAAAATAGTATTTTGTGTCCTAGAGACATGTTATGAGTTTCGTAAGTCATTATTTAATGTTAAGAAAATTACGAAGCCAATCCGGGACTTTTTGAACACGTGGTATATACTTTTAATATAAATTTGTTACTTTATGAAAACGGAACATTCATAAAGTGCCAACAGCGGGTTGGTCATCTACCTAATTTCAAGGTAAAATTTTATTAATGAGTTAATATCTATAATTGATTTATTTACAACAAGCAAAATAATCAGTCAAAATAAACAAATGATATGTTAAAAAATTATGATTAAGTGCTAGATCATAAAGTAACTTGTATACTCCGTGCCAGATTTAAAAAGAGAGTGTCCGACCGGTCCAGGTAGGCCCGGACAGCCCTAATCCGCTGTTGTCACAACACCTATTGTTGTGAGGCCGGCCGGCGAGTTATTCCTGGTATAAGGAATTTTCAAGCAGCCCTCATTCAATGACACAGGCGTGGGGGCTGCCCACCCCCGTCGCCGGCCGGTCTCACAACAATAGGTGTTGTGACAACAGCGGATTAGGGCTGTCCAGGCCTACCTGGATCGGTCGGGGACACTCTTTTTAAATCTGGCACAGAGTATACTACCAAATTTGTTTGGCATAGAACCTTGTTAATCTTATTTTTCCTCTTAACAGTGTTATACCTTTTGCATTATTCTTTGAGTAATATCTGGAATTACCTTGATTGCATTTCCATAAAGTTTTATTAATATGAGCATACTAGGGTATTTTTTATTCTTACACTATAAAATTACTCTCAGTTTAATGCCATCTTAGTTTTTAACTTGTTTAATTTTGTTTTAATTTTTAGAAGTGGTATAGTTAAATAACTGTCAAACTCTGACAGTACAGGATAGGCATATTTGAATCTGTTATAAATTGGCAGTAAATTTTATACTTTTTTCTCAATATTCAGTTAAGCATGTACTTGAAAAAAGCTTATTTTTATGAGCTTTAAAATGGACTATCTTCGTCTGTGATAGGTTATACATGAAGATATGCCTTTACTTCATGATTGACGGACATATCTAAAAGACATCTCTGCACATCTTCAACATTTAAATTGAAGATACAGGATAATTGTATGCCAGAAAAAAATTGATATTTTAATTAAATTGTAAATTAAGTTAAATTATTTTAATTAAATCGTAAATTAAGGGAAGTGTGCGGCACTCGTCGCTTGTCACGTTTTTTGTGCGTATCTTTGATTTTTTCTTTTTTATTGTCTTAATTAATTAGGGTCTTTATTTTATGCGGTGTTCTTAATATTTAAAATAAAAAATAAATACCAAACTGATCTTAAAAAAAATGTTGGTTAGACTGCGTGAAAAGGCACTGAATTGCAGCTTTTGCTTCCATTGGTAGGCAAACGCTGCCTCTAGAACGACACTTGCCGAAGCTACTGCCGCGTCTATTTTATTCTGTGGTTGCTGCTATATCGATGCTGCAAACTAGCACACAGAAACTATACAAAATGTTATTCTTACACCCACTCAGATTAACAAATCTTAATGTCGGTTCACACAAAGCTTTCACAACTATGAACACAACTCATGACAGTGATAAACACTAACCCACAAAATTACCCTGGGATACATATGTGTTGATCTTTCCTATTACCGAAAATCACTATGAAATGCGACAACGTACGAAAATGATTAAATATAGGTAAATTATTTTATGCAGTGACTTCAATTTTTTGGTACAAATGCATACAGTTATGTAGTGCAGTTGCTTTTAGAAGACTTATGACCCATGTAAAACTTGCTATAAAAACACTTTTTACCTTGAATTTTAATACTATTTCACGGATAGGCCAATGTGGAATCCGGATTGTGTGAGGTCCGGATGATCCGAAGTGCACTGTATAAACAAACTTAATCTATTGGGCTTTGTTCTGCAGGGTGCTTCAGTTCCCCGGCGAAGCTTGGCTCAGGATCGCTCTGCGGCACGCAAGCTTGTCAATAATCACCATCCTGCCGAGTGGGAGAGTGGTGCTGCGCTCTGTGGGGGACACGGGTCACTTCCCCCCCTCCCATCTGACCTCCTCGTGAATGTGATGCGACTCTCATCACTCAGTATATGTACTGTTGTAACTAGCGTAAAATGCAATCGATAGCAGTAAGCACAAGTATTAGCATGAATAATTCATATATATTTATCTAATTGTGTTTTAATTTTTTTATAATTCATCAATTTTTTTAAATTAAGGTTCCGGTTTTTTGGCTGATTACAGAAAATCTTTGTTAATATTTTGAGATGGATAAATCTCTCATGTGTTACCACTATTGTGATGCTTAAATACCTTTATTCAACATTGTCATTTTTTCACTGAGGTGATATTTTTATTTAGAAGTAATTTTAAGTTGGTATTGTGACTTTTTGTTTAGTTGATTTTTCTTTTCTTGAGGTAGAGCTTGATCAACAGCATTTATTTTTGCATTTGTTATATTCCCAAGCCATGCGAACTATATTTAACTGTATTTTGGTCAAGAGGGCTGTAGCTGAAGAGACTGTTGGTCAGTTGTGAATTGCGGTCAAGTTTGGAAATTAACACAAAAGTATTGTAAATGCCCATTACTGATGGGTTGGTTTGTATTGGTTGTGGAGGTGGGTGACAAGTTGTACTCAAACATCAACTCAGCGTTAAGACAAATGAACTAGTCGAGTAAAAAGCGAGTCGGCTGGCAAACCCAGTTCTTAAAAATTAGGTAATCAGCTGAACCTAAAAATCTCCAGAGTGGACTTGGCCAAATTACCCAACCAGTGTAAACCGGCCTGAGTGAAAAAATGTACACCCCTATAAAATGGGTAAGGTTTTTCAGAGTACAGGAAGCTGAATAGTAAAATTTCAGTTTGGAACTATAAAAAAAGATTATTTTTTCTGACCAGTTATTTGTTCAGATGTTTATTTTTTATATTTCTGAAGAGACATACATATTAATCATTCAGAGTTGCTTTTTTATATTTTTTAACCGATTTGTTATTCTAAATTTACCAATAAAGAATCAAACATATTTTTAATTCAATTTGTGACAATTATTGCAAAAGTTTGTTTAACATTAGTTGTTTTGAGGTATAACATCCAAGGTGTATTGTTCCAATGTCATATAAATGATTTTTATTATTCATTATTTAATTAGTAAGAGTTTTGGAGCTTTATTTGAATATCTAGAAATAAAATGCCATATATTAAAAATTTATTGTTTTATTTCAATCTGAAACCTTAAAACCTCGCGAGGAACATGTTGGATGTTTACAATAGGGGTGGAAGGACAACAAATGTCATCATTCAATGAATTTACAATAGTCTAACAACTAAATGTAATGTTCCTCCCCAAACCCTAAAATCCGTTTGTTAACCACTTCTTTTGTAAATACCTAAGCTTCAACTTGTTCCTCCCTAAGTATACTCCTTTCCCTTCAGATAATAAACATTTATCAATTAATAAAATGACGAAATGTATTAAGATATTGACTTGTTAAACATCTTTAAATTACTTTTGGTGATATGCTCTGTTAGAATGATGTGCAAAAAAGCATTTACTTAAAGCAAACGTTATAGTAAGCATTTTCTTTAAATTTTATTAATAAAAATGACTTTTTTCTTGCTTCCGGGTAACTACTTGAGCTTAAAAAAGTGAAAGAATAACTGATGTGAACATGGAACTGTTGGCGTTCATCATTTTGGACTTAATATATAATTTGAATCATTCAACTCAAGTTGTATTGTATAGATATATGAATCCAGAACATAGCACTGATTAACTTTTTCACTAACAGTGGAATACATCTTAATACTTGTATTTCGGTAGAAAAAATTGAAAATAATTTTTAATTTATTGCCACTGGGCATATTTTAAAATCTCAAATAAGAAAATCAAGCATAGAAATGTGCTTTTTCTTAGAAAGAGATTTTTCGTGAGAGTGAAGAAGACCAACACTCTTGACTCATCCATTCTAAACGTGTGAATAATTTACACAAGATCTAACCAAAAGCAAAGATAGATAGACAGATAAACAGGTTATTTGATCATTAGTCCAAGTACAGGAAATGAATCATGTCAATACATAAAACATAAACATTATCAAAATAATTTATACATATATACCAGAATCCAGTCAATTTAAGTGAGATCATTCTATTAATAACAAGCAATACATTATATTAAATAAATAATGAGCAATAAGCTTTAGCAACTCAATGACAATGCTGCAAAAAGTTATATTTTTATTATTGCGAGGAGAGCAATCAAAATTGGCATTTATAATGAGGAACTCAAAAATAAATCAACAGTAGACATCTATTGTTCTCTAATTTTGCTTTTGACAAACCCCGTATCTCCCAAAAGTTGTGGCAGAGAAGTGAGCACCCTCTCCCCACAACCCAAACACTGACTTGGGTGGGTGCACCCATCTGATATGTTGTAAACTGCAACACTCCAGCACGTGCCCCCCTCCCCCCAACATAAAAAAGTTTATTTTTGTAGCCGCCGACCAACAAGGAAATTCCAAATAAAAATTATTTTCTCAACTCACAAGTCATTTCAACCAATAGCTTTTAAGTAAACCGATTATTTTTACCATATTAATTGTTAACATTCACTTTATATTCAATAATTATTACAATTATTAGATATGAGATAAATCATTCGGCTAAACAAAGAGGTTGGACAAAGTTTATACTTTCGTTGAGTATTCCCCGTCTTTTTATTCTTTGACTGAACGAAGATTGGTCACCTTGTGCGCTGTGCACTTGTCATTCTGTCATGATTAAGTCATCCACTCCCCTAGCAAAACCGTCTTTGTCTAGCCGGACACGTGCTAGTTTGTGCTAAAGGGGGATGAACCCCCAAAAAATGGGGTTTTTGGGTTTTTTACATAGAAAAATAAAATTTATCGAATTTTTGTTGGCACAATTGAATTCAGCTCAAAAAACAAACAATTTAGTATTTTGAATCACTGCTCTATGTCCATTGGTTACCGAGATATTGAAAGTGGTAAACGCAGTACGTTGTCCCTATGTTAACCTTATGGGAAATAAGTAAAATTCTATCTCGTTTATTTCTCAACATATCTTGATAAAACTTGGTAAATGGCTTCTTCTAGTTCAGATCTACTAAATATTGAATTAAAACCAACCAGTTTAAACATACCTGTAGCAGCAAACCTGCATACTCATTCCCCATGTTAATCTTATGGAGCTTACAAAAACATATCAAATCTCGCTATGTTAGATAAAAATATATTGTTTTGCATTTGAAATTCGCTGAGTATGCAGGTCTGCTGCAACGGGGGTATTTTTAGGTTATAGGCCTAGTTATAAATAACTGGCACTTGAAACATTCTCTGACGGACTGCCCTTCTACTTTGGAAGAAAACATCAGGGAGTGTAGTAATACCAGCAGAAACAAGATTAAAAATGAATATAAAACAATTTAATTGTTGCAAAAGTACAAAAACGTAATATTGTTACATCCACATGTGGTGCTTAAAACGTTATTCTACCCACTTCTTTTGGTGGCAATTTCCAGGCCTTGGCTTCCTAGTTTTTAAAATACATAGGGTAATCCAATATTTCTATATTCATTCCTGGTCTTATCCTTCCACTTTCCAATATTTACACATTGACCGCGCAAGACGCGGATCCGCGTCACGAACGACTAGCGCCAGCCGCGCACGACGAAAATCCGCGTCGCAGTCACTTTTAATTGTTTCGTGTGGGCTCAGCAGTCAGTTGTCGGGTGGGATCTATATCACTTGTGCGCGTCGGGCAGTTCCCACCGTTTCGTTCTGTGTTCGCCGCGTCCCGATCCATCGACTCGTTCGGTTTCTGCGATCGTTTTATGGTTATATTTTATTACCTGCATTATTATTTACGTTATTATTTTATTATTTACATTATTATATGTTCCATATTAAATTTTTATTTCATTTAATATGTTTCCATCAATAAAATCTCATGAAAAGTGTTTGTTGTACAGTTTTTTCACCTTTTGTTCTAGATAAATATATACATGTAATAAATTAAAATTTTGAATGGTAAAAACTATAGAAATCGCATATTTGAGACGCTAGGACTCGAAATAAATAACTGTACTCAGGTTATATTGTTGGCTGAATTTAAATAATATATTGAAAATAAAATTTTCGGAAGCTGGAAAAATTGCCCCAGACGCTGACGACGCGGATCCGCGTCCCGAAAATTACTTCACCGATTTTTGAGAAAAAGGATGTTTGACGAGCAAAAAAACACATTTCTGTCTTCCTGGAACTATTTTCAGGTAATTAGAATAAAAACAAATTTTAACATTTTTGGAACGCAATTAATTATAGGCCTAAACATTTTCAGCAGTCAATGTGTTTACTTCACGTCTTTTATTTTTATTTACGCGATTTTGGTCCTTTGGGTGGCAGCGCAAAGATCGGCGGAGATTCCATCTTTCGGCGAATAGAACGTTATTCCCCAGAAATTTCGTGCAGTCCTGCGAAGCACGCAAACTTTGACAGACGAAATCAGGGCTACCAAAACAAAATATACAATGGTGTAGCTCATGTCCTAGAGAACCTTCTTCACTGAATATCTCCGATTTTGAAGTTTTGTCGCTTAGAACGTTTTACGGGGGACCCCTTCAATTGATATCCTATGTCAATCTATAGATCTTATGCAAGAGTTAGACTACATAGAACTCATCGAAATCTTTTTAGTTTGGAAGTAATCTTAATTTGATCTGAGATCCCACGATCCCACCCTTAACCGGTCATTCACTGATACACTCACCCTACTGAGCTTTAATTGTAGTAAAACAAAGGATTTTTGCCGATGGCGGTTAAAGATGGGTGTTAAAAATGACCATAAAACTCAATCACGCGTACAGATTACGGTTAAACGGCGCGAGTAACTGCTCGAACCTCTTGTATTTTTACAAACTTCAAGTCGAGTCAAATAGTGTAAACACGGCTCGGAAAAAACTCGATCCTCCAGTACTCGTACTAATACCGGAACAGGTATCGGCACACGTCAACGATGTCACCAGCTCTGCTCTGTATGAATGTTCGCTCACCAGACAAAATATTTTATTTTGTCTTGCCTAACTGTGCTATGACATTGCAGGCTTAGATAAAAGAAGCATCAGAAAAAATCGCTTACTTAAAATTATTTTAGATGGTTTACAGTTCGTGAGTATTTAGAATAAACAAAAAAATAATCAATGACGATGCTGTTTAATTACTTTCAAATTTAGAGATTAGAAGCTAAAAAATAACATGAGTTTGGTCGAATTCAGAAATAAAAAGCTAAAAATAACAACATAAATTTGGTCGAACAAAGAAAATAATCAAAAATATGGCAAACCCACATCTGCGGGTACCACTACTTGGGAGTGACAGAATTTACTACAACCCGTGAATTTGAGAAATTGCGCGGTTCGAGAAGCTGCGGAAGCGACTCGACCGAGCGTCGAGGCGTCGAGAGTCGCGCCGAGCTGCTGGAACGCTCCTGAACACTACTCTAGCAGATCCGCGAGTTTAGCGATCAATGCTTCGTGTGCCGTTAGAGCACTCACTCCCGAGAATGATGGGCCAGCTGCAGTGTATATATTCGGACTGTTAGGTCCACTTGTACTTGCGTTTTTAGGCTCTTTTTGGACGGTTATAAAAATATCAGAACAGTTCAGTAGCCTAAGAAACATAGTGTTTTTATGTTTTAAAAATTATAAATTACGTGATTAAGAATGAAAATATTTACTATTTATCCTAAATAATTCACAGTCATAAGTCAAAAATAGTTAGTTCGCAGACTTTAAAGCTTGTGACACCGGCGACCCCTATCGGCGTGCGGAAGAACTGTTTCAACGACGCGTTCTTTCAAGTTCAAGCATATCGTTTACCTGTCATGGAACTCATCAGGCAAATCGATGGGCATGTGTAGATCGCCCGAGTTTGGATTGGGTGACGTCGTGACGCCTGTTGCGTATTAATAATCAATTCTTGATGTAAAGGCGAATAATCTCGATCAAACTGGATCTTTTGATAAATATGGAGCAGGTTTCAGGCTAAAGCATTTCATCCTTACTTTTTTTTATTTATCTTTATGCCATATATGTTATGAATGAGGATTATTGAGTGTGTTAACAACCTTTTAATCTTTACTTGACTTCATGGTGAGGCTATACATACATGTCACGTCACGGCCGGAATCGAATGCTCCGAGGAGCATAGGCCCTACACTGCCGAATCGGCCGAATGTAGACGTGACGTGACGTGACGTGACCATGACGTGACTTGGCGTGTATGTATAACCTCTACCAAAGTCCATTCGGCCATTCGGCTGTTGGAAAATATATTTTATTCTGAAAACTGTCCAAAGTGTTGTTTATGGTGTTCATAGTTTATATTATTATTATTTATACTATTTAATTTTTCGTAATTAATATCGCTTATAATTTTGTCATTAAGATGTATCATCTTGAAATTTTCATTTAAAGATGATATTTTCGTGTTACTATGGGTGCCAATACCAAACCTTCAGTTTGGTTGAACAGTGTATTTTATTAAGCTTGTAATCATAAAAATTAATATCCATCAAAATTATCTATGTTTTATAAACTTATTTAATACGCCAAGGGTACTTACTTTTATGCTTTTTCCCGCGACTTTGTATTTTACATCCTGTGCGGATGCGAATGAGGACGTTGCATACCATGCTGATGCGAATATGTATAGCATTCCCCTTCGGAACCGCCGCGCCAGGCCGAATGTTACATGTGGACTTGACGTGTATGTATAGCAGCACTATTGGTTGATGACTTGAACTGGTTTGAAAAAATTATGTAAAAGGCTATTAACAAGATTGTTTTAAATATTGATTGCAAGTTACAAGAACAGCTGCATTGGAGATTAGAAGAGCCCAGATACGATAGATTACTTATTCCTCTTCAATGTAATATTTTTTTAAAGTAGGTACTGTACTGTTGTTTTATAATTTAATTAAAATTTTTTTCATATTTTAGTACTAAACACATACAATAGTTACACCTAAAGTTTGTATGCATAAACTAGAAGAACCCGTGGCTTCGCTCACGATTAAAATTAAACATACCCATCACCCATCAATTATATAGTTTTGCTTTCTCATTTATTTTTCTTGTTGTAAAATCTACTTCTTTGAACATATCAAATGTACTTCCATAAAGCAAAAATAGTTTTTAGAAATTCGCTCTTAGTACGCAGGTCTGCTACGACGGGGGTATTCTATTCCTGCATAAAGTGCCTGTCTATACAAAAAATGTGACCATATCCAACGCTCCACCAACAAAGCCCCAAATGGTGTTGCTGCCCTGGGTAGGCTCATGCCCAATATCGGCGATTCTTCCTCTTGCAGGTGCTTTTTGCTTGTATCGGCCAGTGGCGTATATAAGGGGGGGCCCAGGGGGCCCGGGCCCCCCCCCGAAATTAAAAAGGTAAAAGAAAAAATAGGGAATTAAATAGCGTGAATTATTTAGATAAATTATATGCAAGATGTTATCAGCAGCAAGCAGAATATCGAGAATGGAGAATGCATTAATTTCGAGCAACATGGATTTGCAATGACCTTATCCGGTATCTTCCACCTGATATAGTTTTGTTATATCAGACTACACTATTGTTTTGCGTGAGTCGATGTACTCAAGGTGAGTGGGGTGCAAAAGCTTTTTTTTTGGCCTGGGCGCTGGCGCTGAGTCGTTCATTATTCGGGGTAATGGTGGAATCGGATCATAAGAAAGAGAAGACGTAAAGGGCGTTATGAGTTTTGTTAAAAATATTTGCGAAATGACGGCCGCGAAACGTCCGTCAGTTTTACCGACAGTTTTACAGCCGAGGGGTTTAACGTGGCTGCCATACCGCCGAGTACGTCCTCTATGTCACAACCGAGAGTACCGGCTACGATACAACCGTTATATTTTATTGCCGCGAAGTGACCGTGGGACTTTTCCGATCGCTACAAATCCGAAAGATTTGTTTTTGTTCTGTAACACAAACAAGATTCGTAGGCTGCAAATAATCGATGTATTTGTCGTCCTCGAAACGACCGAGATACTTGCTTGCCATCCGCTGTAAAAACGACCGATTTTTTTTACCATGACATGGCCAATATATACGTCGGCCGCGAAAAAAGCGAGAGACTTGTCGGACGCAATACGACCAAGAGATCTGCCGGCGGCAATACAAGCAGGCAATTTACCGGCCGCAAAACGAGCGAGTAATTTTTTGTCTGCGGGACGAACGTGCGATTTTGTGGAAAAAATACGACCGAGGGATATGAGGGCCATGGGGAGGCATACTTGATGGCCATAATGCGACAGGTATTTCCGAGATTTTTCGGCTGCGATGCTACCGAGAGATTTGCTGGCCGCGAAACGAGCGAGCGATCTTCCGGTCATAAAACGGCCGAGAGATTTTCTAGCCGCGATGTAAATGACTATTTCCGGCCACGATATTACCGAAAAATTCGTTTATTGTGATTCGATCGAGAGATTTGCCGGCCGCGATGACGATACCAACGATGAAAACGGCTGTATTCCGTTTCGTTTTAACTCAAGCATCAAAATTCCCGATCAAGTGTTTAAATTTATTATTTTCCCCCTACTTTTAGCGAATTTCTCCTACAGGAAAGAAGCTATTACCGTAGGGCTCATGGTAAGATATAAGTTCGGGGCCATCATAACCTTTTGTTATGGGTCCGGAGACACCAAGAACACCATTCGTTCAAATTTATGACGTGGTGGTGGAATTTTTTCGTTAGTTTTTGATGACGTGTAGATTTTTTATTCAAGCATTTGAAACTGGCTGAGTATGCAGGTCTTCTCCAACAAGGGTATTATCGAATTGCCGACTGGTAGGCACCCTGCAAAGGATTTACAGAGATTTTACGGCCACGATGCAACCGGCCGACTCTTGACTACGGAACGGCCGAGATAAAAAGAAGGCAATAATGAAGCTTTGGTAGCCACGAACTGGCCGAGAAATGATCGCGGCGAAACAATCAAGACAATTCCAGACAGCAGCAATGCGACCAAGAGATTTTTTGGCTAAAAAATAAATCAATCACTCTTGTTTACGGATTGTTAATATTAGATGTTATCAAATTTTTACATTTGGAAGAATACTACAATATTTGTATAATTTTATTTTGTGAGGCCTTTCGCCAGCTGGCATCAGCAGACATGTATACAAACACAAATATTGGTGTTTGTAATGTTAAAAAAATCAGGTTTAGCTAATAAATTATAATCCCAAAGTATTGGGCAGAGCAAGTGCCTCCTTCCCCCCTAATTACGCCAATGATTAGGTCTGGCAAATTGTCACGTTTTGGAGGAGGGGCGGCGACAATTACTTTGGGCCCATGGGCGAAAAAATCTTAAATCTTGCCCTGGCCCCCCCCCGAAAATAATTTCTATATACGCCACTGGTATCGGCTGTCCAGTCGATCTTGCTATCAGGTGAAGAGGATTGCGCTCACACACTCAAGAGGCCAATTTACAGAGACAAACGCCGAGAAGCATTTATGGCCGTTTCTGCTTAACGCACGGTACCTGAGCTTGCCCTGATGATGATCATGGGGCACAATAGAAGGAACGGCACCCTTGGCTTTTTCGACGGCACTTTGAATCTGCTCGCATATTAACATATACCCTTAATTAGAATTTTATTATGCACCCCCGTCGCAGCAGACCTGCGTATTAGAAATCCTATTTCTTATGAAGGCATACGTGTTAGAGGAACCATAGAACAAGGCTTGAAATTTTATTCACTGTAAAAGATCATTTTCTTAAGGTTTTAGGGTGTACCTTCAACAAAAAATTACATGCCACTCCAGCAATTAATAAAAAGTGCTGTCTTACGTTTTTAGACTCTATATTAAACAAAAAGATTGAATGAGCCGTCCCGGCAATTTTTAAATTGCTGTAGATCAAATTAAATTAATTATTTACAGTAGCACACTCTTCCTCTTTAAATAGCAGTTAGTTGTCATAAAAAAGAATTCCTTCAAGTATAAGTGATCAGTGAACACTGGAGTCCTTCAGTAATCAGTTATTTATTTTATGTTATACTACATACCAGCATTTTATAATAGTGTATTGCACTTTGAAAAAATGCAAATTTCTCATTCGTTAACCACCTGGCACCAAGTAACAAATCTTCATGTAAACGAATACAATTAAATATCAGAAAGAAATACCATTAATTTACATCACCTGTTTTAAATTTTACTTTCACATGTTTTGTTAGTAAACAAATCTAACTCAAATTCTTTCAAAATCCCTGACATGGGTACCTTTAGACGGTCTCAGGGCTAAGCCCTGAAAGTTATCACGAAATTGAAGGTGTATAAACCTACTCCATGAAATTCTACATGTCTCTACCAAGTTACGTGGCCATCGGTCCAGCGGTGTCTGAGTTTATCAATGCTATATATATATATATATATATATATATATATATATATATATATACCAACATCCTCTTTTATACTTATAGATAACACCATCACCTAGTATTTAAAAGCCAGGAAACTTATTTGATGCTCAGCTGTAACTATTTGCCAGAGACCAAAACAAAAATATCTGGAAAATATAAAGAGGTTAATTTTTTGTTTGGGTGTTCAAGAACAAAATTCTAAATTTATGGTGTTTTCCTAAATTGTTATTAATTTTTAGTAAGGTTGTTAATTTTACATGGTAAGTATTGGCTAGTGAAATTTTCATACTATGGTATCTAAATTGAGTAAGTAAGTTATTACGTTGTTGAAACTAGGCTTCATTTTTTAGAGTACAATCAAGTTAGACTGCTAAATGAAGTTCAGCAAAAAACAGTTTAAAATAAATGTGTATTTATTAAAAGTCCCCTACTCTCCTTATTACTTTATTAATGAAGGCAAATCAACCTCCATGAACATTTACATGATTAGTAAATAAATTGAAAAGGGGGTGGGACTTTTAAGACACGCACAGTATTTACTACAAACCTTTTTCTAATATTAGCCGACAAAATAAATTCATGCAAATATTAATCAATTTGAAAATTATCTTTCAAATCAAAGCCGTAGCCAGGAAATATTTTCGGGGGGGGGGGGGGTTTGGACAGGGCCGGCGGGTGAATGTCCGGCTCGGCTAAAGCGGTGGCCTTTTTTTTACTCGCGTGAGTGCTTTTCGGCACCTTTCTTTATCGTCATTTTGGACCCTTTTGGGCTGTTTACGGGCCCCTCTACGTTTGCTCGGGGGGTTTCGCCTATTTCGGGGGGGGGGGGGGGTTCGCCCCCATTTTCTACGTTTCCAATGATATTTCTACTATTTCGGGGGGGGGGGGTTCTGACCCCCTAACCTCCCCATTGGCTACGGGCTTGATTCAAATGAGCATATTGAGCATGTAATGTAATCAAATGAGCATTTCCCCCTCCAGTATTCTGTTTGTAACATCTTGACTTTTAAACTCTAATAAAAAAGTAAAATCTCTCTGAAAATAAGTAAATAAATATCGCCATGATTTAAATAAACTTTTGTCTTTGTTGTAATAAAATCAACTCTACCCAACGTAAAAACTTTACCTACGTACGTCCTGCCAAACTTTATTCTCTCCTCTTCTTACCACCATACTGGGAAAAATCACTGGATTTATGATATTATTTTATATTCTCCAAATACATACAAAGGAGACTTCTGATAATGGCGCTTATTTCATAATGCGGTGCCATTCCTGAGGAGATCCTTATAATTTGTACTATAACACAGGAGTGATTCCCTTTTTGGCCCTTTGCTACAGAAGAGATGATTCCCTTTTTTCGAAACATAAGGATTTGTCCTTGCTAGAACAAGAAAATCACATTTTGATAAATAAGCTTTCACAATATTTTTCCGAACTTCATTTGATCATTAATTCCAAGAAATCAAACTACATTTTCTTCTCAACAGACTCTAAAAAAAGATTTATGGATAGGGAGGTTGTGGTTGCTCCTTCTGTCTGCTTGGATGAGGAATTTTTGGAGATTTCAGAAAAAGTAGACTACTTGGGTGTGAGGTTGGACGGTGGTCTCTCCTGGAATGATCATGTTAGTAAACTTGCTAACATCCTCTCTGGGAATGTCTTTGTTTTAAGAAACATTGCACTATTGAATTGTCTTTATTTGTCTAAATTAGTATATTTTAGCTTAATCGAAAGTCATTTAAGGTATTCTATTGTGCTTTGGGGAAATTCTAGTAAGCAGAACCTAGAAAAAATGTTTGTTATTCAGAAGAGGGCTATTCGTGCTGTGTTGAAACTTAGACCACGTGACTCTTGTCGCCAACATTTCATAGATTTAAGTATTCTGACTGTTCCCTCTCTTTTTATGTTTGAAACCATTTGCTATGTTAAAGAAAACAATCTTATCCAGCCTCACAATCATTCTTACCATACTAGAAACAGACACTTGAATCCCTCAATCCAACATCGTCTTAGATTGTTTGAAACCAAACCGGAATATGCTGGCTTAAAACTCTTTGTCAAATTGCCCCAAAGTTTAAAAGTCCTTAACGACATCAAAAAATTCAAAACTCAGTTGAAAAGTTATTTGTTAAAAGAATGTTTTTATAGTGTCCCTATGTAGGCATCATCCTCCAAGTGGTTATCCTTGAAATTCCTACCACCTACCATTAACCATCCATTTCGAGACCTTAACAATGCTTCCTGCTGCATAAACATAGCCTAAGTTGACGGATCTTATGCCCCAGAAGAGGAGTCTTCAAGATTACTTCAAGGTACAAGGTACAAGGTATTCGAGTGTATGCAGAGGAGCGTATTCACAGTAGAGAGAAGCTTACCAAGAATGCACTTGCCACCTTGTTAGCAATGAAATGGTGGCTATTTAGCGTCGACCTTACTGTGTGGCTCTAAAGCATGGTACCATGATAATTTTTCGTTTTGGGCCCCTCAGATGTGAATAAAAACGTTATACCTATTTAAAAGAGTTAGGTACACTATATGTGTATATGTGTTGGCACTAAAGCGCTCGCCATTTTTGTCTGATTTTCAGGAAATTTGTCAGGAAATCCCTTCATATGATTTCTGGGCCAAAAGTTGGTTGGGCAAACCCTTAAAGCTACTATATAAAGAGATAAATACCCAAAATTTTGGGGTTTTGGGTCCAAAAAGGTTAATGTATTCCCCGGATGCAACTTGAATGCATATTTGATTAAGACAATAAAAGTTCAACGATTGAGAGCCCTCTCCTAAAGTCAAAGGACCAAAAGCAACCGATTTACGAGCAAAAAATGTGAATTTGCGACACATAGTACCTTACGGGATTTTGCTCTCTATCAGCCTTAGTTATCATCCGTTTACATTAAAATTTGGTAGATATATTTCCTTAGATCTAAATAACTATCTAATTGGCCAGTAAATAAGTTGGGGGAATATCCTTTCCTACTTTTATGAGGGTATAAAGCCAAAAAAGTGGAGTTTTGGGTCTTAAATAGGCGATTTAAGCCCTGAAATTAAAATTCGCCCTGCCATATCAGTTTGCTGCGTCAGTAGACATACTCGGTGCATCTGACCCGAGGCACGTGTGGATCATGGTATAACTTGAACTTTTGCTCAGCTAAACTGTGTAACTAACAAACCCTATATACATAGGTAGCTAGAGTAGACGTTTGACGGCCATACAATTATCATACATATCAACGATTACCATTTGGAGTTTACAATAATTAATTAATTGTTAGGTGCTTGTTGGATAGGCTTAAATGACCTCAGTTTTGAGAGCATCCACAATTTCAGAGGTCTCTTTTAAAAATCAAACCTTATGACCTTATAAAGGGTGATGACCGTCACAGTCATTATCAGCCTTCATTAAATCGTGATAAGTTTAATGTACAAAATTATACAAATTAAAGGTTGTCCATGACAGTCTGTGTTAAAAACTAATAAATTTATAATTTTGTTCTTTACAGGTAATAAACGATAAAAAGTAACGGATTGGAACTCAAGGCTTGAGTATGAGTGCGGAAGTTGAGGAAATCATGCCGCCAAGTGAGTTGGCACCAGAGAAACCGGACAGCGAAGTTCCGGAAGGCGATGACGCCGTGGAAGCGGATTCACCAGAAGAACCGTCAGCACCACCCAAAGGATCAAGTTCCAGCAGTCCGTCGGACCAAGAACCAAAAGGGCCACGACCGAGTAATCCTCCGGACCAAGAACCGAAAGGACCACGACCGAGTAATCCTCCGGATCAGGGACCGAAAGGACCACGATCGAGTTTCAGCAATCCGCCGGATCAGGGACCGAAAGGACCACGAGCGAGTGTCAGCAAAGCTGCAGATCCGTCTGATCCGCTCCCACCAAAGTCTCCCGGCTCCAAAGTCAACTTCCACAGACCGCCTGCTCGACCTGTGGGTGGAGGCCATAAGTCTACGGTGAGGTTTTATTGACATGTTGGTTTGGATAAGTTTTGTATGATTAAGTATTTATTTTGGTCTTTGATTTTAAGTTAGCTCCGTAATTGTATTCAGTAAATCAGTCCAGCCTTTTGGCTCTAATACGAGAAAAACGTTGAATAATTTTTACAAGGCCCCCCTTTTGTAAATTTCTCGATTCTAGTTAATCAGCTAGCGGAGTCATCTAGTAATTATTTTGATCTAGCTAATCTATATGTTTTTACAAAAAGAAAAAACATTTAGATTGTTTTTGGGTTTTGGTATGTCCATGCACCCAAAAGAACGAGCACCACGACCGAAGCTACCGGCTGAAGCTGAGCCGGCTGGCATCACGGCTGAAACTGATTCATTCTTACCAAAGTTTTTCGGCAGATGCAGTGTCAGTTGGGCCAGGCAACATTCTTACCAACGTTTTTCGGCAGATGCAGCGTCAATTGTGCCAGGCAACATTCTTACCAAAGTCTTTTTGGCAGATGCAGCGTCAGTTGGGCCAGGCAACATTCTTATCAAAGTATTTCGGCAGTTGCAGCGTCAGTTGGGCCAGGCAACATTCTTACCAAAGTTTTTCGGCAGATGCAGCGTCAGTTGGGCCAGGCAACATTCTTACCAAAGTCTTTCGGCAGATGCAGCGTCAGTTGTGCGAGGCAACATTCTTACCAAAGTTTTTTCGGCAGATGCAGCGTCAGTTGGGCTAGGCAACATTCTTACCAAAGTCTTTCGGCAGATGCAGCGTCAGTTGTGCCAGGCAACATTCTTACCAAAGTCTTTCGGCAGATGCAGCGTCAGTTGTGCCAGGCAACATTCTTACCAAAGTCTTTCGGCAGATGCAGCGTCAGTTGGGCCAGGCAACATTCTTTCCAAAGTATTTCGGCAGATGCAGCGTCAGTTGGGCCAGGCAACATTCTTACCAAAGTCTTTTGGCAGATGTAGCGTCAGTTGGGCCAGGCAACATTCTTACCAAAGTCTTTTGGCAGATGTAGCGTCAGTTGGGGCAGGCAACATTCTTACCAACGTTTTTCGGCAGATGCAGCGTAAGTTGGACCAGGCAACATTCTTTCCAAAGTCTTTCGGCAGATGCAGCATCAGTTGTGCCAGGCAACATTCTTACCAAAATCTTTCGGCAGATGCAGCGTCAGTTGGGCTAGGCAACATTCTTACTAAAGTTTTTCGGCAGATGCAGCGTCAGTTGGGCTAGGCAAAATTCTTACCAAAGTCTTTCGGCAGATGCAGCGTCAGTTGGGCCAGGCAACATTCTTACCAAAGTATTTCGGCAGTTGCAGCGTCAGTTGGGCCAGGCAACATTCTAACCAAAGTTTTTCGGCAGATGCAGCGTCAGTTGGGCCAGGCAACATTCTTACCAAAGTCTTTCGTCAGATGCAGCGTCAGTTGTGCCAGGCAACATTCTTACCAAAGTCTTTCGGCAGATGCAGCGTCAGTTGTGCGAGGCAACATTCTTACCAAAGTTTTTTCGGCAGATGCAGCGTCAGTTGGGCTAGGCAACATTCTTACCAAAGTCTTTCAGCAGATGCAGCGTCAGTTGTGCCAGGCAACATTCTTACCAAAGTCATTCGGCAGATGCAGTGTCAGTTGTGCCAGGCAACATTCTTACCAAAGTCTTTCGGCAGATGCAGCGTCAGTTGGGCCAGGCAACATTCTTACCAAAGTATTTCGGCAGATGCAGCGTCAGTTGGGCCAGGCAACATTCTACCAAAGCTTTTTCGGCAGATGCAGCGTCAGTTGGGCCAGGCAACATTCTTACCAAAGTATTTCGGCAGTTGCAGCGTCAGTTGGGCCAGGCAACATTCTACCAAAGCTTTTTCGGCAGATGCAGCGTCAGTTGGGCCAGGCAACATTCTTACCAAAGTCTTTCGGCAGATGCAGCGTCAGTTGTGCGAGGCAACATTCTTACCAAAGTTTTTTCGGCAGATGCAGCGTCAGTTGGGCTAGGCAACATTCTTACCAAAGTCTTTCGGCAGATGCAGCGTCAGTTGTGCCAGGCAACATTCTTACCAAAGTCTTTCGGCAGATGCAGCGTCAGTTGTGCCAGGCAACGTTCTTACCAAAGTCTTTCGGCAGATGCAGCGTCAGTTGGGCCAGGCAACATTCTTTCCAAAGTATTTCGGCAGATGCAGCGTCAGTTGGGCCAGGCAACATTCTTACCAAAGTCTTTTGGCAGATGTAGCGTCAGTTGGGCCAGGCAACATTCTTACCAAAGTCTTTTGGCAGATGTAGCGTCAGTTGGGGCAGGCAACATTCTTACCAACGTTTTTCGGCAGATGCAGCGTAAGTTGGACCAGGCAACATTCTTTCCAAAGTCTTTCGGCAGATGCAGCATCAGTTGTGCCAGGCAACATTCTTACCAAAATCTTTCGGCAGATGCAGCGTCAGTTGGGCTAGGCAACATTCTTACTAAAGTTTTTCGGCAGATGCAGCGTCAGTTGGGCTAGGCAAAATTCTTACCAAAGACTTTCGGCAGATGCAGCGTCAGTTGGGCTAGGCAACATTCTTACCAAAGTATTTCGGCAGATGCAGCGTCAGTTGGGCCAGGTAACATTCTACCAAAGTTTTTTTTGGCAGATGCAGCGTCAGTTGGGCCAGGCAACATTCTTACCAAAGTATTTCGGCAGTTGCAGCGTCAGTTGGGCCAGGCAACATTCTTACCAAAGTATTTCGGCAGTTGCAGCGTCAGTTGGGCCAGGCAACATTCTAACCAAAGTTTTTCGGCAGATGCAGCGTCAGTTGGGCCAGGCAACATTCTTACCAAAGTCTTTCCTCAGATGCAGCGTCAGTTGTGCCAGGCAACATTCTTACCAAAGTCTTTCGGCAGATGCAGCGTCAGTTGGGCCAGGCAACATTCTTACCAAAGTCTTTCGGCAGATGCAGCGTCAGTTGGGGCAGGCAACATTCTTACCAAAGTCTTTCGGCAGATGCAGCGTCAGTTGGGCCAGGCAACATTCTTACCAAAGTTTTTTTGGCAGATGCAGCGTAAGTTGGGCCAGGCGATAAACAGAGCGAGCCGCTACCTGCCCAACTGCCGAGGGTGCGAGAGGTGGGTGTACGCCGCGGTCTACGTGGCGCTGTACACGCTGCTCATGCTGTTCCGCATGTCCACCTTCAGCTTCATCCTGGTCATGATCTACACGGTGCTGTTCACGCTGCTCGTCCTACGCTACTACGGCCACGGTCCGTTGGCCAACGCTTTCGGTCCAACGCGTTCTCCGTTGAGGAGATGATTGTACTGTCTTCAAGCTTTATGATGCCTTTTGAATAAGAATAAATATTGTGATGTGTACTGGTGAACGGTTTTTTTGTTGGTGTAAAGTTTTGTATTGTTGAGTATAACTTTTAATATACCGATGGCCATCTTCTGTTCAAAGCATGGCGTTTGAACTGCAACATCACTTTGCCAATTATTAAAAATAAATAAATAAATCTTTATTTAGCCAAAAAACAAAGGTACACACAACTGCATAAAAGTTCCCAGGTACAACTGTTATACAGCACAACTAAAACGTAGGTTTAAGTTACACAACGAGAAACCAGTACTGTGAAAAAATTGGGACTATTTACAAGATAAAAAAGTACAACACTCAGATAGAGAAAATATCACAGCATCATATACAGTTTACTAACAAACAACAAGTAAGCAAAAAATAAAATACAAAAAATACAAGCTATACTGGAAAAAACAGGTTTTAAGGCAAAATGAATAGGGATCCCGCAGGAAGACCTGATTTTTTAGGATCGCCATCACGTGAATCTACTATATATTTGTCAAATACCACTCACCTATCATCGCACAGCCCAAACGACTTGACCTAGAACCTTGAAATTTTGTGTGGGCGTTCCTTTAAGGGCGTAGGCATCCGCTAAGAAAGGATTTTACAAAATTCGAAGTTTCAAGGGGTTTTTGGCGAGGTTGAATTTTTCAAATTTTCCCATTTAAAAGTGTTATGGACGATCTTTTGTTTACATTTTCAATGTTCATTCAATCAGCCAGCTGAGTTAGCTTCACAAATGTACATACGCTGTTACAGCTGATTATAAATGTATTTCTTTCATCACGGTTTTACTATTCTTTTGTTGATTTATTTAATGGACATAATTATGTACTATATAAATGTTACATTTAGTTTAGTTTTAGTATCTTATCTGTTTAATCATAAATTCAGTATATGGAAACATATTTATTTCGACAGCGGGAGTTGTAATTATGTTGTACGATGACTTGGCGTTTAATCTAATTCGACATCTATAGTTTAAAACCTGAAGAGCGTACTCCCTTTTTTGGTTGAGTCTTTAAACTAGTTCCCCGCAAGACTGGAAGAGGGGGGTACGGTAATGTTTTAGTCACTGACAGACTGTGCTGTAACAGCTTAATCTAATTCTGTGATCTATTTATATAGTAATCCTTAAGTTATGAAACTCTCTGGGTTTTAAGGTTTTTTTGGCGGAGTCAAAGGTTTGAAATATTCCTGTATAAATGTAATGGATGATATTTTGTTTGCATTTCCAATTTCATCAGTCAAGCAGAGGGTATGTATAGCTTCTCAAACGTATACGTTGTTTCAGCTTATCTATAATTTGATTCCTTTCATCATGGTTTTATGGTTGTTTTGTCAATTTATTTAGGTCATACGCACTATATAAAAGTTACATTTAGTTAAGGTTTCATCCATCATCAATTTATGTACATTAGCTGTTTAATCATAAAATGTGGCTCAATATTTATTTAGGCAACGGGAGTTACAGTTTACTGTTCCGAACATTCTGCTTTAAAATCGGTTCTGCCGTTTTTGAGTCATGGCTGAGAAAAGAAAACCTACACTATCCTATACTCTTATACGAGCAATGTTATCTTGTATGTATGTATGCTTGCTTGCTTGCTTGCTTGCACAACGATCTCAAAAACGGCTCCGAGGATTTCCTTCAAAGTCTGGAAATAAGTAATTTATGACTCAAAAACGTCTTTTATGCAGATTACTTGGCCAGAGAAAATCTAATAACGTAATAAATCGAATTTTAAAGTTGTAAGATTTTAACATTGGCCTTATGGGTTGCCGTGATAGCAACGAAAATAAACAAGGAAAGTGTAAACAAATGAAGTAATCATAACAGCTGTTTGGAATCTACAGCCATTAAGGGAAAATACAGCAAGTGGGATGAAGAGACCATAGAGCAATAAAAAAGGTTTCTATTTATCAATTTTATGACATTGAAATATTTTATAGTAACTGGATGAACTGGTAAACATGAAATAACACCGAGCAAGGCTCGGTCCACCAGGTACTCTATTGTAATGCGAGTAAATCTGTTTTTTAAAACTACAACAACGCCATAGCACGTAAGCAGACCTCTACATTAAATATTCCCTTATAACCTTTTTTTTCGTTCAGCCCCTTCAGATTCGTTAAGTCAAGGTTACAACATAATTTTTTTCGTGAGCGAAGCCACGGGAACTGCTAGTGTAAAATAAAATAAAAGGACTCAGCTAGCATTAACTCGTAACTCGAAAATGAAAAATCAAATAAAACTCACGTTTATATATTATCAATATCTCTGTGCAAACTACAAAATTAAAAACTATTTTTAAAATCCAAAATATCCATTACATCAACACACTAATTTACAAATATAACAAAACAAATCATCCTCCTAGCAGAGAAAAAAATGAGATAGTGGGCATAAAGAAAAGTAATCCAAAATCAAATTAAAAATGTTCTAGCTCCATTTCTATACCATTATCTTCAAGACATTTTATTAATTAGATATTTGTATTACCTAGTGTAACAAGTGTTATAAAAATGAAGCAAATGTTTGAAACTAACATTGAACTTTTCGTCCATAACCCACTTAAAAGCGGTAGGTAACGCAGACTCTTGCTTTGAAAAGTTTTGTAAAAATTATCTTTGTTTTATCACAGACCATATCTTTGGAATCCAAGGATATATAATTCTTGAAATTAAAATACAATATTCTGGGCTTCATTGTGAAGTTTTACAAACTCACTATATAACTATGTTAAAGAGTTTGCTAACACCCTGTAGGTTTTAACGACTTTAAATTTCGGCGATTCGGCGTTTCTAAATCAAAGACAAACGAAGTTAAAATTCTGTTAACATTTAAAAGTCTTTACACCAGTTATTTGTTTCCAACAACAGTTACACGATAAAGACTTCAATTTTAACATCACAACTATTGCAGTCTATTTATAAATTAGTTGTTCCTTTCTGATTCGACCCAGCTAATTTATTCACACACATAAAGACAGAAATAAACTCATCATGTATTATGATGTTACTGAATACATATGGATTGGAAAAATAATCGAGTACGCAGGTTTGCTGCGACGCAACAGGCCTACTTGTGCTTATGGTCCAAGCCAATGAAAAACTTAACAACTCTAGTCCTTTATAGTGCACAAGGTGACAAATTTATCCACACTGAAAAAGGTATACATATTTTACCAGCATATAAACAGTTATTTCCTATGAGCATCATGTACAGTACCTTATCTCAACATTCAATCTTAGTGCAGGAAAATAATGCAAAAAATTGCGTAGCCTAATAGAAGAATTTTCTTTTCCTACCACTGCATGGAAATAATCACATTGCTACACCTGTAAACAGTACGCAAAACCGTTCATATTTCCGCTTTAATTTCATTCCCGCTCGCTAAATCAGGGTTACTTATTAGGTTAAGGTCCCAAGCAGCACAATTAGTATAAAATACGTCAATTAAAATACGTGGCACACGAGAGAGATAACTATGACATCAAACACCAAAGACCAGTTTCTATTGGTCAGAAATCCCCATCGATGGAAATCCCATGACGCTCACCGTATTCTAAATTATGGTTGCTTTGCTCTAAATCAGCTGATTTCACAGTCGGCGTTTCTATCTCAACTACCGGTTCGTTCCAAAAGAATAAGCAAACATAACCTCAATGAACTTTTGTGTACAGGTTAAGTTAAACTGTTTAAATAATGGTGGAAGGAAAAAATATTGTGTGTATTACGAGCACAAATAGTCATTGCCGCTCTCGAAATGTTTGGCCACACTCAGCTAACGCTTCGTGCGGCCACATACAATTCTCGAGCGGCAATGACATACTTTGCGCTCTTAGGCCCTAATACACAAATAGCTATTAACAGGCTGACAATTGGTGGAGAAGTCGTACATACAGCTGGAATCATCATACTAAAATTCCCAAAAATCTAACTTGGGCAACATGCCGCCATCTTGAAAAACCCATTTCCGGTCCGTGTTTCTCTACATTTTTTTAATACTACAAAAACCATAAGAGATACTAAAAACAGGGAAAATGACTTTTTTAGGAAATAAAGTTTTCAAAAAAGGAGTACCTATAAATATGTACAAAAAGTATTGATAATAATTGTTGATATTATTAATTTACTAAAATGTTATAATTCTAAGAACCCTCCCATAAGGAATACATGTAAAATGTGATGTAAAATTCATTCCCTATGGGGCGAGTCCCTTTGACCTTATGAATAATAAATTATATCCATGTAATTCTGATAAAAACGTCAGTTATTTGACACCTCAAGACATTTAAACTAATAAAGGCGTGGGTAAGCGCATAAAAAAGATATTCCTTGATAATTTGTACAAATATTACCTCCAACTTTGAACCAATTTTGATGTATCGGGTGTTAAATAACAAACATTTTTATCAGTTTTTATCAAAGTTTTACTGATGAAATAGTTTCTTCATGGACTAAGCTTGTTTACGTTTTAAATGTCATCGAAGATTTGAAATGAAAAATTTTAAAGTTACTAGTTTTAATATATAGTGCTTTCAAACTTTGTTCAGACTATCAAAAGGCACTACTACGAGAAAAAATAGGAGTGAGTGTGAAGTTTCATTCAATTCTGATGAGAAATAAAGTCGCTAGGCTGTCTGAACAAAACGAGGTGGAAGATTCGCTAAAAACTGCAAAACCGGTAACTTTTTTGGTCACTTTAAACATTTATTCCTAACTTATTAGAAGTCTTTAAAAAAGAAACTATCGTATTTTTTGACGTTTTTTTGGCCAGTTTATCATGTTGAAGCACAAATTGATCTCAAATTAAGGCTCTAATTTTCTTTTTTGAAAAGTGAAAAATCGGCTCCTAATCTGCGTTGTTAATATAGGCACTCACGTCGTTCATTGGTCGTCTGCTGGTGGACTTGGCGACGAGACACGACCGTGCCTCTAGATCTCTCCACCAATCTTTAGCCTGTTAATTGAAAATTTAAATCACTGAACCTAGCCCCGTGTGCAGGCTGGACATAGAGATGGCTAGTGGCCAGTATTCATTGTGATAAGAATCAAACAGTATTTTCCTGCACTGTCTGTTTGATCCGGATCAGAGACGCGGTATACGTTTTTTAAAAGAGATTTTTAGGCTAGGTATTTTTCTACACTTTTGTTTGTTGGACACGAAACGTTGGGTATTAGTGTGTGGCGTATTATGTGTTTTTTGTGTGTGTTTCGTCTGTTAAATGTGACAAGTGGACTGGATAGTGGATAGTTCTTCAGTCTTCGTAAAAATTGAGCAACCCCATTTACTTCAAGGTGGGTAGTGCCCATGCAATAGAAACAAAAGTCTACAGTGATGCAGTAGTCGACCAGTGGTTTTATCTACTAATAAAATTACTCACAAAATATAATGAAAAATAGGAATTTGGGAAACTATAGTCGAGTGTTTTGACTAGTCGATATCTCAAGACGATTAACAAGTCTTTATTTTATCGTTTTTAACCGACTCATCGGCAACATATCCGATAAAGGTTTGGGGGTTTGCCGGGTTTTTGCTTTTTATGTTCGTTTGAAAACTAGTCACTGGTCGAAAGTCAAACATAATCGATGTTTCTATTTAATAATCCAATTCTTTTAAGTTCTATCGGTAAGAGAATATTAAGGTCCTACTCCAGCAGGACCTTCAAAAATTTAACTCCACAAGTTTCACTTGTGAATTTGAGTCGCTTTGAGTGAAAATTCGACCTGGTGACCTGGAATGTGAAGAGAATGGTTTCAAGGTAAGATATAAACGAATTTTATGTTTTCAAACTATTGAGAGTCAATTTTATATTTTTTTCAAATTCAGCCAAACTCAGTTATTTTAGAAGGAAAATCATAAGAGAATGGGAAATTGTTTCCTAATAATATTGTTTGTCAAAAACCATAATATATCACAAAATTAAAATTATTTATGAATTTTTTATTACTGTTTTTAATAACATTGCTGCAAGGCCGCTGAAGCTCTCTGTGGATACAACGTGGCACTATTTAGGACGTACTACTCTACCGACTCCCAAGATTTAGGCCAATCGTTCATCCAAACATCTATCTTAAATTTACAATTTCGATGCGTTCAAAACAATAACTTAATAATACGACTGATGTGTCATTTTCAAGCTTATAATGTATCGCACAGACGACTGATAATTAAAATGGGCATTTCTTGTACGACTTCGACCCCCGAACCTGTGATTTATTTCTAGAGAGCGCTTTCAATGGTACAGGGCGCTGACCAACTTGCTAAATGTGATGTGAATTGCAATTTAACGGCTGATCACCTTCAGACGATTTTTTCACCAGTGACAATAATAAACAAAAATGGATAGTTTTTTATATTAATTTGTTTTCTGGTTCAATACAAAAAAAGTATTATACACAGAATGTAATAAACTATATAACTGAGTGAAACATTATTGGGCTCGCTCTCTTGGAGACACCTAGGAACTAATAGGAACTAATAAAAGTCTAATTAGTTCCTTAGAAGCCTAGAAGCATGGGTGTACCGATGCTTCTAGGAGGCGTCAAATGAGGCAACTTGACCAAGGCGTCCCCCCTTTCTGGGGGCAATGAATATCCAGTAATGGACAATGTTGAATCAGTGAAAAATGAGAAAATCATTCTTGATCTTGTAATCTAGTTCATTCAT
Source organism: Flexamia atlantica (assembly GCA_035578135.1). Taxonomy (NCBI): domain Eukaryota; kingdom Metazoa; phylum Arthropoda; class Insecta; order Hemiptera; family Cicadellidae; genus Flexamia; species Flexamia atlantica. Next base: position 14,094,823 of record JAQJVK010000018.1, read on the forward strand.
GATGTATTGTAGAAACTCTTTCCTTCAAACGCCTATCACTGTTGGTTCACCAAAATACTGAAAAATTGTGCATTGGGAACAAGACCAATATTGTTGAGGAACTTGGTAGCACTTTTCTTAATGTCATCTTCAACTGAGCCTACACCAAATTCTTGATGATTTGTCTGTTCCGGAAAAACCAGGGCGAGTTCACTCATATCCTAAGAATTGTATTTTGAAATTCTTGAATTTTGTTAAGTTTAGTTTGTTAAATTGATAATCCCCAGATAGAACAGGCATACATCACCAGAGGTCTTAAAATAGTTTTATACAATAAAATCCCATGTTTAGGTTTGAGCGAAGGCTTATTATTTCTGTTTATCAAGGGAAAAGAATTGATAGTCGAGAATAGCCTTGTGCCAATTTTTAATTGACATGTAGATTCCAATTTAACTTTTGGTCGAGATGAATTCCCAGATATTTTATGGACTGGTCAGGAGGATTCCATTCTATCCTTGATTCACCTATAGAGATATTAGGAGGAATTTATTGTGGTCTTCTTAAACTGAATATCTTAGCTTCACATTTTGTGGCGTTTAACTGAAACCTCCATGTTTTGAACCATCATTCTACCCTTGTGTCAATGGATTGTTGAAGATTTGTTGAGCTACATATGAATGTCAGAATTTTAAATAATTATTACAGCAGTATCACCTGCGTTCAAAGTAAGTGAAGCGTACGGTGGAATAGGGATGTCAGTTGTAAATATATTAAATAGCAAGGGTCCTAATATTGAGCCTTGGGGAACTCCGGCCAAGACATTGCGAGTAGTTGAGTTACAATAAAAATCGTTTGCAAATACATTAACTGTAAACAAGAGACGAAATAGCTTATGGAAAGGCATTTTTGGGTGTAGGCTACTTTTATTAATCATGTAGGTAAATTACTCTTTGATGAGTAGATTTCCGATTGAAATATTAAAAATATTGTTAATTATGAATTCAACCTATCTAAATTACGTCTTAAACATAAGTTCATGTTGTTGTAATTGTTACATGATAATGATTTACTTTCTCCCCCTATAGTATATGGAGAAAGTATAGTTTTCGTAAAAATTTTCGAATTTGGGTTGTTAGTGGATATATTTGTTTTAGTGCTCCCTGAATAAAAATAAGTGGTTTTCGAAATGGTGTCTGTCTGGCCGCGCGCGCGCGCGTGTGTGTGTGTGTGGATGTAAACAAAGCTAGAGACGACATCAGTTGTCCGATTTTCATGAAATTTGCCATGTAGGTATAAAACCATGATATCTCCAGGACATGATATTTTTTCATTTTTTCAAATTTTTAATTTTAAGGGTTATTTACCCCACAAAACCCCATAAAAAACAAAAATCCAAATTTCTCAAAAAAAGGCTCTAGCGACTTAGTGATACAAATTTTATGGTTTTTAGTGCTTAAGATGACAAACAAAATGACACCATTCGCATGTCTGCAAAAATAAGCTTCAGAAGTTATGGGGGTTTAAGTGCTAAAAAGTCATTTTTTCAAATTTCCAAAAAGAAAAACGATTAAACGAGATTAGTAAGATTTGGAAAACATGCGTTAACTTTCGACAAGAACATATAACTTCTAAGAGCCAATGACTGAACATCAGAGCAGAATGACATTGTACCACCTATACTTCCAGCGACTTAAGAATTATATGTTGAAGCAAGAAAACGTGAAAAACACTTGCGGTATCCTTATTGTTGTAAGAAGACGGATCAAATTCAAATACATAGATGGACAATGTCTGTATGTTTTCTCATTTAATTTAGCTTCATGATAAATTTATCATTTAATTTTCACGGGAAAAGGTCAACTTACTGATTGTAAGTTTAAAGTAAAATGATTTCTTCGAATTGTAGGAATGTTTCTCATAAACAAACTATTAAAATGCGAAATTTGCTCTTGGGCCCTCTGGTATATCCTAATACCGGTGGTTGTTACTCACCCTCGCCAAGCGATGAAACATATAGTATATGTATACTGAGTGGATTTATGCATGTTATTGAGCGTCATTTCGTTTTAGAGTCAGTGTGGTCAGGTACATGAACTCTATTCATCGTGACATGAATGTACTCATTGTAGTAATGTAAAAAGTGTCCGCATCCGAAGCGCTAGTGTCGCCTCCAGGCCAACAGCGCTGCAGCAATGTATACAGTATACATTGGCTGCAATTAATTAATTAATTTACTACAGGCGAATCATCCAAACGTTAGTTTATTGCGGAGCCAGCCGATAGCGCTAACATCGCCCCCAGGCCAACAGTGCTGCAGCAATGTATTCTGTATACATTGGCTGCAGTCACAGAGAAGAATCATCATGTGCTGCAGTTTACAGACAAAATCATCCAAACGTTAGTTGCGGAACCAGCCGCTAGCGCTAGTATCGCCCCCAGGCCAACACAGCTGCGACCTACAGGCAAATCATCCAAACTTTAGTTGCGGAGCCAGCCGCTAGCGCTAGTATCGCACTTCTGTATGATCAAAAACTAACTGAGTAAAGCTGTGTTAAAATAAGTAAAGAATAAATAAATATTATTCATTGGTAAATAAAAACAGAAATATACATCATCAAAACCCACGCTAAATTTGAATGATATAAATAAACATTGGGCTTGAAAACAAACATTAAGTTTTAACGTTCCCACAACACTTATTACACTTTATTGTATAGTTAAACTCTGGAAACACACATTACACAAAACTCGACGTCCGTCACCTCCCTCTCCCTGGTAACCCGGCTTCCGCCCTCATGGCATCTGTTCGCCTACCTAGGCAACCCCCCTTCACTCTTCTTACCCTCCACGCCAACCCTCTCGATCCCGACCTCATCGACCTGATGGAACAGGTTGCCGCTACCCACCCACGACTGGTAATAGCGGCAGACCTGAACTGTCACCACCAGGCCCTGGGGGATCGTACCACTACGCCCCCGGGCCGCCTCCTTTTCCAATTTCTCCTGGACGCTCGACTCCACCACCACATGACCCCTCCCACACGTTACCCGAACCACGAAGGCCAACTCCCTACATCCCCCGACAAGCTCATCACATCCCCCGAACTATCCCGGAAAATCATAAAAGTCCTCTCCGGCCACGACATAGGTTCCGACCACGTTCCTCTCATTTTCGACTTGAAAATCCGCCCTTACCCCTTCAAATCCGACACCCATGATGCATTCTACGTCTCCGACTACAAGAATGCAGACTGGGATTCCTATAACCGCTCCCTCACCACATCTCTCACTCCACTGACCCAGCAACCACCCCCCCGCACACCCGGCCAAATAGACGACCTCCACTCATCCATCACCACAGCAATCCTTTCCGCCAAGGAAGCCTCCGTCCCCACGAAACGTGTTCTTCACACCCCCCTCCGCCTTCCTCCAGACGTCATAGCCCTCATCAAAGCCAAACGCCGCGCCAGGCGACTCCTCCTCCGTGATCCTACCTCCCCCTGCCTCCACGCTACCTACAGAGCCCTAGTCGATCGCGTTAAGGTTGCAGTCTGCTCCTTTCGAGACGACAGGGCGATGAAGGTGTGCGAGAAGGCAGACTCCGACTTCCACAACAACCCCCGTAGTTTTTGGCGTCTCGTCAAACACTACAACAGTCCCTCCACTCCCTCCGGATCCCTCCTGATCAATGACGCGGTCGTCTCGGACAGCCAAGGCATCGCTGAGGCCTTCCGTGACTCCCTCTCCACCATCCACTCTGTCCCCATGCACCCTGACTTTGACGACAACCACTTCACTCTCACCAACGCACTGGTCACTCGACAACACGACACCTTCCACCCCCCAGACACCATCCCCGACGATCTTCCCGACCACGACCTCCTGAGTCCCATCACCTTCCAGGAGGTGGATCGGAAACGACGCCACCTCCGCAACACCGCCCCCGGCCCCGATGGAATCTCCAACCTCCTCATCAAACAATCTCCACCAATTCTCATCCGTCTTCTGACAACACTCTTCACCTCAATCCTCCTTCTCGGCTACTCTCCCCCCTCCTGGAAACACGCCCATGTCATCCTCTTCGCCAAGCCCCACAAGGATCCCCGAAACCCAAGCAACTATCGCCCAATCAGTCTCACCTCCACCCTTTCAAAACTCTTCGAAAAAGTCCTAACCTCAAGGCTCCACACCCACCTCAACTCTCTCAATCTCCTTCCACTCACCCAAGCCGGCTTTCGTCCCGGAGTCAACATGTACGACCAGCTTCTGCGGGTCGTCACATGCCTCCAAACAAACAACTCCCTCCACCGCCCAACAATCCTAGCCCTCATGGATGTCCAGAAGGCCTTCGACACCGTTTGGCACAATGGCCTCCGGTCCAAACTCCTCCACCTCCAACTGCCCCTCCCCGTCATCCGATGGATCTCCCACTTCCTCGACGGACGGACCGCTCAGGTTCGTTTCCGTGGCTCCCTATCCTCCCCCTTTACCCTGGAAGCCGGCGTCCCCCAAGGCTCCGCCATCTCTCCTCTTCTCTACCTCATCTACGTCCGTGACCTGCCCGCCCCCGTTCCACGCACCCCCACAGACACCTCGTGCGGTCTCGCTCAGTTCGCTGACGATACCGCATTCTGGGTGTCAGACAGACGACAGGCCAACCTCATCCGCAAAATGACACAAACACTGACTGACTACCTCTCCTACCCTCAACACTTCCAAAACCCAACTCTGTTTTTTCAATTTCCATGCGCGTCGCTTCGCCCGCATCAACTCCGATCCCATCCTCCTCAACCGAGTCCGCCTTCCTTTGAAAAAATCCTGCACCTACCTCGGGGTCACACTCGACTCCAAACTCTCCTTTCTCCCCCACCTCCGCCAAACCAAAAAACGAGCCACAGCCCGCCTCAAAGCCATGAGAATCCTGAACAACCGCCACCGTCCCTGCTCCCAAACGACCCTCTCCCGGATTTACACCTCCGTCGTCCGTCCCGTGCTCACCTTCGCCCATCCTCTCCTGCTCTCCGCCCCAGATCACTTCATTTCCAGCTTTGAAGCCACCGAAAGGCGTGCCCTTCGGCTGGCAGCCCATCTCCCTCCCTGGACCCGAAACCAAACTGCCTACGACGCCCACACTGTTCTTCCCCTCCGAGACTTCCTCACCCACCTCAACTCCAAATACCTCGACCGAGCCCGCTCCTCAGACATCCTGCAGCCTTTCTTTCAACCCTACTTCACAAACCGACCTAGCCTGACCCTTCACCACCTCGTAGCCCTCGACAACCCACCCCCACCCCAACCACCCCAACTGCCCCAACCCCCACCATAACCCTCCAGACCAACACCACAAGAGTACGGTACAGGCCGTAGGCCTGCGACCGTACCAAAACTTTTTGGAAGCGACCCTGCCCTAACCAACCCACCCGCCATCACCCACCTTTGAAAGTCGCCACTCACCGACTAACACCACATCACTGCACCTCACACAAAACCACACACGACTCCCAAACCTCGCCACCAGCGTAGCAGCAGGCATTCGTATGTAACTTAATCTCGTATTAAACTACAAAGTCCTGCTGCAACGCCCCATCCTCACTCACACCCAACCACCCGACATCACCAGACCAAACGCCCCACAGTGACACTCGACCACAACGCACCACTGCCCAACCCACACTAACCCCACCGAAATCCACACCCAACCACCACCAACCAACCACCAGCACAGCTGCAGGCATTCGTATTGAACTAATCTCGTATTGAACTACAAAGTCCTGCAGCTGTGCGCTACCCTGACCCACCTGTCCAAGGCTGAAGAGGGAACAATCCCTATAACAGCCTCAGTGTGCCGACCCGGCCACTGGAACCTCACGATCACGTCACGTCACATTACACGAGCGCAAGCTAAGTTACATACGAAACTTTCTCAAGGAAGGATCGGAGTCCAAAGGCTCTGGTCCATATAACCCATCGTCAAACCTGATGCGCCATACATGAAGTACTCTCCTTCACATTCAGGATAGAGGCCCCCCCCCACAAGTGAAGAGTGATCCGGGGGTATTGAATTAAAAATAAAAATTTGATTTTTAATTCAAAAGCAATTAATAACGTTTTGGCCATCTAAAGATATGAAAACGAGCAGCAGAATTTCAATAACCCAATTTAGGCTGATCTCTAATTGGAGTTTAGGTGATTGGGGCATCTGGGAGTTTTACTCTAACACGCTGACGCTATCGGTGGGGAGAAGCTCAGGGCACTCAAACCGCCCCCAACATAAAAAATCAGAAAAAACAAATGTTTCTTAATTGGGGCTAAAAAATCTCTCGGTTTTGTGTGGTCGAGGGTGGATCTCTCTATAATCTCTTAGAGATTCGATGATTTCGCAGTCAGAAAACCTCTTTTATCACCAGTGACAAATTAAGGGAGAGGCAGTGGGGACTGGGGGCACCTGTACTGAGCTCCAGCCATGATCATGATTGAATCCAATTTTTCTGTAAAAGTGTATTGAATTTTCACTAAAAAAACCTCCCACTAAGACTTCTGTGTATGTTGTTACATAAAAGAATATATTATTATAGCTGTGTTGTTACTCTATGAGTGCACTGGTTGTCTTATTCTGTTACGGTCTGTTACGGTGTCAATTTTGTGGTCTTTGGCATTGGCGCTTGTCTCCTTGCCTGCGTTAGCGTTATTATTGGTCATATTTTAAGGTTAAAATATTTAAGAAAATTGATTTACAATAGCTTTAAAAGTAGTGAAAAAATAACCTAAGTGCATTCAACATGGTAAGTTTAACAATGATTTCCTTCAGTCTAAGTTTAATTTAAACACTTTCCCCCAATAATCAAGGCACTCCTGTTGTGCCTAACCTTAACTTTTAGCATTGGTGTGTAAGTTTGACATATGGAAGAAGATACTAAAGATAGGTTTTATAGCTTCTCCTTAACACCTTCATGGAGTCATGAGTAACTGGTTCCTTGTGCCGGCCATTGCCTAGAATGCGGTGGCTGAAATTGAAGATCATTCCTTGGGTGCGTATTGCGTATGTCTGTTATTTGTTTTGCAGTCGCTATAAATTCCTGAATTCATAATATTTCAGAGAATGCAATTTTATTTATACTATTTGATTTTTCTGGTGAATGTTTTGATGAAATAACTCACGTCTAAGCAATCAGCAAACATTTTTGATTTATCTAATCCATGTTGCCTACAACAAATTAACTATTGTGAACCCTTATTTCCATCCACAGACGTTATTTATAGTTTACACTTTCGCTGCTGATGACTCCAATCGGAGTCATCCCGTACTGGCACAGCATGCGCACAACTTCGGTCGGAGTCAAAGCGCAGTGTTGTTCAAGTTGGTCTACTCAGACCTTTGCATTTATTGGGGATCAACAAAACTATGTCAGCATGTTGTGCTGGTCCCGTACTTTATTTTGGTAGCGTTTATTCTCAGTTCCCGCCACTAGCGCCTATGGCGGACAGCTAAAGGGGCAGTTTCAGCCCCTGGAGTTTCAGGGGTTTCAGCAGTTTAGGGTCGCCTTATTACGACTTTCCAGTAGTGAACGTGTTAATGAAGATAACTCACTTAAGTTTTAATCATTTTTTCTACAGAAACCGTTGCTACTTCAAGGCCACGAGCGTTCCATAACTCAGATAAAATACAACAGAGAAGGAGATTTGCTTTTCTCCGCATCCAAAGATCAGGTTCCTAATGTTTGGTACTCATTGAACGGCGAGAGACTGGGAAGCTTTGAAGGCCATCAGGGAGCAGTTTGGTGCATCGATGTCAACTGGGAGTCCACAAGGTTTATGTCGGGATCTGCAGATGCTTCACTCAAACTGTGGGATTGCTCCAATGGTAGGAAGATCTAAGTTTTAATTCTTATTACAAACATGTGCATAACATTTTCAAAGGTACTTTTAGGTTACTTTTTTATACCATTTTAGGTACAAAAGGACTTTTAGGTTACCCCTTGCCTCAAGGCTGTTGTAATAAATGGAGGCACGAGTAGCATATCACAAAACATCATTTTTGGCCCTAGGTGGAAAACATGAGCTATTATATCTCTATCAAGAAAACAATTTCAACATTGTTTTTTATAAAGTAATCACTTTGTCTAAAATAAAGAGATTAGGCCAAAATATTATAATTTCTTGAAATGTCCTACTGTAGTAAAATAAAATAACCCCGTTGCAGCAAACCTACATACTCAGCGAGTTTCTAATGCAAAAGAGCATAATTCAATCCAACATAGCGAAATTTGCTTAGGTCATTTCATTTTGTAATCTCCATAAGAATAACATGGGGAATGAGTATGCAGGTTTGCTGCAACAGGTATGTTGAAACTTGTTGGTTTTATTAGGATATTAGGATACGTTTTATTAGGATATGTTAAGAAATAATGAAGGTATAGAATTTCTTTAAATTTCCTATAAGGATTAGGCCTACATGGGGAATGAGTATGCAGGTTTGCTGCCACAAAAATGAAAATTTTGGGGATTTATGACTGAAATATATTAGATCTCATCTGGATGAAGCCAAAAACCAAGTTTTATTGAGATATGTGGAGAAATGAGCGAGATATAGAATTTTACTTATTTCCCATAAGGTTAACATTGGGGCAACGTACAGTAGACCCCCTCTTAACCGACCCACACGGGACCGGACCTAGGTCGGATAACTTAAAAGGTCGGTTAAAACGGGTAATGCTCTAAACACCCAAAAATGAAAGCTCTATTGATTTAGGGTTCTATTAACATCATTCTAAAGCCGTCCGTTGATTTATTAGAGGATAAACCATAGTTATCAACCTATTTTCCAAAATAATTACTATAGAAATGTCATAAATGATTCCAAAACACGGTCAAAACAAAACCTTTTTATGAACTAAATAGTAGACGTGTTTACAAAATGTTCTTATGTTAACACCTTTAATAACGTGTTCATATTTTTAATAATGCAGGTACTTTTGTAATGCGGTATTGATTGTCAATGCATCTACTGTAGGCCTACGTTTTCATAAATTAATAAATGCTGTATCCAAAATATTTTAACCCGTAACAATATGTAGAGTTGAGCGTAACGTTCCCATCGCCGCGCCAGAAATGCCGCAATTCCTAGAAAAGGGCGGTTAAACCGAACTGTTCTAAAACAGGGTCGGTTAAAACGATCTTTAATATTTGATCAGCAAGGGCGGATAATCCGATCGTCGGTTAAAACGAGGTCGGTTAAGAGGGGGTCTACTGTACTGTGTTTACCACTTTCGATATTTCGGTAACCAATGGACATAGAGCAATGATTAAAGATACTAAATTGTTTGTTTTTTCGAGCTAAATTCAATCTAACAAGAATTAGATTATTTTTATTTTTCTATGTGAAAAACCCAAAAAACCCATTTTGGGGGGGTTTATCCCCCTTTACCCCCCTTCCAGTGGTGCGATTGGGCTGGTTTTCGAACTCGTCTGAATAATTACTACTTTACACACCTGTGCCAAATTTCATTCCGATCAGACCATTTTTGTGAGCGCTATCTTGCTTACAGACACACACACACACACACACACATATATATATATATATATATATATATATATGTATATATCTAGAAATTTGAATGAATGGTGTTTTTTGCCTCTGGGGGCCTTAAAACAAAAAGTTATCATGGTCTTGGGCTTAGGTTTTACCATGAGACCTACGGTAATAGCTTTTTCCCTATAGGGGAAATTCGCAAAAATTCGAACGAATGGTGTTTTTTGCTTCTGGTGGCCCCAAAACAAAAAGTTATCATGGTCTCGGGCTTAGGTCTTACCATGAGACCTATGGTAATAGCTTCTTTCCTATAGGAGAAATTCGCTAAAATTAATAATAGCCTACAGTTGTTATTAATTTTGGGGAAAATCTTTTAGACTGTACTTAAGTAATGTTTGGGGGAAGTTTGTATTTTGTCCGAACATTTTCTGCACTCCTTATTCTAAAAATATTCTAAAAATTTGTCTGTGAGACTATTTATAAAAGTTTAAACATATTGTCTTCTAAGGAGATGTATTGGCCTAAACAGTTTCCTCAAGCGATGTAGCAGACATTGACCTTGCAATATTTGAAAAAAAATTACTGAGTGCCTTTTTCAGGGGTTGAAATTGGACATATTGACACAACATCTTCCGTCAGAACCTGTAATTTTAGCTACTCTGCTAACATGGCCGCATTTTCCACTGATACTGCCCGAAAACAAGTGTGTGAAATCATTATCATGGATGTGAGGAATGCTGATAAATCATTAGGTATGTTATTAATTTCTCAGATGTTGTTACTCATGCCAGAGAATCACATGTTTAAGGGATATTTAAAATGTCGATTTCTTTGAACGTTAAGGATTTCATTGTTGTTAGTTGCAATGTAAATGTAAATTTTATGAAACATTCTGTCTAAGGGAACACGTTTAGGGTTGTACTCTTTTTAAGTGCCCTTATATGTTTGTAAATAGGTATCTCATAATACCCGTTATTTCCTTAAATATCAAAAGTTATTAAAGGCATGGAGAATTTTTATCGTCAATTGTTTCTAAATTGACTTAGCCTATAATAAGCCTATTATAATATATTTTGATTGGCAAGTAAAACTAATTCAGTTAGTACCAAGAGTCAATTTTGGCCTACCAAGGGTTAATTTTAATTCAACTGATTAATTTTTTAAAAAACATGTTCAACTTAACTGATTAATAATTTGATCAAGGTTAATTTGACACCAGAACTGAAAGAAAGATGCTTGGATGTGGAAGCTTTGAAACTTTTTCTTAGGCGTATGTGATTTTAAAGTTTACCAAGTGAGATCTAAAGAAAAATTGCCCCTTGTACCTTTCTGTGTCATCATTGTTAGTAAATATTCTGCTTTTTACATTTTAGAAACACAAGAACCTATTCTAAGAATAAAGGTTGATGAGTCCAAAGTGACATCAATGCTGTGGGGACCTGTAGATGAAACATTAATTTCTGGTCATGAAAATGGGAAGATTGTCCAGTGGGATTTAAGGGTAAGTAATCCCAAACTTGTAAATAAGTACTTCTAATTTTTTTGTATTTTAACACCATTGGTACCCTAATTTGTATTGTTTGACTACGGATGATCGACAGATGTCCTGTTTTGTACTTTGAATCAAATCTGAAAACTGTCCGTTTCTAAAAAAATTTTATTTGTTAACCTCAAATGCCAATTGCCTAATAATTGGCGAACGCGCAATAGATTAATAGGCCTGTACGGCAATCCAAAGACAGCAGGGTACTGTAATGCCAATAATCGGCTAGCTAAAAGTTCTCATGGATCAAGAGTTGCCCGTGGCTGGGATCGAACCAGCGACATTAGATCTTCTGGACAAAAGAAAGAGAAGATCCAATATCTGCGCCCCCCCCCCCCCCGCTTTACCTCTGAGCACATAAACATAAACATTTTGGAGAAACTTTAAAGTTTATACATTTAAATTGTGCATCAAATAATTTTGATCAAGTTCTATTTTTATTTGAGAGTGCTGTTTATACTTTTTTAGACTTGCAGTTTGGTATTTCAAATGGCAAATGTATTTGTACTAGCCAAATTAAATAATAATCACACCATGATTTTTAGTTGCCTATTATGCATATAGCGGACAAATGTAAATGTAAAGGTGACATAGTAGCCAACCATCTCCCATAATGCCTGTACAGAAAGGGGAACCTGTAAAGGTGCATAACTGAAAGGTACGGAATCTAGGATATACTAGGTATTGCCTCCGCCAAACAAAATATTTTGTCAGGCAGTTTAGGGAAATATGGTATTTAGTTTTCACACCTTGCTGCAATAAAATATGTCACCGGATTTATGTATACCGTTTACTTTGCAGTAGGCTATATGAATTAGAAATTCGATACTTAGATATTATGATGAATTGTCCTCGGTTGTTTCAGACGGGCAAGGAAGTGACGAGCGTGGTCGATCAAAAAGGGTCAATCAACGACCATTTCTTAGATATTTTGATACGTTCTCCTCGATGTTGCAGATGGGCAAGGAAGTGACGAGTGTGGTCGCTTACAAAGGGTCAATCAACAACCATTTCTTAGATATTAAGACACTTTCTCCTCGATTGTTTCAGACGGGCAAGGAAGTGACGAGCGTGGTGGCTCACGAAGGGCCGATCAACGACATGCAGATGAGCAAGGACCAGATCTTCTTCGTGACGGCGTCCAAGGACCACACGGCCAAGCTGTTCCTCACTGACCAACTCAACCACATCAAGACGTACAAGACGGAGCGGCCAGTCAACAGCGCCGCACTCTCTCCCATCCTCGATCATGTTAGTGTTTATAAATAGTTTGCATAGTTTTGATTTTGATTTGAATTTAATTTGCGGACGTTTAATATTAGTAAAAATTTCATGATTCGAGATCTGGGATTTCATTTCATCTTTGGATGAAAAGGAACCTGGAACATTATAAGAATAGTAACACACAGCCAGGAGGGAAGAAACAAAAACGTTGCTAGGATAAAGAACTGTAAAGCAGTCAAAAACAGTGAATGCTAAAATCTAAACAAAAACAGTGTGAGTGTTTTTGCTGCTTTTACAATTCTCGAATTCTCTGTTGTAGCTAAATTTTTGTCGAGGTCCTTCCAGATGTGTGTTACTGATCATTTTGTTCTGGATTCCTTTCCCCATGTAGGCGGGATCACATTCGAGATCTCAAACGTCATGAAACCTGATTTACTAATCAGCGATAACAAATGTATGCAAAAATCAAAATCATAGCAACGTTAACTTGCCATTACCAACAATTAATTATAAATGAAATATGTTCGTATAGTTTGATTTGAAGAACGATTAGGGGTAGAAGGGAAGAAAGTTGTTTCTTTCTATAATGTAAGGGAATTTTTCTTTTTTTAATTATTTTTTTATCATGCGGTTTTCCCTTTGAAGCCATCATCAGCAAAAATAAATTAGTTACTACTAAAGATTATACATACAGACAAGAATACATCAAAATAAGCAAGAAAATTCCTATGAACCATCTGGTTGGCATGTTTTTTGGTCAGTATGAATGTCCCCTTAAACACCAAAAATAGAAAACAGAAGTTTTTTTTGTTTATTTTTATGTATGAAATAACATCTTAAATGAATGAATTTTTTTACCTAGTACCCTGATTTTTGCAAAACTACCTTAACATTTAATGGGTTTGTTGTTTTGAGTGTCGAGCATGACTGGGACGATGGTGTGTTCTGTAATCCAGCCACTTAAAATCACGGATTTCCTGGTGGGGATTAACATCCACACCAGTGAATACTACCATCATCCAGTGGTTCATCCATCAGACCATCCTATAATTAGAGCAGTTTGTAATTTTTTGGTGAAATAGTGGTTCGGATCCCACGTTGATGTTCGTGGGGGGACATTTGTAGGTCCCTTAGTTTCCATTGACTGTTGTGCGATTAATTAATGGTTCTGTCTAAAGAACACGTCAGCCTTAGAAACAAAACCTAGAAATCATGCTACAGTCATCCTACATTCATCTCTCAAATATACTAGGCAGAAAATACCTGCCAGATCATTATTTCATAAAAGGATCTAAAGTATTCAGTATGATTACAAGATGAGTCAATTCAGTTTGAATGTCCCCATTACTCCTGACAGTGTCACCACAAACCATCATGTCATTTGATTGTCAGGTGGTGCTGGGTGGAGGTCAGGAAGCCATGGAGGTGACGACGACATCGGCTCGAGCTGGCAAGTTCGACGCCAGATTCTATCACCTGGTGTTTGAGGAAGAGTTTGGCCGGGTCAAGGGGCATTTCGGTCCCATCAACAGTTTGGCATTCCACCCTGATGGCAAGAGCTATGCGAGTGGAGGGGAGGACGGGTATGTCAGAATTCACAACTTCGACTCATCATACTTCGATTTCAATTTTGATTACTAGATGTATCTGGGGGTATGATTTTGTGAATATATGTTTCTACTAATTCTTGTTGTTTACATTTTTCCTTTTTTGTCAGTGAGATTAATTTTAATTTTGTGGAAACTTAAATGTGACTAAGAAGATGGTCAGAAACAGCAGTTTGGAAGCTATCAGGAATAATTTTAGATTTACGAGGGGAAGTGAAAAGACTGGTGAGAAGCGCCAGGCTTTATGAGCCTTTGAAAAAAATTGTAAGTGTACTAGGATTTTGAACCATCTGCAGGCAATATTTTAAACTTGAATTGTATTGAAATTTACCGTTCCCCAAAGTAACAGCCTACAAGTAATAATTTTAGTGATTGTCAAATATGTCTTACCCTTCATTCACTGATTTACTTCACAGCTTTTTACAAAATAGAATAGAAAAGAAGCTATACTAATATCAACTATTAATAATGAACTCAATTTCATTACTGGTTGTCATTGCAAATGTTCTGTTTACAACTCGACATCTGAATATGAATTATTGTCTCCAAACAAACATAATGCCAACCTGAAAAACTTAACACTTATTTTTTATCAATCAAGATGTCTGTAATATCTCTTGATCTGTATTGTGCTACTGTGCTGAGGAAATGGTAAACTTAACACAAAACGAGATGGCCTGGTCAAAATATTCCTGGATTGGCAATGTCGGTAAAAAGGACTCATCAAAGAAAGTGAAAGGTCAAAAGATGATTGAAATTAAAGGAATGAAAGTAAAAGCCGAAAGGAAAAAATGCTGCGATTTTAACTAATAAAAAATCATAAATATCTCAAATACTTTAATGGCACATAAAAATACTTAAAACAGTTTTACATTTTTTTACTTAAAACACTTGTAAACACTTTGTACATTTATATACCAATAAAACAAGTGCACTAATTCATAAAGACACTTTATCTGTCCTATTTCAATTTTATTAATCGTCAAGAACATTTGAATTGCATTTCATACTAAAGAAAAGAAGGCTTAAAGCAAGGTCACAATACGCTGGTTATAAGTTCAGCATTAACCATCCAGCTGGTTTTTAACAAGCATGGCTTCAGTCAGTAGCAAGACTACAAGATCGCACCATTCAAAATTTATCATCCTACTCTCATTTTCTCATTTTCCTTTCATTGTTATCCACTTTAAAATACCCCTTATTGGTGGTTGGTGTCTTAAATGGCAATTTTATGTAAATTTAATTGTTTTCAAAAGTTCCCAATTTTGTTAGTAACTGTTGTAGCGCAGTAACCTGACTGTACCTTCATGCAAACAATAACATGGCATAGCCCAAGCAGTTGTAGCACAATGTATGAAATGAACATAAATTTCACTTGTTTTTACCAAGGAGATAGGGTCGGAAATAGGTTTATTTTTTTAGACATTTTAAATTTGACATGATTTTTCCCTACATAACCTCCTCTTATGCGTTCATTTTATTTCATATTAATATACAACCCAGTGAAATGCAAAGACTCAATCTTTGAACAAAATTAGATAGGTAACATTTTTGAATAGAAATGTTGGGTGTTGGCCAAGTTGGAGGATGGTGGAACAAGCCTCCAACTGAGCGCTTATATGTCAGGGACTTGGGAAAAATAATGAAAATTTTTGAAATTGACCAGAAAACAAAAAGTTACGTAATAGTATATATTTCGTAACTAATCACTAAGTAGCCCATTTCGACGTAAGACAATGTTTTCTTGGGAGGCGTAAGCCGAACAAGTAAAACACTATCGAGCCCCGAAATAGAACTTTGGTGACGAGTTGTGAACACAAGATTGATTCACAATTTTGAATAGATTGATCTCAAGACGGAATAAGGTATTTTAACCTCTTGTATTAATTTGAATTGTGATCAGGAGGCAAAAACAACAGAAATGAAGTTATGATCAATACTTTTCATCACAATGCAAGTAACTAACCAAACTTTTGAAAAAAATCTTTTGATATTTCATAATTTAGTAATTTTTCTATAAGCAAACACAATACGGCTGTACAGTCTAATTTAATTTAAAGTCAGCTGGTGAACTGTCAAATAGGAACTTTGTTTGGGTACGGTAAAATATTGTTTAGGTACGGAAAAACAATGTTTGGATACGGAAAAATCATGTTTTGATTCGGAAAATGCAGCTGATCATGATTTGTTTTGATGTAAGGAAATCGAGGATTTTCGTACATCTCAGCTGTACGGTAGCAGCCTATTTTTGTATGAAGGGTGATGAAAAATATCTACCATTTAAAAAGTGTTGGGATCTAAAAACATCTGCTTTGTTTACATGAAAATATATGGTGCTGTTGCTTGATTCAAAACCATGCACTAGATATTAACATAATATGGTGGATCTAAATGCTTGTTTAATATGAAGGTATTTTGTACTATAGTTAAAAAAAGGATTATTTTAATTTAAATCTTCCTTCATTATGACTTGAAGCTTTTAGTCCCTAGTCTATGTATTGATATACAGTTATTTAAAAAAAGTTAACTTATTATGTATCACATGAAAATCTAAAGGTAAGAAAACTAAAAGAAACGATTTGAAGATTCCTAAGTTTTATAATTGATGCATGTTCTTATCATCATAGAGAAGAGAATTAAATCTCTTATCATCATTCATCATGATTCAAATTAGATCAAAATGTCTGTGTTATGTGCAATATAAGTTGTACTGTGCATTATGAACTTAAAACTAAAGTAAGTAATTAGTCAACTTCGACCTCCTGAACATCATTAGGAGGCGGTGGGCTGCCACTAGAATGTCTGATTAGGTTTTCAATGGTGAACAGAGTAGTTTTCTTCTGGCTCTTGGCGTCTGACTTCGGGGTCTCCTCAACAGTCTTCTCTTCACTTTCCTTTGGTGGAGACCAAACCATCGTTTCTGACTCTCTCAGCTCTACTTCTACCGGCAATGAGTCTGACTGAAAAGTTCATTGCATTGTTAACATTTTTATCCAAAAAAAGCTCAGTTGCCTCCACCTATGACAAGTCTGAAAGAGATGAGATTGTAATTAATTCTCCATAAAACTAACACTTTTGTAAATTGATTAGGAACTGCATAAGAAAGCAGGCTTATCTAGAAAATAAGTCCACAGAACACATATGGTTTCACACGAGGGTTAATTTGGCGTGGTTCACATATATGGTCATGTGTTCTGTGGACTTATTTTCAAGGTAAGCCTGCTTTCCTATACATTTCCTAATCAATTCCTGGCAATCACCCTAACTAAAAATCAAATAACTTTTGTAAATTAGTTTTAATTAACAATCTGCTTATGCCCACTTGGTCATTTTATTATGTGCCTGTGATTTTAATTTTTTACAGCCGCAAGATGCATTTGTTTAATCGTTATTATGAGAGTGTTCCTATTTGGAATATATTGATTATAATATTGATAATAATAAACAAACTGTTTTCTCCTTGCAATTGTTTCCTTCTTTATCATGGATGGAACACAACACAGATAATGGGTACAAGTGTAATTTGGTTAATTTTCTTAACCCTCAGGCAGGCATATGCGGAGTTCTCCTCCGCACGTTTTTTTATTAAAATAAAAAGGCATAATGGGTGTCGGCTGTCGTGTCCGGCTCCGTACCTCATGTACCTCATTCCAGGAATCCCCTAAAGCTGTTTATACCCTCCACCCCCTTTTGGTACTTTGTTATTTGTAATTCAGTAGAATGCCGTGTCAGTTTGCTCCTGTAACCCAGACAGTGATACCTATTTTATACTAGAAAACTACCTACTATGTTTAATTGAAATATTACACCTATTAAGTTGTACAATTAATGGTACCAATGATGAAATGTGATTCCTAATGAAGTTTGTCACGTACAAAAAACCACAAATTGTTAACTTAAAACATCACCAGAACCATGAAAACAACAAGTGTCAAGATAGCGTGCGGATACAGCTTACAGGAGCATACTTGTGAGTTGCTCCCAAGGATATTCCATAAGCACAGTGCAATTGAGGCGGTAGCTGGAATAAGGGCCTATGGGCTCATAGGCCCTTTTTCAGGAGAACCTAAAAATGGATTCTCCATGTTCTCAAGTGTATCCCTGCCAAATTTCATTGAGTTATCTAGTTTAGTTGTGTTGGTATTCATGTTTGAAACAGCTGATGTCATGGGCCCTTCTTCCATACAATAAGTGTTGAAAGCTTTTTCATCAGCTTTTTCGCATTTTTTTATAACTTTTATATAGTGTTGAAATGTTTTTTTACATGTCTAGGCCTAAATATGTAATAAATAAATCTCATTAATTAATAAAGAAAGTTTTAAAAGCATATCTGTGATGTTTAATTCTATGGGCCCTTCTTCGATAGAACAGTAATTTTATAAGCCCTTCTTCGATAGAACAGTAAAAACCGTGCATAAAAAACGTTCTCTGTAAAAAGGGCCTATGACATAGCCCTCATTATTCTAATTTATTAATAAACCAATGGATTCTGACCAAATACACTTTAAAATTTTGGTCAGTAAAGAAATGATGGAATGAAAAAATTAAACATATCTGTCTCTTGTGTACTCCTATAAGAATTGCACATATGTGAAAACTTCAAAGCTCATTATCTCAAAACAAGGTTTTGGAGCATGGGCCCTTATTCCAGCTACCACCTCAATTATGGTTCCTGCCCCCCCTCCACACTGGCCACAAATGGACTCATCCAGTGCCGTAAGCGAGCGAGAGCTGCCTTGTGGTTGTGCTTCGCTCCGAGCTCAGTCGGACCCATCTAGCATTAGCAAATGCTGAATGACAACGTACTCACGTTGTATGCGATTCTCGCTTTTCCTTGTTACTCATGTTTGTCATTTTAAATTATTTGGGAATATATTTTGTTTTGCGTTAGTATAAAAGCGTTATATTTATGATTTTTCATAGGGGTTCCGTGCTCTTGTGCTCCTATGCATGGACCGCTGCCACTCTTAGGCTATTTTGACATTTGACACCAAACCAATCGTACAAAAAAGAAGAAAAATCAGGAAGAAACCAAGAGAGAAAAATAAAAAATATAAATAAAAAATCCCTCAAAAATGAAAGGGAACCAAATATTCAAAAGAATAGCATATCTAATATGCCTACCAAAGTCAATAAACCACCGGCAAATTCGAAGATCAGTCAAATGACTGCGGATCGTCAACGCCTATTGACTTCCATTGATGATTTGGAAACTGATGTGAAGTGTCGAAGGAGGGAGCTGAAGCAGGTTGAAAGAAAAAAAAGACATAGGAAGATTTCTACAAGAGTAGATTTACTGACAGGGCTGTCCTCAAAGAATGTTATCTGCCAACAGAAACAGCCACAACATAATCTACAGAAATCCCCTGGAACCCTTAATGTTTTATCTGATCCAGAAACGTCTATATTGCCGCCATTCTCGTCTCAAACCTCACCGAAAAACCTTCCTCTCCAAGTGGAACGAACACCATTGCATCCTTTTCAAACGGAAAAGATGTTCCAACATGTGCTTCTCATTGGTGACTCACATTTGAGATACTCTGCTAAGAAGTGCGAAGAACAAGGAGCTTTCGTTGAATGTTATCCTGGGGGAAAAATATTGGACATAAAAAATAGGTTACTTAGCTATGCAGATGTAAACTTACGTGTGATTTACTTTCATGTTGGTTGCAACAATCTAAGACGTGGCTATCGTGGTGGCCCAGGGTATAATGGGGGGCATGGGAAGCGGGAGACCCTCCATGCCATGGCGGACCTGCTGTTTACTGCCAGAACACAGTTCCCAAATTCAAAATTAATCCTCAACAGTGTTCTGATTATGCGAGACATTGGCTATAAAACTCTCCACAATTTTAATTCTCAGCTGGAATCAATGTGTGACAATTTTGGTGTCACTTTTGTGTTTTGTGCAAACTGTTGTGTTGGTAGAAAGGATCTCGTCCGGGATGGTGTGCACTTTAGCCGCCGAGGTGTCTCGGGAATTTGTTCGCTAACGTCACTACGTCTGTGTTGCGGTCTCTAGACTTACCAAAAGTCTTCCCTCGGTGTGACCAGGTTGAAGTTAGTATTTCGGCACCTTCTCCTGCTCCTGGACTGAGTTCGGGCGCGGTGGACGTAGCTACCCATAGTTTTGTCCAAAGTGACTCTAGCTGTGGCGTGGCTGTGGCTACGGTGCCGGAAAACTAGCCGTGAGGGGGGGATGTAGCCGGAATCTCAGAATTGGACATCTCAACATGCGCTCAAAAACGGGTATCACAGGAATGTGTGCCCTTGTGCATGACTTTGATTTTGATGTCTTTGGAGTGTCTGAAACATGGCTTCTTCCTGGCACACCATCAGACAATTACAACATATCAGGCTACAATATGTTGCGGAGTGACCGCAATTTTGAATTTAATTCAAATGATGATGATGATGATGATGAGGAAGTTGGTGGGGGTGTTGCCTTGTACATTAAGCAAGAGTTAATGTACCATGAGCAATTGGTCATTTTAGAACTAGACCGAAGTTCTGGCATTGAAGCTCTTTGTGTTGTCCTTAAAGTTAAGAAGCGGAGACTTGGTCTGTGCGTAGTTTACAGGCCGCCCAATGTCAGGTACACTTACCTTGCTTCTTTGTTTCACTCTCTGTTGATCTGGCAGTCCAAGTCAACTCTGTGATCTGTATTGGTGATACAAACATTGATCTGAACTCCAAAACGTGTCATAAGTCAAAATACTTACACCGACTCTTGCAAGAAACAAACACAGTATAACTGATAAATGAATCGACAAGAGTGACAGCAACCTCGGCCACTTTAATAGACCACATTATTGTGGACAAGTCGACCGAGATCAAGAGGAACGGCGTTATTGATGCAGCTAGTATCTTAGATTACAGAGGGAAGGTGATTACAGACCACAAGTTAGTTTACTGCGACCTGATTTTAAAGAAAGAAAAATTGGAACCAAAGATGATTCATTACAGAAATTTCTCTAATTTCAATGTTGAAGAGGCAGTGAAAGACTTAACTAACATGGACTGGGAGAGTATTGTGCAAATGAAAGGGGTAGATACCATTGAAAAGGCCATAACTTTGAATATATTGAAAGTTTTTAATACTCACGCGCCAATTACATGCAAAAAGGTAACAAAGAAAAGTGCCCCATGGAGAAATAACGAAATCAAAGCTCTGACGAAAAAGAAAAACAAACTTAGAAATAAATATTGGAAAACACAAAATGCCAGAGATTGGGAAATGTACAAGTCCATGAGAAATAATCTGAATGAAATGGTCTGGAGAGCAAAAAAAATGTATTTTACTGATAGAATATCTTCGACAAAGAATAGTAAAGACTTTTGGACATGCTTGAAGCAATGTGATATACATACTAACAGTGAATCACAAATTGTGCATGATTTTGATACTGGTGAAATCAATAGATACTTTGCAAATATGGGGTCTGACATTGACATAAACAGAGATGTTCTGAATTTTTTCATGAATAATAGACAAAATGAAGCTAATGATGAATTTAGATTTGTTGCTGTCACTGAACAGGCCATCAAAGCAGAAATGAATAGAATTAAATCAAGGGCTGTGGGTACTGATGAAATATCAATTGAAATGATCAAAGCTGTGAGCCCATTTGCCATTAAATCCATTACGCATCTGATAAATGAATCATTAAAAGAAGGCGTATTTCCAAAAGCTTGGAAAAAAAGTATCATTCGTCCCTTACCTAAAACAACAGCCCCAACTTGTGTTGAACAATTAAGACCTATTTCGATATTACCAGCAATATCCAAGATCCTAGAAAAAGTGGTTATCAAGCAGATAAATGAATTTGTAAATGTCCAAAAATTGCTCCCAAAACTTCAGTCAGGCTTTAGAAAAAACCACAGCACATGTACTGCCCTTAAGAACCTATTCAGTGATATGATCGACAATAAAGACAAGGGTAGACACAGTACCCTGGTAATGCTAGACTATTCCAAGGCATTTGACTCTATAGACCACAATATGTTGATTGCAAAAATGCTTTACTTTGGATTTGGTGAAGAAATCACTAAGTGGGTTCAATCGTATCTCAAAGACAGACTTCAGGTCACCAGACTAGGGAGTGAAACATCGGAACCAATTGCCAAGCGGCGAAGTGTTCCTCAAGGCAGTTGCCTGGGGCCTATCCTGTACACGCTATATACAGCTGATTTTCCTAATTGTGTAAAACATTGCACAGCTCATTTGTACGCTGATGACACCCAGCTACTTTTGTCATATGTTCCTGAGCTTATGAGGGAGGCCTTCAGTCAAATCAACGCTGATCTGCAGAACATTTCTAGATGGTCTGCTGACAATGGCCTTAAGCTCAATTCTAATAAGTGTACTGTTTTGCACACTGCACCATTCAACCTAGTACAGACTCTCAAAAATAGTGGAGAGAGCATCTCAATTGACGGCGAAAGCCTAGCAATTTGTGACAAGATCAAGACACTTGGTGTGGTGCTTGACAAAAATCTCTCCTTCTCAAATCATGTAACGCATGCCTCCCAGCGAGCCCTGGGAAGACTAAGAGGTCTGTATAGGTTTAGGAGTCTGTTGCCAGAAACCGCAAAATTACATATTGTGCAGTCACTGATTTTATCAGTATTTTATTACTGCTTTCCCTCATATGGCAACAGCCTTTCAAAAGAGGATTTAGGTCGGATCCAAAAGCTCCAAAACTCTGCTGTTCGCTTTGTTTTTTGCTTAAACCGATACGACCATATATCCCCATACCGCGAAGCGGTCAAGCTGCTGCCTGTGGAAGCCGTATGCAGCATAATGACATGTTGTATGACACACAGGGTTTTGATGACAAGCGAGCCCGACTACCTTTGCGAGAGGCTCTCCTTCCGCAACGAGGTCTCTCAACGCAGAACTCGCCATGGTGGGAGACTCCACTTCCCCAAAGTAAATCTTGAATTTGGGAGGAAAAGTTTTTCATACTTTGGCCCCCGGTTATACAATGGGCTCCACGATAGCCTAAAAAGCTTAAGCTATGCTTATTTCAAAAGAAAAATAAAAGAATTGTTCATAGAGCATAGTTAAGTACAACCTATTTTTTATAAATGTGTTTTGTAAATTTTTTTTGAGATTTTTCAATTGATTTGTCAAGTTGTTCTGAAAAGCTGGTGTACCAGAGAAACGCTTGTTTAATAAAGGCATTATTATTATTATTATTATTTACATGACATTAAATAGCTCTGTGGACAGTTTTCCTGCGTAAACACAGAACAGTTTGCAAAACGTAATTGTGTTGAACACCACATCCTCATTACTATAATATATTGTTTTCCTTCAAACCTGTTCATTAAAGATGAGCAAGCTGGCAAAAGTTAGACTATGATAATATAATTTCTCCTTTAAGGCTTATCTTTTTTTAATAAATTTGTAAGTCTTATAAAGGTAAATTAACCCAAACACCCAACATATCTTGTTAACATCTGAAAGATTGAACCCAGTTACCTGGTGCCTCTGACGGCGAGAGCGTCTCCGCCGGAAGTTGCCCCGTTCGAACATGTTGGCGGCGAGGACGGGGTCGAGGGTCCAGAAGCTGCCCTTGCCGCCGCCCTCGCGTCCCCGCTCCCGTGGCACCCGCACGAAGCAGGCGTTGAGGCTCAGGTTGTGACGGATAGAGTTCTGCCATCCCTGCAGGCACATTGTCAACAACCTGTTCAGCTGGCTTTGCAATATTTATTTATTGCGTAAGAAAATTACTTATTTACAGTCAACTCAAACCAAGACATCCCGAACTATTTTCAATCTCTTTTGAAAAACCTTTCAATTTGGGAAAAATAACTACACACAACTACGAAAGATTTTAATATTATATTTTCCAAGTGATTAGTTGGAGGGAAATATGTCAAGTTTTCAACCACGTGTAACTCTGTTGGTACCTGTGAATAAAAATATTAATGATTGAAGAGTTGACTTCTCCTGCAATTATCCACAAATATTGCATACAAATCCTGCTTTAGAACTGTCCTCTACACTTGTAGGACAGCGTGTAAGAGAAACCAAAAACCTGTACTCGACTGCTACCTCGCCTGGTTTTACTTGATCGTTTATTGACCCGTGGAAATCCGTCTTAAGAACTATGCTCTAAAAGTACTTTAATTAAATAAAGAAAAATCTCCAGCTAAGAAAAAGCAAGTTTTTATTACATAAAAGTGGCGTGATTTTTTCGAATAACACTGCTTACTTCAAAACATCAGCTTATTTAACTTTTGCTAAAATGTGAAAAAGGAAGGTGAAAATTGAACAATAGCTGATATTGTTTTGACAACTTAGCACTTGTGTAAATAAAATATTCTGATAATAAATATTTGTATTGTATTGCTTTCTTTAAAATGGTTATATTAGTTCATGAGATTGGTCTTAACATACGAGGTAAGTTCGGAAAGTAAGTTCTGTTTGGGATTTAAAAAATTCTCAATGAATTTACAACATTTTTGATATACATCTTATAAGAGCATACCTTAAACTACTTTTCCACATAGTTCCCAAAAATATTTAGGCACTTGCCATATCTAGGGAGAAGCTTTTCAAGTTGTACTGAATAGCATCTGCACGTAGCCACCCGCTAACGGCATCTTTAAGTTCATCGTCATTCACAAACCGACAAAGGTTACAATAGTGTTCAGAAGAGTTCGTGAATTTGTGGGAAACGCTCAGAGAGACCGGTGATTTTGAATTTCCTTTTTTCCCGAACTGTATCGTTGTTTTTGGCAACGAGATCGACAGTAACGACAGATGGTTGGCCACTTCTCTCTTCATCGTGGACATTAGTGGGACCATTTTTACAGTTCAGAAAAAAAGGAAATTCAAAATTACTGATCTCTCTGAGTGTTTCCCACAAATTTCACGAACTCTTCTGTTCACCATTGTAACCTTTCATCATGCTGCATGCACAGGTGACAGAATTCTTTTCAGTACGAATTGAAAAGCTTCTCCCTAGATGTGACAAGTGCCTAAATATTTGTGGGAACTATGTAGAAAAGTTGTTTAAGATACACTATTTAAGATGTACATAATAAATGCTCTTTAAGATGTAAATGCATTGAGAATTTTTTTTCCAAACAGAACTTACTTTCAGATTGTACCTCATAATTAGCAATGCAAATAAACCTATGTATAATAATTTAAGTATGGGAGGAATAAATTAATAAAAACATGTGGACAGGAGGTGCTTCATTTACCAACTTAATTTTACTCTACCAATAAAATGAAAATGTTTTGAAAATTGTTTAATAAGATTGTAAATATCCTCTGATTATACTTGGGTATTAGTTGTATATTTTAAGTCAAAATGTAGTACTGCATGTAATTACTTGCAGTTACTCCAG
Organism: Flexamia atlantica; assembly: GCA_035578135.1. NCBI lineage: Eukaryota > Metazoa > Arthropoda > Insecta > Hemiptera > Cicadellidae > Flexamia > Flexamia atlantica. The sequence continues at coordinate 14,120,074 of JAQJVK010000018.1, forward strand.
TTTAAAGATTAGCTTTTAAGCAGATGTACCCAGAAAGGGGATTTGAAGATTAATTGCTCTACAAGTTTGCAATTGTGATTATTCTATCTATTTATCTTATTAAATAAGTATAAAATAAAGTAGAAGTGGTGTCTGTCTGTTCTTCCGGGTAAATGCAAAAACTACTGAAATGACTGGGCTCAAGTTGTATCCAAATGCACACACCAGGCCAACACATAGCCCCATTAATGCAACTTATGGGTAAGGTAGTCCCCCCTTGGGCTACTTACGCTTATTTTGTACTAACCTTTGGGATTTTAGTAGTTTTTGTTCAGTTCCATGGGATCTGATGTTAATTTTCTAGTTGTCACTAGGGGAGTCTTTTCAGAAATTTTGAGATCCTATTATTTAGTTTTTTTTATGCTCTAAAATTACATTAGGAATTTGCCGTGCGGGTGGCGTCAATAGCTGATCAGTTGTGAGTGTTGTGTCAGTACCTGGCAGTTGTGGCGGTAGTAGGGGAAGCGGTCGCTGATGAACTGGTAGATGCCGCTGAGAGTGAGGCGCTGGTCGGGCGCGGAGGTGATGGCCATCGCTATCAGTGCGATGTACGAGTAAGGCGGTTTCTCGGGCCGCGGGTACAGCGCCTCGGGCAGCTCCTGTGGCGCAGACACCCACGGGTTAGGGAGGATACATGCCACACTGGGATATTCTGTCACCCTCACTAGTTTTAGTTGGGTTTCTACCTAGGCTGGTTGCCAGCACTGATGATCATCATCAGCCGATGTCAGTCAAAGGTCAACTGATATCATTCAAATGTCAGCTGATGTCAGAGAAATTGATCACTGATATTTTCATGAGGGTGGTTGCCAGAACTGATGATCAGCTGTGTAGCTCTTGTAGGAATACCATATATTAGCAGCTATGCCAGTTGTGAATTTCGTTCATGCTTCCTCATAATAGCTGATCAGGTATTGTGAGGAAGCATATAAGAAATTGTGAGGAAGCTGATCAGCTATTGTGAGGAAACATAAACAAAATTGTTAAGAAGCTGATCAGCTATTGTGAGGAAACATAAACAAAATTGTTAAGAAGCTGATCGGCTATTGGGAGGAAGCATATACGAAATTCACAACTGACATAGATGCTGATATATATGGTATTTCTACCAGCGCTACACTGCTGATCGTCAGCTCTGGCAACCACCCTAATTAAAATATCAGTGATAAATGTCTCTGACATCAGCTGACATTTTATGGATATCAGTTGACCTTTGACTAACATTGGTTGATGCCAGCTGATGTTTGACTGATATCAGTTGACACAGGCTGACGTGCTCACTGATATCACTTGACATCACTGAAGGTTCACTGTTATCAGCTGATGTCAACTGATCATGCTCACTGATTTCAGTGGCATCAGTGAAGGTACACTATCAGCTAACATTGGAGAAAGTTTGCTGGTATGAGCTGACCTACAGAAACTTATTATTGATCAAAATAAACATTTCAGAAAGTGGATAATTTTGAAAATGAACTAAAATTATTTTCTAAAGATAGTTTTTAAATCCTTTTACTTTAAATGAGCAATTCTTGCATATATATATATATATCCTACCTTGAAACGGGTTCAATAAAATTTTGCATAGAGGAGTAATTTTCATGTTTAAGTTCACCTACGTAGTTGAATTTGCTGTAGATACAAAAAATTTTTAGAAAAATGAAATTTAAAGTTGAAAAGTTTTAACATTGGTTCATATGAGTTGCCATGCTGGTTACAGAATAACAACAAAAAAGGAAACAAATTAATCAACCAACTTATCATAAACAATTAAGTCACTTAAAACTTTTACTATAGCATGTGGCAAGTATAGTGAAGTAGAATGAGAAAATACAATTGAGTACAGATTGCTCAAGGAGTATTCAAATACTACTGTCATCTAAAAATTCCAAACAGGCAAACAACTGTGTTTTTGGTTAATTAGAAATATTGACATAGCAATTACATGCACTTTTTTACATAAAGGTGTTTCGATGCTTTAAACTTAATTTATATCAGTTTAATGTTTTTAAAAATTTGTAAATACGATTCATGTAATAGAGATAAGCAAATTCTTGAAAATCTACAAAACTTCATTTTAAGAGGACAAGGTTGATCCCAAGAGATCATCAAAGAAAATCCTTCAAACCAAGATTATTTAACGTTCCCAAGTCAAAAAAATGTCATTATTCAATTCAATCCACTTCAGTTTGTGCTGCAAAATTTATATGCTTAGAAAATTTATTTTCTATTATTTGTGAAGTAAGACCGTATAATTGGAATTTTCTGTGAGATTATAATCAATTGACTAAGGGCAATGTCGAGCAATATGAACACACCAATGTGCGTCAAACGCTTGGTCACTGAAACGAGCAACGAAAGCATTGTTTAGGAAAGCAAAGACCAAACAAATTGAATAATTGAACAAAATGGAAACCTCAGTAGATCAAACCACAAGGTTAATTGTCTTTGTGGGGATCAATATTAACTTGTATGTTTGAAAATATTATTACTGTTTTCCCCCAAGTAATGCTCGGTCCCCAGATATTAATATATAATGGAAGCTGCCTATTTGACTGGCTTGAAACATAATAAGTTTAAGCCAGGGTAGGCAAAACGGTTTAAGTTGGGTTTATACCCACTCTAGCCACTCGGTTAACCTGCCACCCTCACTAGTTTTAGATGGGTTTATACCTCATCTAGCCACACTGGGTTATTTGCCACCCACACTAGTTTTAGTTGGGTTTGTACCCTAATCTAGCTACTCGGTTAACCTGCCACCCAAACTAGTTTTAAATGGGTTTGTACCTGATCTAGCCACAATGGGTTATTTGCCACCCACACTAGTTTTAGTTATGTTTGTACTCAAATCCAGCCACAAGATTACCCTGTCACCCACATTAGTTTTAGTGAGTTTGTATCACAATCTAGCCACAATGAGTTTTCCTGCTACCCACACTAGTTTCACATTGGATTTTCACTTCAATTTAAGGGCAAAATATCACCCACAATCAATTGTCTTGCTTCGAATTTAGTTTTGAAGCTGCCTCTTCCACACAATCAGCTGTCTCATACATTGTTCCCTACTGTTATTGTTACCTAATGGATCCAAAATGGTTTCACACCATTTCAGATACCAACACAAATTTTAGTTTTACAACTAAAATTAGTTTCACTATTTTTTTTTAGTTTATTTGGGTTTTTGTTCATAATTTCAGGAATCAGGGAAATGATTACTAAAATGAAATGAAAAATAAGCTCCTAGAAAGTTATTGGGTTTATTTATTTAATTCAGGAACAATTAGTTTTTCTTAAGAATTGTGCTTTTAGTGATAGTAAGTTTTAAAAACAGTAAACCATAAGGAAAACCTCAGAGTAAAAGTTGTTTTAATGAGAAAGTAATGTTTATTGCCGCTGATTGTTCGAGCAAATATGTATGTGAATATGATGCTTCAAGTATGTAAAGTTAATTAGTTATTACAACACAATTCAACTGACTTGTTTATATGGTGTCTTAACAAAAATTTACACTCAATCTTTTATTACACAAATAGTCCACAAATCCCAAGCTTTGTATACTGACATAATTTGTGAAAACTTTAGTACCAATAGTAGATTACATTAAAATTTTTTTTTAAAATCTGAGGTCATTGCTGCGCTCATATTTATTCTCCTCTTATTACATGTTTGATCTAGTTGTCAGAGCCATACCAGGGACCAATGAAAATCAACAACTATAGAAAATAACATTGTTTGCTAAGACAAACAAACAAGGATATCAAGTCTTGCAGTATCCATCTCATAATTAATATTTACTAACACCACAATCCATGATTAAATTTCCATTCCTTATTGTTTACTTATTCAATGAAAGCAAAGTAAATTGGCTTAAAAAGTAGATTATGTATGCGTATCTGATGTAACTGCAACTTTTTTTAATAGCGAGTCAACGTTAACTTCAAAAGTAATATACTGGAGAGTCTGTTCCAGTTGCAGAACAATAAAAGATTTGCATACATACTCTTTTATTTTTAAGGAAATTGTGGTTCATTTTGAAAATAAGCAGCAGAATATAAATACTGTAAGCTTTGACTTTGCTATACCTAATGAGGAACATGTTGAATCTTGGGTGTTCACAAACATAAGCAGTCTGATCTGAGTTTTTTGGCTTAACAAATTACACAATTCAATTGATTTTGAATTATTTAACAGATTAATGGCTTTTGACCTTTCCCAAACTCAAAAATCTGGTTCAAAACAGCTTTTGTTTATAAAACTTCAACATTATCTTCACGAAATATATCTCTTTTTCAATTTGCATAGTGGGCCCTGACATACATTACAGGTTTGCCCTTGCCTCTAGGCAATGGTGCATTCCCCAATGCTAGTGAAAAATATTTGAAGTTAACTTACAGCAGCCTGATAAAAAAAACTTTTACTGTATCTAGGAGACATTAGATGATGTTTGTGTTGGCTTTGCCCATGTTCAAATTGATTTGAAACAGCTGGTGGTTCAGTTGGCTCCTGCACTGTTTTTTGTATCTGTCAATTGGAATTGGGTTTATTTGTTTACATTTGTCTGCCTGGATGGGTACTTGTTTCTGCTGACTTACATAATATGACAAACAAACGTTACAGCTGAGTTGCTGAGTTAAACAATATGACAAACAAACAAACTCACTAACTTTCACACTTATAATATTATAGTATATATAGGATTAAAATAATAATTGTTGTTATGCACTGTTTCCGAATTACTAAGAAAAATAAGTTATGAATAAGAATTCCAAATGACTGTAGTTATTTAGTTAAGTGCAGTGTTTTTGAATTACTTAAAGTCCTTTTAAGAATTCCAAAGTTACTGTATTTATTTACTTTTTGCATAAACCTTAAACCCCCCCCCTTCCCCCTACTCTTTGGGCATTCAAATTTATTACTACAGTATTGACAAATTGCATGTCACCCTGTCAAATGTTTTCAGCGAGGTAATAGAATAAATTTCAACATTCTATTTTACATTAGGCCTATCTTAATTAATGAAACATATAAATCAGCAATAGCAAACTTGTATTTTCTGATCGCTTCTTTGCCTAGGCAGTTCATTAGATTTAATTTTACGAATAAAAAAAAATCTAAACAGTTTATTCTTACCATGCAATAATGAAGCTTAAGAACAAAAGTTAAAAGAATAGTTCACAATTAACTTGTCACACAAAAAAAGAATGTTATGTATCCACACTAGACACGCTAGTTGGCCTTAGTATTAAACTAAATATTATCTCTGTGATCTCTGAAATGTAAACAGTAGTTTAACCGTGGCACATGTTTAAACTGGTTATTATGGAATGTTTTAGGAGCAAATGATGATTTTATTGGGAAAGTGTAACAGTTGAACAGTTTCTCTCTCTTTGATAGCTTAAGAGCTCTTATCTTTGTATAATGAAAAAGTGTCAGGTATCTTTAGCTGTGTTAACAAAAAATCTATTACAAAAATAACAATAAAAAACTGTATGCAAAATGTATATTATTTGAGAATGTTTATTTTCCAGAGCTTTGATATTGTTGGTTGAAAACACTTTTTTAACCTCATGTAGAACATATTTAAAAAAATCTAAATAAAAAATATCCTCCTGAGATTTTGACGGATTGATACCGTAGCTAATTTTTCCATTAAATTTGTTCTCGTTAACATCAAAATCAAAATAAAATCATATTTAGTAACTGGTATTGTAAAACCTCTCCTATCCTAAGGTATCTCTAAAATAAATTCTATCCTATACTCTTATATGAGCAATGTTATCTTGCATGCTTGCTCGCTTGCTGCTCGGTTGGTTGTTTGTTTGCACAATTATCTCAAAAACGAGGATTTCCTTTAAAGTCTGGAAATACTGTACATAATTTATGACTCAAAAACGTCTTTCATGCAGATTTCTTGGCCAGAGAAAATCTAATAGAGTAATAAAACGAATTTTAAAGTTGTAAAATTTTAAAATTGGCCTTATGAGTTGCCATGTGTAGCAACGAAAATAAACATGGAAAGAGTAAACAAATGAAGTAATCATAACAGCTGTTTGCAATCTACAGCCATCAAGGAAAAATACAGTGAGTGGGATGAAGACTTCATGGAGCATTAAAAAAGGTTTCTATTTATCACTTTTATGACTTTGAAATATTTTATAGTAACTGGATGAACTGGTAAACATGAAATAACACCGAGCAAAGCTCGGTCCCCATTAAAGCTCGGTCCACCATTAAAGGACCTCCTTTAATAATAATACACAACTGAAAGTATGAGTTCTCAGTGAATACCGAATCATCTTCAAGATTTATTTGTAAAATTATAGGAGATAATGTAGTTTTCTGCTTATCGAATATATTTTAAAACGGACTTCTCCCTTTTTACCAACTGATTTTAATAAAACTTGATATCTATTAGTTGTAAATTTTTTTATTTTATTGTAGACTTCCTTGTTTTTCTTGGCATTATGGAAGAAAGTAAGTGTCAGTTTCCTGATATTTGTATGTTTGGAAAGTTTTACATTAAAATTGGCTGGGGGAGAGAGTAACTGCTGGTATTCAGGCCTTTAGTTCCACAGATGGTACTCACTTCGCCTTTAACTTAGATGAAAAAGTATACCAAGTCTAAAACTCAAGTTTTTGATATTGATTGATAAGCTCTTTTAGAGAAGGCTAATAAACATATTGATGACATATAATAAATACTACTGATCACAGTAATCAAATTGCACACCCAAAGCTTAGTGGCCTTAAATATAAGCTACTTACTCTTTTGGCCTTAGCCAGTTGGAAATAAGGCATAAGTCGATTCTGAAGCTCATACTGTTGGCGGTAATACAGCGGGAGATGCTGCAGAGACCAGGCTGCAGCGGGCAGCTGACTGGCGTTCACTTCCGGCAGCGGAGCGGAGCCAGAGTCCACTTCCGGCGGAGCGGGGGCGGAGTGAACAGTCGGCAACATAGTCAGTCCATGTCTTCACAGCGCGGAAACGGAAACACAATATCGGCTGATAAGCGCGGTTGTAAACAGCTGTTCGCCGCGCGGACGCTCTCGAGTCACTAACGATATTTTCTAGTCTAGCCCTCTTTAGGGCGGATAACGCAAACAGAGCGGTGGAGGGGCGCGTTTATTTATTTAAATATGAGTTGTTTGGTTCTCCCATCCGTCTAGAGCAAACACGCCGGGAGAACACATGTTTTGATTGCTTTTTGTTTACTGTTTATTTGTTTGCGCTGACGTGGCTGCGCGATAGCGCCGCGGGGGGAAGGAAACGACTGAAAGCAAACTTTAATAATTGTGTCTAATTGTTTCTTTATTGATTCACCGTTTTGTTATTCAAACGAGTGGACTGTTTTGTTTAATTTATCCGGTCGATGCGGCCGCCACAATTATCGTCTTGATAGCGGGTATTTGTGAATCGGTAATGAGAATAGGGAGAAGTAGAAGTAGCCGAGTAAACTGAGAACTTCCGACGAGAAAAAGTTAACGGCAAAAGATAAATAATACGCCTGCGAGTTAATAGATATGCATTTGTCCAGTAACTTTGCTGTAACTTGGTGTAAATTGTAACTTTGCTCTAAGTTAGTCTGTTGATTTTCCTGTCCATCGTTAAAACATTACCAGTTTGGTTTCAATGAAAGGCTTTACTCGTACCACAAATGATTCGTCTGTGCTCGTACTTAATATTTATGGATTCAATAATTGCCATCTTCTGAAGATGGCCATGATTTTACACAGCGATTAAAACATTACGTAAATGCGTGGAAAATAAGAATTCATATAATTACGAAGGAAAAGAGGATTGAAAAAACAATAAAAGAGGTAAATATCAATAAATATTGTGGTTACCAAAACCAGTCGAGTTAAAATAATTAATTGTCAACTTGACCGTCTCTCCTATGATACCAATCGAACCGTATCATTTTATAATATGGACAAAAATGTTTCTAAGTCCAGAAGATGTTAAGATCATGACGATAACAGCGACATTGATATACGATGTTTTCTTGCCTTAGGTTTCGACATCGGCTTTAGTACGGTGTTAAAGTCTTGTAAACAACTGAGAACGTTTCCCCGGGAGTCTTGTTAATCAGTCTAGCTTCAGTCTAACTTCAATGTAAGTGTAACAATATTTTTATAAAAAATAGCGCAGAAAATAAAGAGGTTCACTAGAACAAATATTTGTTAAAATTAAATTATATTCCTCGCGATGGTGTACAAGAGCTCACAGAGCAATTATAATTATTTTTATTATTATTAATGAAAACATCCCCACCAAAAAGAACTTCATGTCCTTTTGACTGTGAGAGCTACGGTCCCGGTTTTAAAATCAGCACTTTCAGATCTAGCAATAAATAACCAGAGCTATTGTTTCTCAGAAATTTTCAATGGGTTTCAATTATAATATGATAAGTTGCATTCTTTAGTCCACATGAAATTTTTACGCTAGCTTCTCTGATTCCCGTCAATTATGATGTTAAGTAAGTAAATATGTCAAAGTTGAGTCTGAAAACTCGCATTTCTAGCATATACCGAACAATTTCGCGTATGAATTGTATTAAAATATTTATGAGAAAAAATCTCCGAAAAACAGAGATGGCCCAATCGAACAGAGAGTACCACAATTTTAATATTAGCGAATTTCCCCTATAGGGAAGAAGCTATTACCGTAGGTCTCATGGTAAGACCTAAGCCCGAGACCATGATAACTTTTCGTTTTGGGGCCACCAGAAGCAAAAAACACCATTCGTTCAAATTTTTATATATATATCTATCTATCTATCTATCTATCTATCTATATATATATATATATATATATATATATATATATATATATATATATATGTGTGTCTGTAAGCACGATAGCGGCCGTAAATATGGTCCGATCTTAATGAGATTTGGTACAGAGATGTAAAGTGGTAATCGATTGGACGAGTTCGTGAACCAGCCCAATCGGACCATCGGAAGGGGGGGTAAAGGGGAATAAACCCCCCCAAAAATGGGTTTTTTGAGTTTTTTACATAGAAAAATAAAATTAATCAAATTTTTGTTGGCACCATTGAATTCAGCTCAAAAAAACAAACAATTTAGTATCTTGAATCATTGCTCTATCTCCATTGGTTACCGAGATATTGAAAGTGGTAAACACAGTACGTTGTCCCAATGTTAACCTTTACGGGGAATAAGTAAAATTCTATATCTCGCTTATTTCTCAACATATCTTAATAAAACTTGGTTTGTGGCTTCATCTAGATGAGATCTAATGTATTTTAGTCTAAAACCCCGGAAATTTCCATTTTTGAGGCAGCAAACCTGCATAATCATTCCCCATGTTATCCTTATGGGAAATAAAAAAATTCTATATCTTCCTTATTTTTTAACATTTCTTGATAAAACTTGGTACATGGCTTCTTCTAGTCAAGATCTACTAAATAATGAATTAAAACCAACCAGTTTTAACATACCTGTTGCAGCTAACCTGCATACTTATCCCCAATGTTATTCTTATGGAGATTACAAAACATGACAAATTTCGCTACGTTGGATTGAATTATGTTCTTTTGCACTTGAAATTCGCTTAGTATGCAGGTCTGCTGCAACGGGTATATTTTTATATATCTCATCTTTATTGAATTCAAATAAATAATGCTACATCCACTATTAATTTTATGGTTTCTTTTCTCCTTTTTTTGGACAACCGCCAATGAGAACGGTTCCTTTACTACTACTAAGGGCTAAGCAGTAAGTGGTGGGCTGGTAATGAAATCGTTAATTTTTTCCTAGAAAGCACTAGCTATAAACTATTTTGTAGCGATATTGGTGAATTATAAATTTATAAGCTACTTGAATTCTCAAAAGAAAAAAAACCGTTTCAAGCATTATATTAGAACATATTACAAAAATAAACTCTGTTCATAAATTCAAAAAAAGTAGTTTATTTGATTTAAAATTCAACCTAAACAAAAGTATTTATCTGCGCATGTGAAATATCTTTAGCTACCAAACAATATAGAATGTTTTGTGTTGTCAGTGTCAGTGTGTATTGAAATGCGTTCTCAGTAAACGCTGAACTCTCCAAACAATTCTGTTTACAGTTCTCAACCTCCGATTAGAAATAGCATATATTATAAATATTGAAGATAAAATGTAAATATTTATTTCGTATACAGTCACAGTCAGATTATTTGAAATATTGATAGTGAGAAATTATTTTTTTGTAATGTGGTTTTTTAGTGTATCTTTTATGAACCTACTAGATGTTAGGTTGGCAAAGTGAAAACAAAATAATTTGAAACAGCTGATATTGCTAGTGGGGCCTTGCTCATGTCCTGTTTTTTGTATCTGTCAATTGGGAAATTGGGTTTATTTGTTTACATTCGTGTGCTTGGATGGATACGTTGTTACAGAAGACTTACATAATATGACAATCAAACTTCGTTACAGCTGACTCATGTAATAAACAAACTCACAAAATTTCACGCTTATAATATTACCAGAAAAGAGAGAAAAAAACACAACATAAACTAACAAGTTACATCAACTCAAAACTATATAAATCTATTATAAGACACAATGAGTAAAAAGTTGAATATACTACTCCAATTCGATTCACCCTATATTTTCTCAATTATTTGTGAAACAGCTGCATGCAGGTAGCAGATAAACGTACATAAATACTACTCTGTGTGTCTGTGTCATAAATACGACTGTTCTCTGTGTTTATACTAGTCTATCTGTCAAAATATCCACTCAGCTCAACTATATAGAATTTAAACTCCTACTTAAAAAGTAATAACTTTTTAATGATCCAGTTCTATAAAGATGTATAACCTTAACATCAATATCCATAACATTAACACCGAAAATCAGCAGTATGGAAGGCGAAGCTCTCGGGGATTACTAAAAGCAGTTTCATGGTAAGAACCAGTAAAAAAAGAGGAACAGGAAAGAGGAAATATTATGCCGAATTTTGCTTTTGTAGGTCTTAAAGCCAAGGACAGTGATTTGAGTTCATTGATATTTTGATTTTTTTAAAACAGTACGTCCGCTCGTTCAGACCGTGACATATTCTTTCCCTTGTGTTGGACAGATGTGGGCCGGGCCCTCTTGTTTGCCCTCCTCCCCTCTGAAAAAGTGTAAACAAATCAACTGTAAACACCACGCACATCCCCCCCCTTCTCGCCTCTCAAAACTGGCGGATCTCTCTCAAATTTCAATCATTGACGAATCTCACAGGAAAAACGATTAAGTCGAACCTTCAGATATGTGAATCCTCTATAGGTTTAAAGTTTTGGTGATTTCTTTTCCGGATTTCGGCTATAGGGGCATTTTTCACAGAGAATGGTCCAAAACCTGTATTAGGGTGGAACATCAAAAATATATATTGCTCTAAGAAAAAATTTATTTAGATTGCCTGAAAAGGACAATTAGAGACCCCAATCACACTAGATGCAGCTCCTTAAAATTGTTCCGGCTGGATATTTGTTTGTGATTGCATTTGTCGTTTTATTTAACATTAATTTACGTGGAATCATTCTTTGTTGTTAAAGGTATATGTGTAGTTAGCAAAACGTGGAACCAACATTTTGTTTTGTAGACAGCGTTGACAGACATTTATGATATATAAAGCAGAACTTAAGCTGTTTTAGCGAATTTCCCCTATAGGGAAGTAGCTATTACCGTAGGCGGCACGGTGAGACTTAAGCCCGGGACCATGTTATTTTTCATTTTGAGGTCCCTAGACCCCAAAAACACCGTTCGTTCATTTTCATATATATGTATATATATATATATATATATATATATATATATATATATATATATTTTTATTGTTTAATTCACAACTTAGGGCTGCTTTTTTTTTATTTATATGTATATATATGTATTATTATTTTTACAAATATATATATATATATATATATATACCTGTCCGTAGGCGCGATAACTTTTGTAAAAAAGGTCCGATCTTGATGAAATTTGGAACAAACGTGTAAAGTGTCATTCATGACTTTGAGTTCGAAAACCAGCAAGATTGATCTACTCTAAGAAGGTTTTTTTCACAAAATTAAATTTATTTTTAAAATTTAACACCTTTTTACTAATTATTTTTAAACTTAATTGTCAAAATTGAATTCAGCATAAAAAACAAATAATTTAGCATTTTGAATTATTATTCTACGTCAGTCCGTTGCTTAGATATTGGATGTGCTAAACACAGTACGTTGTCCAATATTTTGTTTTTAATTTTTCCCTCCAAAAAGTATAGTCACCCTGATTTGAGATTGTTTTTTTAAAAATACAATTCTGAATTAGGCCTTCGTTCTATTAAAAACTTTGTAACAGTGACTACAAGAAAATTTCTTTCAAATTTGCACCTCGTCCCTGGAGCAGTGGCATTTAACATCGGCGAACCAACCCTCAACCGTAGATTGAAACCACGAATCCCTCAAGATTTTGGCGACATGTTGGAAGAATTCAATTGAATTATTTCTGCAAATCAATTTTTTGTCTTTCCTTATTGTTAACTATTTTTATTTAATTTTGTTCATGGGTGTCTCTAAATAGAGCGAACCCGATAATGTTATGGCTGTACTGTTATCCTTTCTGTGCATAATATTTTGTGTATTGACCCAGAAATAAAACCATGTTAAAAAAAAAACAATTCTGAACATATGATTAAATTTGCAGGTGTTGAATATTTTATTTGTGTTTATTTGAATAGAGTTCATTGATCAAGATTTTGCAGAAAATATATACTATATCAAAAAATACAAATTATTTTTAAATTTAATAAAGAAAGTAAGAGCATTTGGAGGGGGGATGTCTTTGTCTAAACTGCCTGAAAATGTAGCATAATATGTGATATGTTTACTATTATGAGAATTGATAATATGTTTTATTGAAATTGGCTGGAGATGTAGGTCTGTTGCAACAGGGATGTTTTAATTAGAGTAGGATTCACCTAAGTTGGCCAAAACGAAAGTAAACAAACTATTATCTTCTTACGAACTTAACCATAAAATCCAGCTGTGCTGAAAACAATGTCAACGAACATCTGTTTAGTATAGCACTTGCAATAAAGGGAAAGTTCTGATGCAATTTGCAACTATGGAAGTTCACTTGCGTGGCTTAAAATATTACTAAGGGGCTTTTCCAAATAAATTATGTATTAACAGGGAGATGATGTGTCATGGATGCGGCATGGTTAATAGTCTAAGATTTTGTAATGAAATAATATTTACAAAGAAATATAGGCGAGTTTTTAATAGCCAGTATTACTTGCTGCAAGTCAGTATCTGAAAAGAGAGATTGTTTCATATTGCGGTAAAAACTTATTAAAATTGGCCCAGGAAAAATAAACAAGCAGTTAAACAAACTAAAATATTTGTAAATCAAGAAATAGAATCAAACTAAACTTTGGCAGCTATGTAAAAAGGTTGAATGGAAATAAAAACTTCTAAAAATAGGCGATATTGTAAACATTCTATAACCTATAACAACTTGTAAACAAACGCAACGTGGCGATTTGACAGTTCTGAGAAAATGTAAACAGACACCATGTGTAACCAACAATGTTTTCAATGTGACTTGTATAAAAATTTTTGATGAGATGATTAGTACATGCTTTGGCCAACTTACGTGAATCCTACTCTACCATAAAACTGACCATATGATTGAATTTAATTTTTTCATGAGATTCAATTATTTGTTTGTTTTGAGAGTTTTGAGTTCATTGGTTACTAGCAGAACCCGTGGCTTCGCTCACGATAAAAATTATCGTCTAACCTTGATATGAAGAATCTAGAGGACTGAATTGAAAATATTTATATCAAGGAATATGTCATGTAGAGATATGTATGTTTTATGGCGGAATGTAGGATAAAATGTAGATACCACAGTAGGATATAGGATACCACAGTAGATAGTGAAGGTTTTCTTTTCACCGTTATAACTCGAAAACGGCCGGACCGATTTTAACACCAAATGTGTCGATTTTAAGGTACTTCTTTGTAGATTTACCATTACGTCCCTGGATTGCCTAGTAGGGCATCAATTAAGTACAGTAAAGGGCTGAATGTTCAGAACAGTTATGGTGCTATCCGTGGGCAGTATTTCAAACTCGATTCACTTAGTTTTTAACTTAAAATATGGACGGGTAGGAATAATTTAAGATCAACCACTGATTGCAGCATTTATTTTTCCGTGAAAAGCCGGGACACCGTCGAATTAGATGAAAAAGGAATTTGCCAAATTATTGTAACTGGCATGAATGTAATTAAAAACATGAAGGACGGCCTAAGGAAATAACTATAGCTCCCGCTGCCTAAGAAGATGGTACCACATAATGAGCTTATGATTGAACGTATAAGGTACAAAACTAAACCAAATGTAACTTTTATATAGTACGAATAACCTAACAAAATCATCAAAACAACCACAAAACCATGATAAAAGGAATCAAATTATAAATCAGCTGTAACAACCTATCCGTTTGTGAAGCTAGTATGCTTGATTGAATAAAATTGGAAATTTAAACAAAAGATCATCCATTACATTAACATGGGGCATTTTCAAAGCTTCAGCTCCACGAAAAACCTCTAAAAACCTCGAATTAAAAAAATCCGTTCTTGGTGAATGTCAATACTCTGTAAGGAACGTCCATGAAAATTTTCAAGGTTCTAGGTTAAGTAGTTTTGGCTGTACATAGGATAGGTCAGTGGTATTTGACAAAAATACAGTAGAAAAGATAGTATAAATATAACTTACAATCAGGGATTTGTATAATTTATAAATTTTTACATAAGAAGATCAAAGAATCATATAATTTCAGCACATTCTATTTGTGACTGAAAAACCACTGTTCTTTTCTCTTTCCATCTTACCGGGATTTAGTCTCAGCCACAAAAGGCAGTATGCTCTTCACGTTTAAAACTGCGTAACTTCCGCTACCGAAATATAGATGGTGCCACTTAACTAATTAATGGTGGATTTTATCTAAACTAAATGTAACTTTTATATAATACATAATTATGTCCTTGAAACAAATCAACAAAAATCAATGAAGCCATGATCAAAGAATTCAATTTATTATCATCAGTATCAACGTATACATTTCCGAAGCTAACTACCAGCTGATTGTTTTATGAACATTAAAAATGTAAACAAAAATCGTCCAACATACTTTTAAATGGGAAAATTTGAAAACTTCGGCCTCACCAAAAACCCCTTTATACTACGAATTTTGTAAAATCCGTTCTCAGCGGATGTCTACGCCCTAAAAGGAACATCCATGCAAAGTTTCAAGGTTCTAGGTCAAGTAGTTTGGGCTGTACCATGTTTCCACTGAGTGGTATTTGACAAATATATAGTAGAAGATATGTTTGTTTACATTTATATTCTATAGCTAACAAGATTACAGTTATTAAAAATTAAAAGACTAAGAATTATATAAAATACAAAAGTGTATGTGTTACTTATGAAAACCAATATGGTCTCTTTGTTAATTTTCCTCATGTTTAAGCTCATGAATGATTAAATATGCGTTTTTAGTATATCATTTACTTAACGTATTCAAATGATACTTTCCTTCAAACAAGTTGAATGCTCACATATACAAAATAAATCCTATGGAAATTCGCTGAGTTCGCAGGTCTGCTGCGACGGGGGTATTTTACTTCCCCGCATTTCTTCTGCAGCCTCATTCCATGCAGTAGTGACGTGGAA
Source organism: Flexamia atlantica (assembly GCA_035578135.1). Lineage (NCBI taxonomy): Eukaryota > Metazoa > Arthropoda > Insecta > Hemiptera > Cicadellidae > Flexamia > Flexamia atlantica. The sequence goes on from JAQJVK010000018.1 coordinate 14,135,833, forward strand.
ACGTGGAACTGTTTGTGCCATTACTTCTCCTGGCAGATCAGTCTAAAAAATAATATAAATATGAGATTCGTAATGTACTGTAAAAGCCATTAACAATCCGCCCGAAATGGTGAAAACTAAGTATATTAATAACAACAAAAAAAGCATTTCAACAACCGTGGCACCTGACGTATTAGAGGACCTCTCACTCGCACACGTGATCGCACCATAGAACTATAAACATGGTTATAATTCTAGTTCATGGATTTATGTATACGATTTTTATATTATACAGCCAAAGCTTAGCGATACTTTCATACTATAATAAAAATAATTCAAAAAATTACTGATAATAAGTAATTTTCAAAAGATAAAATGAGTCATAACGCAATAGCAATACAATAGGGTGAGCCGAAAAAAGTAAATTTTAAACCATCAAAAACATGTATGTCTTAAAAGTGGTGTAGTAGGCCTAGTATGAACAGTATAGTCTGAACAGTAATACAATTAGGCCCTAGATATGATAAGCGTAAATAATTTGAGTTAGGGTTTTACATAAGAAACCCCCAACTTTTAAAGAATTCAAAATAAGATAATTTCAAATAGGTTTTCCATTAATATGGAAGGTACACACATATTGCCCACAGGCCTTTCAAACTCTTGTACTTATTACAATTGTATTTTCACTGTATTTAATGCGCGCTTCACACGTAACAGGCTGCAAGAACTGAAGACTCGCTGCGCACGCGCGGCAGCGTCGCGTTGTTACATCCACAAGGCCAGTTTAGTTTAACTCATCGGTTTGTTTGTTTATTTGTTCAACAAAAAATCGATAACGCCGGGTAATGGTGAGGCAAACATTGCCCAATCGCAGTGACGTCGCCGGCCCTTGCCTATCACGACTGATGTTTGTTGTTGGTTGTTAATTGTGTCAAAATAATGTCTTTATGAGAATTTTGAACATATTTTGTTACTAGAGGTTTGCACTGGCCAAATAATGTAATACACGGTTGGTTGAAAAATCGTGATAAAGAGCCTGTTAACTGTCAAACTCACTGTGTCACTATTTTTTATATCAAATAGGTTTAAGGGAATTTGCTTGAATAAAAATAATTTTAGAATATTTTCGTTTTGAGTGTAATTAGTTGTCATTCTTTTATTGATTACGAATTATGTATTTTTATTTTATTATTAAGATTAGGTTGTCAGCTGTTGTGTTCGTTGCTTACTATAGTTATTTTTAGAAATTTGTTTTACTCCTGAAGTTCCCCAGTTTTTAGATAGATTATTATAAGATTTGCTTTATTGTAACTGGGTTTTCACGAAACTGGTATAAATTATAAATAAATAAATAGTGAAAGTTTTGTTTGTTATTAACTGGATCTCGGTGAACAATAGAAAATTTTACGAAGTTAAGAAAAAAATAGCAGCTATAAATAAACATCTAGTTACCGTGAATAAAATGTATGCATTCTCATATAGGTGAAACATGAATTAACCATCTTAAAAATTATTAATTTAAAAATATATCAAGATAATTAAATAAAATATCAAAATTAATATTCTTCCAAGCAATGAAGACTGTTTAAATTTTTTTTAAGATGGTTAATTCACGTCCATAATTATTATGGAGTAAATATTATTCGATCAGTCAATTTTGCTGGACAGTATGAAATTCTTAAAAACGCATTCTTATAGAAAAAAATAATAAAGGCGCTATTGAAACACTGTAGGTTGTTCCTAGTCTAAATAAGTGATTAATTGAAAAAAAAAAAAAACTGAAATAAAACAGTTAAGCAAGTCGAGGAACGTCTTCCAAAACTGATTGAACACATAGTTTATTGCCCCGGCGTCGGCCACCCCGCCGCCAGCAGTTACCCATGTTTGTAAACACATTAAGGCACCCTCCGCTCACTTTTGAGTTTTATCGGTTTTCCATGAAGCAGCGAGAGACCACAAAGAGGCGAGGAGTGACGTGGGCCAGCTCGGCTCGGGTCGTAAAAACTATCAAATACACACCTCGTCGCTCATACCTGCCTTATTATGTTATTTATTCCTTTGATTTCACTATTTCAAAGTTATTTCGGCCGGTTTGTAGTTATATGCGATCCGTGAGGCTGTGCAGACGCGAGTCTAAATCATGCGAAAGATAAAGATGGATGGAAGTGATGATTGAAACGTACTGACCTGACTACCCACACTCTCGACTGGATAATGAAATAAAAAATCAAAGTATCGATGGAGGCTCGCGGTATACGCAAAAATAGTGGTTTTTAGGGCATTATGAGTTGTTGAGTGGAGAAGAGACACATTGAGTTAGGCTTACACATAGTTTTTATTTAAATACTCAGACATACCATATCAAAGAAAATGAAAGCGATAGACCAAAACATTTATTTTAATTTCGTGATTGATAGTTTTTTCAAGCTTGGTTAATTTTATTTTGGTTAGAAAAGAGTTTTAAAGGATCACAAAGGCAAACTGTGCTCGTTTGCTCACATTCACAATGCTATTTTAGACGAAATGTCTACAAAACATCGTTTTACGACCAGGGCCGTAACGATAACTTTGGGAACCGCGGCCCTGCTGGTCACTTGAATACGAGCTACATTAGGATCCATGGAAAATTTACACAAAAAAAAATTGTTGGAACAACAAAAAGCATTTCAAATATACATCCTGCAAATGTTTTTAATTTTTGTTCGGTTTACCAACGTCTTTTGGTTGAAACACATTGGCTGAGATAGCAAATTTCATTTTAGGAATAACGTAACATTGGTGATTATAGCAAATGTATGGAACATTTTGATGGCAATATCAATGTGTTTGTTATAAATACAATGCACATTGGTACAGCAAATGTGTTTTTAACAAAGAAATATTAGTATAAATTCAACAAAATTGTTTTGGTAATTCCGACAAAACTATTTGTTGTGACAGCAAATAAATTGGTAAAAATCGCTCAACAAAATGTGGTTTTGTTGGTGTTGTTGGTGATTTCACCAATGTATTTTTTCTGTGTAGAATAACTGTTAATATTCACTACTTATCAAAATATTAGCAAATTTTAATATTTAAATATGTATATATTTAAGTTTAAGTACGTATAAATAGAAGGTATAATATTCATAATGCACACAACAATTATTTTATTACGTATTAAATACGTTTATTTTAAAATAACTATATTTTGCTGGTGTTTGGAAGTTGTTTCTCAGTTTATACCTCGATTGGGGGCCCCTGACCACGGGGGCCCTGGGGCACCGCCCCTGTTGGTCGTTACGGCCCTGTTTACGACTAGCTCCTTATTATTTATGCAAAATTATGTTAGCTTGGCGTGAGAAGTACTGTCTCCAAAAGAAAGAATTATTTATTCCTGGAAAGTTCCTTTCTTTACATCCGTGACGGTAGTAGGAGGTTGCCACTGGTTAACGTTTTTAGTAGTAGTTGTTTGTCTTAGAATTTTTCAGGCTATTTATTTCCCAACTTGCAATGAACCCAACTTGTATTTACTAAAAACAAATTTTTTTTTTATTAATTAGTCGCAATCAAGAAATTGTTCTGTTATATACTCAATAGTCCGGTCGCTGGGCTATGTGAACTTGAAGTAGGGTCCAACTTAAATTTTATGATTGATTCTGGTACTATTTGATGTACTGAGTCGAATATGGCGGTTGCCACAGTGGCAGTCCTGGGAAATTTAAAGATTCACATCTTAGGTTCTAAATATGTGCCAATGTTCGTTCTGATCTTAAAACACTCAGTTGAATTTTCGCTTTTATTTGAGACATTAATTATGTAAATCCGACTGTAGGAAAAGAGTTATGATTCTTCAAAGATCATACAACTAATTTGTTTGCGAATATTTAATTTAAATAAGGGCTTATATCTCAAATTCTAAGCAAGATACAAAGTTGATATTTTTTGGAAATTGGCTTCAAATCCCTTCATTCTGCCCCTACAAGGCACGCTACTTTCCCGCCCGCCGGAGTTTTTCGTCCACTTTTTCCGCCCTGGAGCCCCCCTTTTTAAGCTCGAGGTCGCCGCCTGTCTAAGTCTTAAATTGCAAAATAGTTCGATAGCCTTTGATTGAGCTAATGATCATTTAAATCAAATAAGGCTGGAGCGAGTTGTAAGTCTTAAATTAAATTGAAATTAAAAAAAACAAATAAATTTTATGATCCATATTTATCCTCAAAACACCTTTTCACACAGTCTGATTTAAATTAACAATGGCTCAAATGAAAGCTAAAGATCACCAAAGTGTTTTAAGACCTGACCAAATATTTTGAAGCATTCAAAAACTGAAATAAAAATCTTAAAGTAAAAATAAACTGAGAAAAAATACAATTGCTGTTGAATGCGGCCTTATTAACTCATACCTGACTGGTCGTATTTAAATGATCAATAGTTCAAATTAAAGCCATTAAATCACACTGAATCGTTTAAGACCAAAACTAACTTTGAACTGTGATTAGAACCGGAGATAAAAGAAAAAAGAATAGTTTGGAAACGCCTATAAACGCCTATAGTTTGGATGTTGATGTTCAGGGAAAAACTTTACTTTTTTTACTTTTTAAATTTTGACTTTTAATGTTTTGAAAAACGGATTACGGCATTGTAAATAGCGTGAAAATCTACTCTGTACAGTATAGGTGTGTAACATCACTGCATTCAAATTAAAAAATCGTTGTATCCAATATGGCGGATCGCGGATCCAAGGGATAGCGATTTGAAAATTAATACCCGATCAAGAAGCATTTACCACCCAGCAACTATCGGCGGTGGTTTCAAATCAATATCTTGGGAACTATTCGTAAATATTCTTCTGTATTCGGCCTTGTGAACTTTAGCCTCCTATATTCAAAATTGCCCAAGGATGCCGCTCAGGCATTTGCCATATTCTTTTTCAGTACATCCAATGGTCCTAGAAGCAATAATAAATATTTGAGTCGTATTTGAGTTCGTAATTCAAGGTTCATGCCTAATTTCTTATGTGGTGACTGGACAATGGTATATAACAGTATATAGTACACTACCATGACTTGCGCAAATTATAGCATATAACACTGCCACTGCCATAAAGTTAGAATGTCTTCCTCAGTATCAATGCTGAAAATACCAAGAGAGGCCATAAGAGACTCATAAACCGGTTGGTTGCAGTTTAAGATTCAGTCAGGGAATAAAATTGTTCGAAGTTTCAAATTATCATCTAATTTCAAGGTGGCGGAACCAAGACGGCGGCCAGAAATTGAAATCCACAAATGAATGACTTAGGAACCCCAAGTCACGTGTCACGTCATTGCATCATTGTAAACCTCTCACATTTCCCCCGGCCACGATGGTGTCGAATACGATACTTTATCTGCCACAGGAAGTAACAATCCGCCGGTTTCCGAGAACCTTTTATTTGTTAACCATAAAAACGTGTTTGAAAAACAAACAGTCGGCCTGAGTCGGGAACATGAGCGCATCTGACTCTATCCTAAACAAACAATCGCTCAAAGACGCCCTCTGTAACCGGCTATAACCTAACTTAAACAGTCCGGACTTCACGGCCTGCTTGATTTACGACGACATAACCTCAAACCTCTTCCCTACCGATATTTGAAAAGCGTCTTCTGGTTCGCTCGATACAACTGTTTATGCAGTTGTTTTACTTACAAAGGCTGCTTTGAAACAAACCATAATCAAAGAAGTGTCAGTATTTATGTTTGAGCAAGTGTTTCATTTTTACCACCCGCTTTGACTAAAATAGAGTTTATAAATGTTAAAATTTGCTTTTAGAGGAAGGTGAGCCCTCTGTTCACTGACTATAGAGGATTTAGAATCTCTAGTCAATGTTTTCATTAGGTTACTGTAAGTTTCACATCGGTTTTAGCATTGATTAAATCAATGGTTATAGGCAGCGACGTCATTCCTTTAATCTCTTTAATACCTATTAAGACCGGGACGCAGCACTGGCTGCGTATTTTTACCGGAATATGAGTGAAGGATGAGTGTAGGAGTGTAGGATAATTGTGGCGCGATCTTGTAGTCCTGTTACTAAGGCCGAAATGTTCCTTAGACTTAGACAGGACTGTTAATTCACAGCCCAACAGCCAATGGCAACTAAGGGAAACTATTCGGATTTACATTAAATCATTGACTTTGAATCTCTAACTAAATTAATTTTTATTAAGTGCTTTTATGTCAACATCTACGTATTTATTTTCTATCAATCGCTTTAAGCACAATATGAATTACTCAGTACGTACAGTATTTCGCGAAACAACTTGCACTAGTGGCAAACGTACTTAATCAATTTAATCTAAACAAATCGGTAAAGCCATTAAAATTGAAAGTCTAGCAAACAAAACAAGAAAACGAAAATATAAACAAAGCAGACAACGACGACGATCGATATATCGCATCGACGACGATAGATTTTTCGCATCGACGACGATCGATATATCGCATCGATATTTTTAGTTCGTAGCACTTTTATCAGACAGCGCTACAGTTTCACTTACCTCCAAGTTAACATGGAAGTGCCAACATAGAGTAATAATGAACTTCGTAAAGAGATGGCACTCCCATGTTAACTCGGTGGTAAGGAGACAGCAGCGCTATCTGAATAATGTGCAACGAACTAAAAATATCGATGCGATATATCGATCATTGTCGATGCGATATATCGATCGTCGTCGTCTGCTTTGTTTATATTTTCGTTTTCTTGTTTTGTTTGCTAGACTTTCAATTTTAATGACTTTACCGGTTTGTTTAGATTAAGTGCGTTTGCCGCTAGTCCAAGTTGTTTCGCGAAATACTGTACTGAGTGATTCTTATTGTGCTTAAAGCTATTGATGGAAAATAAATACGTAGATGTTTACATAAAAGCACGTAATAAAAATTAACTAAGTATTTTTATTACGTGCTTTTATGTAAACATCTACGTATTTATTTTCCATCAATAGCTTTAAGCTCAACATGAATCACGCAGTACAGTATTTCGCGGAACAACTTACACTAGAACAACTTTCTGCAAACGTACTTTAGGTATTTTCCCACACTCAAATTAATTCCAACTCGTTATGGTTGTGTCCACGTCGCGTCGTGACATAAAATCAGGGGAAACGGAACGGGAAGCAGATCGTTATCGTCGTTCTGATTGGCTGAATCAGTGAAGAAGAAGAAAGTCATGTTTTTACAACGCCATCTGAATAAATTGCATCGAACTAACCCGCTCCAATCAAGCTTACCACTTGGCTCCATTTAAGCATATTTAAGTGTCAGACCGGTGGTGCCAACTCTTTACGAAGTTCATTATTACTCTATGGTTAGAATCATGTTCATGTTTTCAAGTCTTTGACGTTTGTGTTTGAAGGTCGGTGACAATCCTCCAGTAAGGCTTCACTTTTTCCTATCTCATAATAAGCAGTCTATCGTTTCTATATTATCGTTGCTGTGATTGGTTAACACTTCCCCTCACTCATGGCCGCCCGCAGGGGGGGGCAGGGGGGGCAACTGCCCCCCCCTGAGAAAAGAAAAATATATTTAAAAATACATGAAGCTTTTAAGTCTGTTCAAGTTGACCAAACAAAGTTAATCTCCATAATTTTTAATCAGGGATGGTCGGGTCCCAACATTTCGGGAAAATTGAATTCCCGATTTTTGGGCGGGATTTTTACTCACTTCGGGAAAATTTCGGGACGTAATCGTTTTAGCGATCGCAACCAAACAGCGAGTGTAGCTTCGCAAAACTCGCTACCGGCCGCGGAAAACGAACTCGTGTATTTGCCGTTTGCCGATCGCAAATAAACAGCAGATCCAGGTTAGTGCGATCATCCGCTAAAACTGTCGTGCGTATTAGCCGATCGCTAATAAACGGCAAGTGCAGCTTTGCAAACCTTGTGATCGGCCGCTAAACCCTACTACTAAAATAACTAAATAACAAAATATCGCGTGTATTTGCCAGTCGCGGATAAACGGCAAAAATAGCTTTACGCTATTCACGAACGTCCACGAAATACGCTAGCGCGTATTTCCCGATCGCGGATAAACGGCCGATGTAGCTTTACGAAACTCGCGATCGGCCGTTGAAAGCGGTCGCGCGTATTTGCCGATCGCGAACAAACGGAGAATCTAGCTTTGCGAAATTCGCGAACAGCCGCGTATTTGCCGCTTACGGATAAACGGCCGATGTTGCTTTTCGAAACTCGCGATCGGCGGTATTTGCGGATCGCTGATAAACGACAAAAATGTACCATTGCGAACTCGCAATCGTGTGTGAAACCCAATCTTATGTATTCACTAAAAGCGGTTAATTGACGGAAATTCCTTGCTAGAAGGCGTGACAGTGATGATTGTTCATATTATTGGCCACATAATGGTCGGAAATTTTGCAATGGCACTGGTTTTGCCTATTTATTCAATTTCCTAAACTAATTCAGGATACAATTGAATCCCAGCTAAAAGAATGATTAGTTTTCATAAATAAGTAAAAAATTTACAAAAGTAAACAACTTGAGACTTTTCAATTAAATTTACAAACAAACTAAATATCGGTATCATAATTGAAGAAACAAATGAGTATGTTTGAAATGTTTTTGAAAGGTAACTCTGGTTTTTAGACAGCCAAAAATATGTTTTCAAGTACTTTTATCTTACTGTTTCTCCAGAAGAGGGCTGCGGGCCCAATAAGGGATACCGGTATATTTTTTACACCCCAATAAAACCCCAGGAAAGAATAATTGTTTGCCCCCCCTGAGAAAATATCCTGCGGGCGCCCTTGCACTCACTAGATTCTCCATCTCTCTCGCTCAGTATCTCAAAAAGTGGTCCCGTTAAGAAAATCGGTCTAGTTAAATTTATTTTGCAAAAGAAATAACTGAGAATGTTAAAATTGGCCCAAGTTAATCACTCCAAATCTGAGAAAATGTCAGGATATTTTTTTATTTCGTTTAGTATTAAAAAGGTTTGTAGCAACATAAGAAAATTATCAACCTTTCAGTTATTACGTTGCAATCAATGTTTTGTTGGAAAATTGAATTTTTCTTTTTCAATTGATATGATTAATTTTTTTTTTTAATTATCAATCAAGAGATAAGTTCCATTCATTATGTAAACCTTTTTGTGACTTAAAGTATCCAAAAACACAAACAAAGTTTAAATTATTGTAACATTTAAAAGAAATTTCAAAAGTGTTTTTTTTTGTAAATAAATGTTTCGCATCACTTAATCACTTAATCACTAATCTCATGTATTGTATCTAATAATGGCTCTTCAACATTATTTAAAGCACAGCTTAATATTTCAAACCCTCGTTCTTTTATGGAATTAGTTTTTTTGTTATTTTGATAAATTTTATTCCTAACTATCTCTCAGTGCAACTGATAGATAGTCACTTTTTAATTTTAGCTCTTAAAAGTAATTCATTGCGATTAGAGGAATAAGGAAAAACTTCCAGGGCCGTATTCTGACACAGACAGAATAAGATTTTCCATTTACTTTGTAGGCTACTTAGACTTTGAAAAACAAACACAGCTGTTAAAAAAAACATAATAAACCAAGATCAAGATAAAACAAGAGCCAAAATTTGTGTTTTATTATTCTTTAATAGTACTGTTCATAATACGGTATGAATCTTTACAACAGGGTTTTAAAATTTAGGTTCGAAGAGGACTATAATAACATTCGCTTGAATTTGGTGGGGACTGGTGCCTTGTACGAAGATCCGAATTTTTACTACAACTTGGGACCAGTCATGGAATGGAGGCGACCGAAGGATATATCCAAGAGTCCTCCTCTCTTCATTAACGGCAAGCCCAGCAGATTCGACGCCCTGCAAGGACGCTTGGGAGACTGTTGGGTAGCGTCTGTGATCGACGCCATCACGATGAATGACCGACTGATCAGGCACGTGGTTCCCCCCGATCAAAGCTTCGGTCGCGACTACATCGGCGCCTTCCACTTCAGGATCTGGCGGCTCGGCTCGTGGGTCGACGTAGTGGTCGATGACCGCCTACCTACTGTAAGAGGGTATCCAGACCGACTTGTCTACATGCGATCTCTCAGTGGCAACGTGTTCTGGGCTGCTCTCCTAGAAAAGGCGTACGCGAAGTTTTGGGGAACAGGCTCATACAATGCTATCGGGTCGGGGGGCGCTCCACATCTTAGTTTTCAAGATTTAACTGGAGGAATAATGGAACAAATATATAAACCGTTTTTTCCACCTGATACGACATACGAATGGTTATTTCAGGAACTTTTCTCAAAAAAAGCGATGGTAGTTTGTTCCTTCAAAAAAGATTTGACACGGTATGGACTCTTCAGTGACCACGTTTATAGTATAAATAGAATTTATAAATTTAGTGACCATGACTACGATTACCCAGGACTTGTGATTCTGAGACTCATGAACCCTTGGGGAAGGGTAGAGTGGAGAGGGGAGTGGTGTGATTATGATTATGATAGATGGCGAGAGGTCCCGGGTCACAGACTACATGAGCTCGAAGTGCAGTGGAGAGAGGACGGAGAGTTTTGGATGGGCCTGGACAAATTCATTCAATATTATACAGATTTTTCTATCTGTCATTTAGGCCCTGGCCAATACCTATCAGCACGTCACATCAGTACATCGACGGAGTTCTCAGATTGGAACACCAAAGTTTTGCACGGCGAGTGGGTAGAACCCTTCAGCACGGGTAATTTTGAACTTCACACCAGACACAAAAATCCGCAGTATTTAATCGAATTGAAATGTCCCGAATACACCGGTGAAGGCGGCCAATGTCGTGTAGTGATAGACCTGAGTCAGAGATCATCTAAAAAAGGAAGATCATTTCAACCACTTCTTGGGTTCTATATTTATTACTTTGATCCATCAGAAGGAAATATAACTATGCCGCTAGACAGTGAATATATAAAAAATCATGAACCTTTAGAAAAAAAACCGGACTTTGGAAACAGCATCGGATATACATACGTTAAATCGATGATGCTAAAATATGGAAAGTACTGTATTTTGCCTTGTACATGGGAAGCGAGAGCGGAGAGTAAATTTTGCCTTCGAATTTTTTCAGAAAGTCACGTTTTATTACAGTCATCTTACTCTGGAACAGTTTCTAAAGCAGCACCTGCGGAAGAAGTGAAGAGGGATATGCATCATGAGCTAAGGCAACGGTTTGATTACGCTTCACGAGGGAAAGATGAACTGGACTGGGTTGGCCTAAAAGACGTTTTAGACGACACGTTTTCACCGAAAGGTGCTTGTTTCTGGTTTATCGGAATGCTTATTAACTTTATTCGCTTTCTTTCTGGTATGCACATTCATAACGTCTGGCTAATCGGAATAATGATCGATTTTATTCGCGATATGTGTGGGGTAAACATTCCTAATGTGTCGTCTGACTTGGTTTTTACAAAAGATGAGTGTCGCAGTATGATCAATATGCTGGATGAAGACCATTCTGGAAAACTTAGCTTCTCTGAGTTTAGTAATCTTTGGAATAAAATCTGTTTTTGGAAACAAGTCTATTACCAACACAGAGACGAAGCGGAAGGATATTTGACTGTTTCCCAGTTTAGAGACGCCATCAGTTCTATTGGTTATAATATTTCACTACGCACAGTCCACAGTCTTAGCTTTGTTTACGCTGACGACAATGGGAATATAAGTTTGACAGATTTCATCCTATGTGGAGTCAGTCTAGAAACCGTCCTTTCTCTCGTCAAGAAGAAGAATTTGGGTCATTCGATTGATATAACTTTGACTCTGGAAGATTGGATAAAAAACACTTTAATCTTGTGATGGATAAACCATAATGCTATAGTTACACATTTTTAGGCCAATGTAAAATATATTAGTAATATTTGCCGACCGTTGCTCGTTTTACCGGCCCAACAAATGTTTTCATAAATAAAACTAGACTATATATCAGCACTGGTTAATTATAGTATCACTAAATTAGTATTCCTACTGCTAATTCCATTATTATTAAGCAGAATATTAAAGTGATTTTTTACTTTTCAGAAAAGAAAATTAGAACCTTCATTTAATCTTAATTAATTAACGTGATAAAATGACTAAAAGAATGCAAAATCCCCTCGTTGCAGCAGACCTGCATACTCAGCGAATTTCAAATGAAAAAATTTCCATCCGACATATATATGACATAGATGGTATATGACATGTTTTTGTAATCTCCATAAGAATAACAAGGGGAAAGAGAATGAAGGTTTGCTGCAACAGGTATGTAAAAACTGGGTGGTTTCAATTCAATATTTAGTAGATCTTAACTAGAAGAAGCCATAAGTGTGTCTTGTGGGGCCATGTGTTCTTTTTTTTATCAAGATATGTTAAGAAATTACTAGCAGCCCACGTCACTTCGTGACTTAAAAACAATTTGGTAAAATAGGCTTTAGTTTCATGTTGATTATGTATGGAGCTTTGCAGCGTAAAATACCTTTCAATGAGGAAGTGTGTGTATTTTTGTGAATCCTTTTTTCTAGACTAATTCTTTGTGTCATAGAACTGGAATAAAATTACCAGTAATTGAACTTTTCATCGGGGCAAACTTGAAAAAATAACTTATTACTTTAGTCTTGAATCTTCAATATGTGTAATAAATTCCTCACATAATTTGAGGAGTTCATACATTTAATCTGCTTTAAAAGTGTCTATGTTTACGTTCTACACTTTGAAATGTTGACAATGCACATATTCATTTTGTACAAAATGGGGGCTAGTTTACCTGGATCTTCATTACGTACTTGAAGATCCAGATTAATTAATTGGTGTTTGTAGTTAATTCTACACAACATCTACGCGTCAGTTTCTTGCATTCAGCTTTGTTAGGTTTTAACAAAAAACGGTAATAAGATGGACAAACCACTGATGAGCTATAAATAACATTTTATAAAATAGCCATTCGCCGTAAGTAGTGCAATAGTGGGGCTGCTGGCCCAATCAAACTTTGACAGGCAGTCAATTTTTTGACAGCTACTTCCGGTCACGTGACCGGAAGTGACGTCATCAGCTGTGACGTAGCTGTGACGTGTTGTTGGTGGGTATTTAAAGTTTAAATGCCCTGCTGTGCTGGGTATTTAAATTTTAAATGGCCGGAAGTGTGTCAAGGTCTTTTGGGGATGTTTTTAAAAAAGATCTTGCATTTTCGGAAAATCCGAAAATGCAAGATAATTTTTGTTTCTTTTTACAAACTGTTGTTTTGTTGATTTTCACGTCTGTTAAAATACCATGTAAAAAATGGAATTGACAAATTAACAAGAAAATATCCTGCTACAAAGTATCCAAATAAAGATGCAATTACATAAACATAAACTTTAAAATATAGCGAATGTTCTTCCTTTTTATCTGTTAGCATTTCCTGAACAAGGTAACCAAAATTGTAACCACATAAAAATGAAAGTAGGCAAATAATAAATTTCGACGGGTTCACAAAAACCAAGTTGTAAAGTAGCGAATTTCTTTCTTCTTCCATTGTTGAATTTTTAGTCGAAACCAATTAATGATAACATTATTGCTTGCGCATCAGAACTAACAGTTGATGAAATTTCATTTACTTGTAGACTTGTAGTAGTTTCATTTGTAGTAGGTAATTGTTCGGAAGTTGGTGTAGATGTAGAAGAAACAGTATTATATTGAAGCTCAGAGTCCATGTGTGCTCGGGTAAAGAGCTGAAGCTTTAATGACGTGTGGTAGCCGTGTCCTACTGTGCATCAGGAGTTGTTGGTGGTGGGGGGTCGTTTGTTTCTTGCACTGAAATGTAGATGGAATCATAACTTTCTGGAGGATGTACTAAAATTTGTTGTATAGGATCTGCATCAATAGGAAAACTTTGCGTTTCAATGCAAAGTCCATCTTTAATAAAAGAAACATATAAAACAGAACTCATGTTTATTTAGATGTTTACTCTGCCGGTTCTACTAGCAAACTGATGTGCCAGTATCGGCGTTGCAACCTCCCTTGACATGTGCAGCTCGGAACATCTGCCCTCCCCCCACCACCATGAGAGACTCCTCGCAATTTTTGGATTTGTAGTGTTAGTTCTAACGTAGGTGTTGTAGGGTGAACATCTCAGTACTAAACAATTGTTTTTAACATTTGGCTTAAAATACTTATTTAACTTTGTACAAGTTACAATATTTTTAAAGATGCTACTTTATTATATTACTTTAATACTTAGCTATAATATTTAGTTAAAGAAATCGAAACTGTAGTTGCGATTAAAATAGAAACATGGTTTCTTAACATTTGCCTTAAAAAGATTTGTAACAAAATATCGTAAGAAAATTTTTACAACATATTTGAATTAATATGTTTGCAAACCCTATCATGCGAGTTTTAAAAGATAAACGAGACCGAGTGGGCCGGGTTTGACCTCGCATGCTTTCGCTTGTTGCCGACCAGTTAGCAATACAACTGGTTGACCTTGCGCCGCACTTTCGCTTGCGGCCGGCCGGCGAATACAGGTCGTCGTCCTTGTTGCATCACCCGGCACACCTGTCCTTGATTGCTTAACACACTCTACACTCTACACTCGACAAGTTATTCTTTCCTTTGCCACCGTCCTAACAACACCTACTTCAATTTCACAATGAACCGCTCCGAGTATACCGAGATTTGGTATAACTGGTTTTCCTATCTTCAACTGCTTGGGGTACGAATTATTCAATCGAACAACAATCGTGATTGGTATGATGTTACAACCACTATTGCTCGAAAACCTTTTCAGCAAGTTTGGAAAAACATTCTTACCGGCACCAAAATTCGCACCGAACCACCCAAAATTCGCACCAAACCACCTATATCACCTGTATCTTCAAACGTACCCCAGCAAAAATTTCATCTAAAAAAACTGAAACTTAACCGAAAATATGAAATCCTAAGACATTTATCTTCTTCTATTTTCATTTTTAATTCTGAAAAAACCAAAATTTATGTCATTGACATTCCCAAAAAAATTCCTATTCCCCTTAACCCTCGACACTTGATAATAAATAAAAAAGGTGCCAAGTTAAACATAAATATTACCGAGTAAAACCTTTTCCCACCTCCAAAGTCCACCCTGGTGGCAAAAAAAAGGCCCTTCTAAGGGCCGACCTAAGACTTTCAAATTTAGGCTTAAGTTTAAGCCTCAACCCTTGGTGACTAACAAGGGGTGGTTTGTGAAAGCCCCTATGGGACTTAGAGGTACACGGACCTCTTGTTAGTCACCAAACGTTAAGGCTTTAGCGAAAGCTCCCCGCTATTGACTCAACCTTTGGGACTTAGAGTTATGTGAACCGCTTGTTAGTCACCAAGGGTTGAGGCTTTAGCGTCCAACCCTTTGTGACTTAGTGGTACACAGACCACTTGTTAGTCACCAAGGGTTGAGGCTTTAGCGAAAGCCCCCCGCTATTGACTCAACCTTTGGGACTTAGAGGTATATGAACCGCTTGTAGTCACCAAGGGTTGAGGCCCTAACTTAAGCCTAAATTTGAAAGTCTTAGGTGGCCCTTAGAAGGGCCGATTTTGCCACCAGGGTGGACTTTGATTGAGGAGGGGAAGGAATATAAGGTTTAATTTAATATATTTATTCTCAATTTTCCACCCTCCGCTGTTACTAGTAAAAATTTTGGATCTGTTGGGACAAGTGGTGGTTTGGTTTTTGGAGTTGTGAGGATATAAATTTTCGTCCTCTCCTCGTTGTAGATATAAATTTTGTTTTCTTCAATTCTGTACAGGTTATATTTTTTGTTTTTCTTTAATTCCTTTAGCCTGATGTTCTTTACTGGTGCGGGATGAATTGTTTGGGGGGTGGGGGTTTCTTTTATTGGTGCGGGTTGAATTTGTTGGGGGGTAGAAGAAGGGTGCAGTCCGCACAACTCCATCCAGTCTTCAGTTAAAATATCGTCACAAATTGGAGCGATCGGAATGTCTTCAATTTGCGGCGTTGATGTTTCTGTAACTGGTGTGGGATTCTGAAATAATTGGGGTTGATCTTCATTAAGAGCATCAGCTATTATTTCGTTAATGGAGGAGGAGAGGACGGGAGAAGTTTGTTTTTTTTGAAGAAAATCAGTCGAAATAGAAGAAAGGTCAATAGATACCGGAATTGTAGTTGGTTTCTGCTGCAGAGGTTTCTGCAGCAGACTCAGGAGAATGGGGGTAGATGAAGAAGATGCAGAGGAGTTCATGTTGATATAAAAAGAATAATAAAATGGATAATATAATGAAATAGGAAAAATGGTTAAAAAACGTGGGAATGGATAGTAACAGCGATGGTGGCGAGTGGCAGAATAACACAAGGCGGGCGAATGGGGTTCTTATAGGCAGCAGACACAACAACCTTGTAGTCAAGGTAGTGAAAGCTGAGGCTAGCGACCAGGTCCAAGTAGGCCAGACGAAGTTGTGAGAGCGGTGGCTAGCGACCCGGCCAAGGCTACCGGCCCCGGCAGAGCGACACGTTGACCTACTAGTCAAGGCTCGCTAGCGAGGTCGAGTCTCGAGCTCGCTGATATAAGCAAGCGCGCAACGTTTCTCTTTGGCATTACGGTGAAGGTGTAACTGGTCCGCTTACGTGGAGGGTTATGCTGTAACGTAATGTTCGCCATGGTGTGTGGGATGGCTTATGTCAAGCACACACTGCGTTCGGCTATTGTGGGAGAGGCGCCCTCCTATAATAGTCGGTCGCAATGGCAATCCACCTACCTTTCCATTTCCTGCGTGGTTTAATTGTCAGGGTTAATATTACGGTGAGGTGTGTGAGTTCGCTTACGTGATGATCACACCGTAACTGTAATATTAAGTTAGGTGTAATATTATAGGGAGGTGTGTGAGTTCGCTTACGTGATGATCACACCGTAACTGTAATATTACATAGTATAAGATAGAATAGGGGGAACGTTAGGTAGGGGTTAAGATATGATAGGGCGGTGAGGTGTGTGAGTTCGCTTACGTGATGATCACACCGTAACCGCATGCATGATAGCATTTAAGGGGTAGCATAAGTTATAATAAAGTAGTATAGAAATAAAGTAGTAGAATAAGGTAGGGACCCCACGCTTCCCCACCCCCCTTTTTTTTATAATTTTTAAATGACCTTGACCTAGTTTTGATTGTTCTACTTTCGGACTTAGAATTATTTTAAATGACCTATTTTTTAGACTTAGATATTTTAATTTCAAAAGACTTATGTGTTTGACTTATATATTGATTGATTTTAAAACTCTACTTTTGAGACTTAAATATTTTGTTAAAGTTTTAAATAACCTAAGATTTTAGTTTTGTGTTGTATCTTTTATTAAATAATTATTATTTTTAACATTTAAAATTTTTGTAAATGTTTTAATTTCTGTTGATGGTGAGTTTAGTTTTCGCGTTGGTTATTAATATTTTTGAGTTTTTGCGTCATAACTTTTATACCGTTGGTTTAATCAAAAAATGTTACTGGACCTTTTTTGTTTGTCTTTTAATTCCGCTTAATTTGACTACCCGCACGATAGATTTGGAGCATTTTTTGTTATATCCCCCCCCCCTCCCCCCGCGAAACCCCCCCCCCCTCCCCCCCCTCCCCCCCCCCTCCCCCCCCTCCCCCCCTCCCCCCCCCTCCCCCCCCTCCCCCCCCTCCCCCCCCCTCCCCCGCGGAAACCCCCCTCCCCCCTCCGGCAAAACCGGTTACTTGATTTCGTCGCCGTTCAACTTTAGAACTGCGTCGCCGTACACGATGGCAGTGGATATAACAAAAATGCTCCAAATCCATCGTGCGGGTAGTCAAATTAAGCGGAATTAAAAGACAAACAAAAAAGGTCCAGTAACATTTTTCGATATAACCAACGGTGTAAAAGTTATAACGCAAAAACTTAAAAAAAATGTACATTTTCTATTATTTTTTACTTCGTATATTTCTTAACTATAAAAATTAGGTCAAGGTCATTTAACTTTAAGCGGAAAAAAGAGAGGAACAGTGTTATTAATTAACACTGTTCCTCTCTTTTTTCCTAAAAGGCAGGGAAAGAAGTTCCGTTAATGTCTATTTTTTATGTGGCAGAATCATATCCATCATCATTATCTGTTTCGTTTTGAAAGTTGATGTAACTAACATCAACCCAAAGATAATGATATCCTTGTTCGAAAGCCATAGTATCAATATATGATTCCACTGTTGAAAACCAATTAGGATCTATTAAAGGGTTGATTGTAACCATGACAGTTTCTAATGTTAAATTTACCCATCTTTCTCCAGTAACAGAAATTGCAAAAAAATTTACATTTTGAAGAAAATGGATTAAATTTAACATAAAATGAACATGTTGTACAGGAGTGCAATGAACATTGTAAGACATCCGGAAAGTTTCCATGCTGATGAGGGAAATGTTGTCTTTTACTTAATCCACGGTTTATATATATGCATTTCCCCCCACCATAGAGTTCTTAAAAAGTGGGTCAAGGTCATCTGAAGATACCCTATGAACGGGGAACAGAGCAGTAAGTGGTTAAACCACAAACTGCTCTGTTCCCCGTCCCTATTTAATTTCTTTTATTGATATGTCTTTATAAACATATAATATATGTTTATAAACACATACATTTAACTTGATATTTAGCAAATGGGAAGAATCCACACAGCTGGCACAATTCTTGCGGTCTTGGTGTTTCCAGTTTGTATCCTATGATTCCAAATCGGTATATCATTTGCCTATGCAACGGTTCTCCCTCTTCGGCTGAAGGAAGAGCCTAAAAAAAAAAATAGTTTAATGATATTTAATAAAATAATATATTGTAAATAGAAAAGAACAATACTGTTAATGAAAACGTACCCAGTCACATAGGGCACATATTTTCTCGCCATCTGCCAATTGAAACCAAATTTTGGTTTTAAATATACAACGTTTCTTGTGCTCAGTAATGAGCTCGCTTTGCAAGATTTGCGGCAGCGGCTCTGACACCTCCCTAATTTGCCGAAGCATAGGGTTGTCTGAGCAGATCCGCTGCAAACATAACTCGTACAAGGAGCTCATTGTTATGGGCTGACTATGCTCACCTCACAGCCTTAAATACGTACCAATCACCTTGATGGCAAAGGACAACGCCCTCCATTGGGTTAACCAGGTCGCCATAGGAGGCCGCCGCCTTGGACCGACAAACCAGGTCGCCATAGGAGGCCGCCGCCTTGGACCGACAGTATATATAAGGTGTGCTGCAGTCTTGTGGTTATATTTGCCATGGAATCCCTCATGATCTTTGGTGCTGTGCACAACTTTGTTGAAGCCAAAAGAGTACTATGGTACATAAAAACGTATCATAGCAATCTGAATTGCATCAGTGGAGTACTTGAAGCTGTTAAAGCAGACGGTACAAAAATCTGTTGCACTTCGGATTCTATGGATTACGAAGGACTTGAATCATGGGTCCTTTATTATGTACAATTTTGTACAAAACTTTACATCAAAGTTGACACGGACTAAGGGGGTTTTCTAGGAGGAAAGAAAAGAATAGATACCAACAATACATGTTGGTAGCTATTCTTTTCATTCTTCCGCTAAGATTTAAATGACCTTGACCTCGTTATGGACTTAGAAAATTTTTGTTAAGTTACAATAAACCTTCAAAATAACTAGGTCAAGGTCATCTGAACATACCCTATGAACGGGGAACAGAGCAGTAAGTGGTTAAACCACAAGCTGCTCTGTTCCCCGCTCCTATTTAATTTCTTCTATTGATATGTGTTTATAAACACATACATTTAATATCATATTGCTCCAGAGGAAACCAACCACAAAGATGACAATATTCTTGCGTTATTGGCGTCTTCAATTTGTATCCTACATTTTCAGATGCATGTTTCAGGTATCTGTACAGTTCTTGATCCGGATTCGCACCAGGAAGCCGCTAAAAAAAATATTAATTTAAAGAAAATTAATAAAATAATATATTGTAAATAGAAAAAACAATTCAGTTAATGAAAACGTACCATGTGACATAGGCCGCATATTTTTTTGCCAGCATTTGGCATTTCCCACCAAATTTTAGTTTTAGAAACACACCGTTTTTTGTGCTCATAAATGAGCTCGCCTTGCAAGATTTGCGGCAGCGGCTCTGACACCTCCCTAATTTGCCGAAGCATAGGGTTGTCTGAGCAGATACGCTGCAAACACAACTCGTACAAGGAGCTCATAGTTATGGTCTGGCTATGCAAACCTCAAAGCTTTAAATACGTACCAATCACCTTGATGGCGAAGGTGATTCCCCCTCCCCCGGGTTTCCACTATATATTGAGCGGATAGAATTAATAGTTTGCTACATTTTGAATCAACAAAACGTTATGGAATCTTTCCAAAAATACCCGATTGATCAAAGATTAAGTAGAAACCGAAGGGAACAAAGAAGACAACACAGATTAAGAAAAGCTTTTGAAAAATTAAAATTAGTTGTACCGGAAAGTCAAAAACAAAAAAAAATTAACAGAAAATCTATAGTTCAAAATGCAATAGATTACATTAAAAAATTGGAAGAAGACTTGAAATCACCAACATTTAACTTAGAACAACAAGAATTTGAACAATCCGAACAGACATTTTTACAGGATATAGAAGAATTCCAACAATTCGAACAGAAATTTGTACAGGAAATAGAAGAATATCTTCAAACTTCGCATAATTTAAACCAAGACATTTATGAAATTTTGTATCAACCTTTTGAAACTGTTTCCTTGCCAGTGTTAGAAAGCTTGGATGAATATTTTTTTGACGTCGAAAAGTAGAGGGGGTAAATGGGTGGGGAGCTGTTATAAAGGCAGGGTAAACAGAGTAATCTTTACTTTCTTAGGATCCAGCGCTATGGCAGGCACTTCGTCTTCGTCCAGGTCTTCTTCCTCGTCATCAAGAACATCATCATCATCATCATCTGTTGTTTCTATTGTGAAACAAAAATCTCCTTCTCCAAAAAAATCTTCACCGAAAAAATCTCCTTCTCCAAAAAAATCTTCACCAAAAAAATCTCCTAAGAAAATTTCTGAAAAACTTCAAAAACTTCAAAAATTAAGAAAATCCTGTTTTAAGAAAGAACAATGTGCTCATATTTTAAAAAAAGGAGCGAACAAAGGTGAAAGGTGTGTGAAGTTGTGTAGTGTAGGTGAAAAATTGTGTAATTTGCATAACAAACGTGAACCTTCCGAAAAAGTCAAAATTCAACCTTCTAAAAAAGTCAAAATTGAACCTTCCAAAAGTGAATTGCCAGAAAAAATTGAAAACTATAAAAGAATTAAAATCAACAGATTGAAATTAAACCACAAATATGTTTTTGTAAAAAAGATCAGTAACAGGGATGTTGTTCTTAGATGTTGTGATGAACTCTACTTGCTCAAATTACCAGTAAATCTTCAAATTCCAAATATCAGTAATGTTCATTATTATTTAGTAAGAAAATCTCCATCTGATAAAGTTAAATGGTCAAATTAAACAAAAGACAAAAAAAAAGACAAAAAAAAATGGAGCGGGGGAATAGACCACTTTGTAATTCCAAAAGAATTACTTAGCGGTCTATTCCCCCGCTCATAGGGTATCTTTGAATGACCTTGACCTATTTTCAAAATTTACAATGGAGGGTTAATTTCTTATAAAAGCGAGATAACAAAATGACTTTTTACTTTTTACAATCTAGTCCTAAAAAGAACAATGTTCGTATATTATTAAAAAAGGGTAAAAGATGTGTTGTGTAAATCAAACATTATGCAGTGCGCACAACAAATACCTCATTTTGTTAAAACTGAGAGGTTAGTGTAAAAATGAAATAAAAAAAAATAGGAGCGGGGGAATAGACCACTTTGTAATTCTAAAAGAATTACTTAGCGGTCTATTCCCCCGTTCATAGGGTATTTTTTGGTGACCTTGACCTACTTTTTACACTTATAAATTTTCGCTAACTGCTATTGACCTTGAAAATAAATAGGTCAAGGTCATTCAATAATTAAAAAGAAAATGGAGGTGTACGGTTTTACAGAACCGTACACCTCAGAAACCTAACAGAAGAAAAGCTAAATCTACCTATATATAAATGACCTTGAGACTTAGAAATTTTCGCTAAGTCTTTTTGTTGACCTTGAAAATAAGTAGGTCAAGGTCATTCAGTAGTATAGGTAATGTATGTTCAACGCCATCCCAAGAGGTCCTCTTCGGACGAGAGGAGGAGGGTGGGATGGGGAAGGGGAGGAGTTGTGGGGGGGAGGGGGTGGACAGGTGGTGGAGAGAGGGGAGGAAGGAGGAAGGGGGAGGGGATGACAAGTAAAGGAGAGTGGAGGGAAGGGGGAGTTGCTAGACAAGTAATAGTTATGTCTGTAATTAAATTTGAAAGCAAATTATTGCAATAATTAGCATTAAATGTCGAAATTTGGCGATGAGCTATTTATCAATGGCCGACAATAAGCAGAAATATGAACTAAGCACTCTAACTTCCTTTTAAAACCAGTAATGTCTATATGAATTACTCATTTTCCGTTCTTCATTACACCTTTTTCCATTACTTTCCATCTGCCCCCCCCCCCCTCCCCACACCCTCACCGCCAAATAAATAACCAAATAAGTCATTTACCAAATAATTCACTTAAGTAGAGTTACTTATTCGGTCACTGCTAAATAAGTCTCCAAAGATGATGCTTATTTATAAAAAACATAATTCTTCTCTTTTTTGGAGATGTGATAAAAATATAAGCAAGTTATTTTGCGTTACACACTGTTGAGGAGTTTCTAACCGCAGATTTAAATCTATATCAATCGACGTAAGCTAAAGCCCTGGCTCAGACATCACTATACCTTCGGGGGTTTCTGCGTCGTCCGAAGAGGACCTCTTCGGACGATCCTCGCAGGCACTCTGCTCCAATGATGACAAACGACACATTCTTCCAGACAAAATTCACACTCTACCATTCGGCCACTACTCTCTCAATCCTATCAATGAGTAAAAAGAAAAAGAAAAAAAGAAAAAAATAAAAAAAAAATAAAAAAAGAAAAAAGAAAAAAGAAAAAAAGGGGAAATCACAGCATGCTCGCTGTGATTTCCCCTTTTTTTAAAATATGTTGAAATGACCTTGAACTATAAAAGCGGATGCAGAAAAAGAAACACTCAATACTAACTTGACTTTGTTAGTAAAATCATCATGACAGACTTAAAGGAAAAGATTGTTAATGAACTTCATAAACCTGCAAGAATAAAGTTTCCACGACGAAATACTGTTGTAAAAGGAATAAATGATTTATATCAAGCAGATTTAATTGAAATGCAACCGCATAGTAAAATAAATAAAGGATTCAAATACATACTTACGATTATTAATTGTTTTACTAAAGTTGCTGATGCTTTGCCATTAAAAGACAAAACTGGTAACAGCATAACAAAAGCTATGGAAGTAGCTATAAAAAGAGATAAAAATAAAATTAAACATTTACAAACTGATGATGGGAAAGAATTTTTTAATAAACATTTTGCCTTGTTAATGAAAAAATATAACATAAATCATTATTCCACAAATTCTGAGAAAAAGGCAGCTATAATTGAAAGATTTAATAGAACCTTAAAAGGTGCAATGTATAAAATGTTTTCGAAAAGAGGTTCTTACGTATGGGTTGATATCTTACCAAAATTAATAAGCGATTACAACAACAAGTTTCATAGAACTATCGGTATGGCACCTAACAAAGTGAATAAGAAAAACGCTAAACTAGTTTTACAACGAATTAAAAAGAATACACAGCCAAAAGCGGAACAAAGAAAACCAAGAAAATTTAATGTTAATGATAAAGTTCGAATTAGTAAATACAAAGGAGTGTTTACTAAAAAATACCTGCCCAATTGGACAAACGAAGTTTTTACAGTGTATAAAGTACAACCTACTGTACCGGAAACTTATATTTTAAAAGATAACAAAGGAAATTTGTTACAAGGCGGTTTTTACGGACATGAATTGTTAAAGTCAACAGTAGGCGATGTTTATCTTGTTGAAAAGGTGTTGCAAAGGAAAAAAGACCAAGTTAAAGTACGTTGGTTGGGGTTTGATAAAACTGAAGACTCGTGGATACCTATAAAAGATTTGATTTAGTTTTAAATCAACTTATTTACTCTTCTGCCTTTGAATAAGATGGAGATTGTTCACCATAAAGATAAATTTAATATTAATAACATTGATGATTTAACCGTAGATAACGTTAAAATCAACAATGGTAAACACGGCAGTTTATTTCCAAACACTGTACGATGTATAGTCAGCGGTCCTTCAAACTGTGGCAAAACTAACGTTGTGTTTAACTTAATTACAAACACAAAAGGATTGCGATTTAATAACCTATATATTTTTTCAAAGTCCTTACATCAACCAAAGTATCAATTGTTGGAAAAGATCCTGACTGATGTGCCCGATGTTAACTATTACAAATTTAATGCTAGTGACAGTGTTATGCAACCAGACCAGGCTAAGCCGTATTCTGTATTTGTATTTGATGATGTATCTAGTGAAAATCATGATACTATTAGAAACTATTTTGCCATGGGAAGACATAATAATATTGATAGCATATATATCGGACAAACATATAGCAAAATTCCAAAACAACTAATTAGAGACAATGCAAATATTTTAGTTTTATTCAAACAAGACGATACAAACCTAAAACATATATACAACGATCATGTAAATGCTGATATGTCATTTGATAAATTCAAAGAGCTTTGTGGAAAAGCTTGGGCGGAAAAATATGGATTTTTAGTAATTATGAAAGATAAAGCTATAACAGATGGTCGTTACCGCATAGGTTTTGATAAATTTGTTTTAATACATTAATTAACAACATTATCGTACAAGTCTTCATGGTGTAAACATGGTTAATCAGGAAAAGCTATTAAAAGAAATAAAATCACTTAGTGATTCTATTAGACATAAAAACAGAGCGTTAAGATTAGGAATAAGTGAAAGAGAGAAATTTCTGGAATCAACATTTAAACCTATTACTGAGCCATTAAAACAATTAGGACAAAATGTTAAACATTCAACATTTAATTTTTCCGGAGATGCTATTTTACCCATTTCAAAATTTGAACAAAAAGAAGAATATGAAAGTGATACAAGTTTTACACAACAAGGAGAAACAACTGAAGAAGAAAGCGAACTAGGTGAAGAAACGGATGTTTTAACAGAAAAAGAAGGTCTTTCTACAAGCGAAGAACAACAAGAAGAAGAAGAGCCTATTAATCCATCCAACTTGAGCAAATTGGGCTCGGATATCGCGTATAAAGGGCCGCTTGCAAGACAATTTGTATTAAAAATGTTACATTCTGCACAACCAACTCGAAAATATCATACTTTTGGTGCTAGAATAGAAGAAAATGGGCTAATGATTGGAGATAGCAAACTTGATGTAGACGAACATGACAATATTATTATAAATAATAAACAATACAAGGGTACAAAAGGATTGTTTGAACTTATTTTTAAGCCGAAACCTAATAAATATACTAAAAAGGATTTAAACATTTTTAAACAAATATTGGAGGATACAAATGCGCATAAGAAAAATTATTCTAAAAATTTTAATGTTCATAGAAATGCATCAGAAAAATATAAAACTATTATTGCTAAACTTTTCCCACCAAAAAGAAGGGAACCCATAAAAAGAAAATCATTATCTTCTGCTGAAATAAATATTTTACATAAAAGAAGAAAAACAAATCAATCAAGTTTATCAGGAAAAGGATTATTAAAAAACTTGTATGATACTAATATAATATACTACAACGATATAAACAAATTGGTTGACAGAATGAAGTTGATATATGAAGCTAAACAAGCCGGACATAGTGGTTTAGAAAATGAATGGGTAGCTTTGGTCGGCGAACTGCGAAATCGAGGAGTAATTGCATAAAAAATATGAGTATATATAATACAAGTATAACTGATTAAATATTCAGTATAACCATGAGTGTGGATAAGTTTGGACGGTATTCCGAAACTGGAAGCAAATCAGGATCTTATGGAAAAAGAGGTGGTTTACCACTAACATCCGATGGAGATTATGATATAAATAACAAACGTTTAAAGTTTGTAAATGATCCAAAAGATGAAAATGATGCGGTAAATTTTAAAACTTTAAGAAGTGAAACATTACCTAGCTTAAAGCTTCAAAATGAAGTGTATAACGCTAATTTTTATAGAATTGTAAATCTTCCAAAACCAATAGATAAGAATGATTCGGTAAATAAAGAATATTTAATGTGGTACATAAACCAAACCTTACGATATGATCCTAGGAGTAATAATAAAGTATATGATGCAAAAGATCTTAGAATAGCCAATATAGCAGATCCTATTAATGATCAAGATTCAGTTACAAAAAAGTATTTACATTCAGTCATCCCTGAAAAAACAGATAAATTTTCCTTTTACAACTTTGTAATACATGATATTGGAGACCCTAAAGATATGAAAGATGCTGTAAACCTTCAATATCTTACAGATCATTGTATTACGCATGATATTAATACAATTGATTGCAAAAATAAAGTGTTAACTAACGTTAAGGAAGGAACTGCAAAATCACATGCAGCTACAATAAGTCAAATAATGAAATTAAAAGATAAGAAATGGGATGCTGATGCAAAAATAATTACTAATGTTAAAAAAGGGTCGGATGAAACTGATGTAGCAACAATTGGACAAGTTCCTGTATTACAAGAAGGCGGCCGACAAGCCTTTGATTGCAAAGGGAAACCACTAGTCAATGTTGCAGAAGGAATAAGAGACAATGATGTAGTTACAGTAGCACAAATGCATCAGAAGGGACACATATACTATAATCTTTTTCTAAGAAAAGATTTAAATAAGCAGTCTTTTTTTTGTGAAGACTTGCGATTGACTAGCTTAAAAGACCCTATTAATTTTACTGATGCTGTTAATGTAAATTACATTGTAAGACTCTTAAGTGTAGTATTATATGATATTTATAACACAATAAAGCCCATAAAATCTGATCAAAAATTAAATTGGGTTAAAAAGAATGTTATGGAAAAATATTTTTTAAATAAGGAAAATGATACTTTAAGAACTTCTAAAGGTGATGATGATGAAGAAGATACAATCCTTCCACAAAACTGGAAAAAAATGTTTTACCCATAAACAAACATACTTATAAATAAACAATGTCAAAGGATAAGTGCATCATTCATTATAAAGCATTTATAAAATAAACAAGTATCGACATTTCCTTTCACTATAAAAGACCATGTTGAAAGTTCAACGCATCAGTCATAATCGACACGTTATAAAGAGAGGAAGAGGAATAGCATCAACAGCACTTTCTCTTATTACTAAGCCGGTTGGAGCTATAGTTAATAAAGCTATCGATTTATTACCTGTAGAACTACATTTACCAGGAGGTTATCAATATTGTGGTCCTGGAACAAAATTGAAAAAAAGACTCGCTAGAGGAGATCTTGGAATAAATAAACTTGATCAAGCCTGCAAACAACACGATATAGCATATTCAAAGTTTGCAGATACTAAAAATAGATCAATAGCGGATAGAGCACTTGCTGAAAAAGCTTGGCAAAGAGTAACATCCAGCGACGCTAGTATCGGTGAAAAAGCAGCAGCTTTAGCGGTATCAGCAGCAATGAAGGGTAAAACGATGTTTGGAGGTGGAAAGAAGAAAGGAGGTGGAAAAAGAAGAAGAAAACCTGCAAAGAAACGTGGAGGAAATATAAGAAGAAAACGACGATCCACCGCAGGTAAAAATAAAAAGAAACAAACAATATGGTCAATGATAAAAAAAGGAGGAGGATTATACCTAAGACCGTATCGTGTGTATTAAACAGAAAAAAACAATTACTAATTCCAAATAAAGAATTAACAGATAAAGAATTAATTACTTATGTTTCTTGTTTAAAAATTCCATTTTTTAGAGGAGTGTTTATGAAAGATGCATTACCTGTTAAAATATGGAAAAATGAAACCGGAATAGTAAATTTAGATAATAGTAAAGGATCAGGCACTCATTGGGTATGTTATAAGAAACTAGGATCAACTATTTACTACTTTGATAGTTTTGGTAATCTTCCACCACCAAAAGAACTACAATATTACTTTAAAACAGCTAAAAATGTACTATACAATTATAAAAGAGAGCAACCTGATGATACGGTAATCTGTGGACATTTATGTTTAGATTTTTTAACAAAAAGTGTTAGTCAACTTTAAGATGTCTTCCTATACAGTATCATTAACTGGAACTTCATCTACTTTGCGAAGTGTTCTTTTCCCTGCGTTACGTTTGGAAAAAGATAAATTATGGGAAGCCGCATTATTAGATATAACAACTTATAATTCTATTCCCAACGTTACTGAAAATGTTAATGACAAAATACATTATTACAAAACAAAAGATAAAAATACAAACAAATATTCAGATATACAAGTATTTAGTTTACCCACTGGAGCATATGAAATTGATGATATAAATGAAGCGATACAAAATCATATGGGAAAAGATAATATAACAATAAAAGGAAATAACAATACTATGAAAGCTGAAATTAAATCTAAATATTATATAGATTTTAGCAAAGAACATTCAATTGGTAGTTTATTAGGATTTCCTAAAACAACAAAAATTTTAGAACCTAATATTAACCATTCAGGTGCTAGAACTGTAACAATAATGAAAGTTAACAGTATAGATATTACATGTAATATTATACATGGTTCTTATAGAGATGGTGAAAATACTCATATATTGCACACATTCTATCCAACGGTCGCTCCGGGTTTTAAAATTGTGGAAAAGCCACAAAACTTGGTGTACCTACCGTTAAACACCAGTTTTATTTCAGACATTGTGGTGAACATACTAGATCAAGACGGAAATCATATTGATTTTAGAGACGAACCTATAACTATACGAATACATATAAAATCAACCGTATAACAATGGGGTTATCATTTAAAAAGAAAGAGCTGACTGGTAAACAAGTCAGTAGCACTTCAGCTATAGAAGGATTAACAAGTGATAACATTCGTTTTCTAGAAGAAATTGGATTAAAACTTATTAATAATGGAAATATTGGATATAGCGCAGGGTCCGACATTCGACGAAACCTTATGGGAAAAGGAATATCATACGCACAACCCTTACGCTTCATCAAAATTAAATAATAATGATGAAATTAGAATTCCCATACAACAACAGGATATTTATACACTTCCATGTGAAAGTTATTTGTATATCGAAGGAAGAGTAACAAAAAAAGATGGAAGCACTGCAAGTACTGTTCCGTTCATAAATAACCCCATGGCATATTTGTTTGATGAAATAAGATATGAAATTTCCGGAGTTACAGTAGATTCAACAAAAAAGGTGGGAATTACAAGTACATTAAAAGGATTAGCATCTTTAACACCGAGTGAAAAAAATATGCTGGCCGCCGCAGGATGGGTAGCACCCGATTCCAGTACAATCACTCCAAACACTTCAGGCAATTTTGACTTTTACATTCCTTTAAGATTACTTTTAGGCTTTGCCGAAGATTACCGAAAAATAATAATAAACGTAAAACAAGAATTAGTTTTGTTAAGATCATCAAACGACAAAGATATTATTCAAGCAACTGATGGAACAACGGAAGCTACTTTAGAATGGAAAATGCAATTAGACAAAATTGTTTGGAGAGTACCGCATGTACGGTTAAACGATCAGAATAGAATTTCATTATTAAGAACTTTAAAATCAGATCGTGATATCGTAATACCATTTAGAAGTTGGGAGTTTCATGAATATCCGGTTTTACCGGAAACACAACGTCATACATGGACTGTAAAAACTTCTACTCATTTGGAAAAGGCAAGATATGTAATATTTGGATTACAAACAAAAAGAAGAAACGAAATAACTAAACATGCTGGTGAATTTGATCATTGCAAACTTACAAATTTTAAGGTGTTTCTAAACTCACAATTCTTTCCATACGACAACTTCAACATAAACTTTACAAAAGACAGGTTTAGCGTTTTGTACGATATGTACGCAAGATTCCAAAATTCATATTATGGAAAAACAAACACACCTTTATTAACGCCAAACCAATTTAAATCTAACTATCCGATTGTTGTAGTTGATTGTTCAAAACAAAACGAATCTGTAAAATCTTCCAGTGTAGATATAAAAATAGAAATGGAATTTGAACAAAATGTACCCAAAGATACATCTGCTTATTGTTTAATTTTACATGATAAAATTGTTACATATACACCTTTAACAGGAATTGTAAAAGCAGTTTTGTAAAATGAAAAGGAAAAAAAAATACCCCCACCACTCGGTTATAAAAGCAGGAGCGGGAACGAAAATTGTTTAGTTTACTGTCTACAGTTGTATGGGTAACATCGTCTACAGCATTATAAACAAAATGAGTTCTTTATCAGTTGTACAAGACGTTTCCGAAACAGCACCTTTATTGGAAAATGATGATAAACATTTTGAAGAAAATATTGTAAAGGAAATTGATGACTTTTTAAAGTTTGGAAAACAAAATAAAAAGTTGGAAAATAATAAAACAAACGTAAGAAAGAAAAGAAAACTTGAAGAAAATATTCCCCCAAACATTTTAACTGAAGTTTTCCTTCGCATCTTTTATCCTATTTCATCTTGCATGAGTAAAAGTGTGTCGATAGGATTGGTAAAATCATTAGACTACTCTCCCGCAGTAATCCTAAGCCATGGAACAAAGATGGTTTTATTTTCAGAAAATGCTTGGGATTCCTTTTTAAAACATCTACATCTTATTGAATGTTATTTAGCCAACAGTTTCTTTGGAAGAAAAACTAACATTCGACTTTTGGATTGTGACAATGAAATTGACATTATTAAACATCGTGGTCAACAACAAGTAAGAATTAGAGACTCGACACAATTTGAAAATAAAATTCTTCTAACACGTGAAGAATTTTACATTTTAAACTATGCAACATCACCTATTACCAGGTATATGAAACAATTAGTATTTTCAAGCTCTGTTATTAAGGAATATCTGGTAGATGCATGCGAAAAACAACCAGAAAGCACTTTACAATACGGACCAATAGATACATCCATCTTTAATAGAATACCTCACGAAGTGGAAATGTGGAGGCAGTTAAGAAACTTTGAACCTTTTACCGAAGTTGCAACGGAGGCTACAGAAGAAGAAACCAACAACAACAACAACAGTACAGAAGAAGAAACCACCAACAACAATAATACAGAAGAAGAAACTTTGCTAGGTTAAAACTACAATGTAATTTAACAAAAGAATAAACCGTGGGGTAGGCCTACTGGGGATGGTGCCCACGTTAAACATACACCAACGCGCCTACAACTGTACGGCCTGGTTTATATATATATCTAACCTACCGTGGTGTGGAAAACAGTTGATCAGCAGACACCGTGATGAGCAGACAGGATGAAGAAATGGCAGCAAAACCTTGTGTAATTGAATTTCAAGCATTTCGCGGAAACGATGATAGATTTATCATAAAAGAATTGGTAATTTTGGATTTGCTTACACAAGTAGCATACCCGTTTTTATTTGAAGCACCGTGTTCTGTCCATGAACTAAAGTCAAAAGCTAAAATAACAAACAGATGGCTAACAAATAATTTTCATCATATCCATTGGTATGAAGGTTTCCTACCGTACAACAATGTACACAAAATTATGTTTCATTTTTGCAAACAATTTACACACATATATACCAGAGGATTGGAAAAAAAGAATTGGATACGACAGTACACAAACAAAGAAGTTTTAAACATAAAAGTGGACAAAACATTTCACTTTGATGCTAGAAATATTTGTGTTTCTACAATAAATCCGAAACACAACCAATCTCAATGCGCATTACAAAACGCGTATCACTTGGCTGCTTACTTACAACAACAAACGGAAGAATGTAGTGGGGGTTCCGAAGGTTATATAAACGAAGAGGCAACACACCCCGAGTATCAGTCTAACTCCATACTCCGAACAGACAACATCTCCTGTGAAGGATGGCATCACAACAGTTTCTCCAATGTTTAGTTGAACAATTCAATTTGCATTCAAAATCAAATACTCTAATTATCAAGAAATGTTCAGAATTAAAAGAACAGAAACATTATATTGTTCATGAAATG
This sequence comes from Flexamia atlantica, assembly GCA_035578135.1. Lineage (NCBI taxonomy): Eukaryota > Metazoa > Arthropoda > Insecta > Hemiptera > Cicadellidae > Flexamia > Flexamia atlantica. The sequence continues at coordinate 14,167,977 of JAQJVK010000018.1, forward strand.
AAGAAAATTGATACAACGCATGGAGACGCAGTCGTCGCATCTTTATCCGATGCACCATATACACCGGGTGATGAACCAAAGTTTCAAGTATATCTTCCAAAACGATTCGTCCAGTTGCTGCAAAATGAAGATCTGCGGGAAATTCAACCAGGATCATTATATTTGGTGTCACACGGAATGAGCGGAAACAACTCTACGGAACTAACTCTGCACATCGCACAAAAATAACATTGTAAAAAAAATGTTTTAAATAAAAAGATAAAAAACAACATATCAGTATATGTTTTTATATACTGATATGTTGTATTTTTTTAAAACCTCAAACGGATGACCTTGAACTTTTAATCGATAGTATTATTCGATTATTTTATTCGATAGTATTATTCGATTATTTTATTCGATAGTTTTATTCGAATACTTTACATAAATACGAAACTTTAACGTTGAGAGGCTCAGTTCTGTTTAAGACAAGCTACAACCAACATGTCATCCAAAAGAAATAATCTAACACTTATAACTTATTGTTGCAAAGAAAAATGTTTTAGAATACCTGAAGATCAAGTTGACGGAAAAGCTTGTACAAAATGTAATTCTTTCAGCTATTGTAAATGTAGTTGCAAAACATATCAAAAGAACCGGTTGGATAAACTAGAAGAATTGCAACATCGACTCGGTCTATTGTGGCAACGATTAAATTCAAAGTGATTAAACAAACACCTGCCATTACCCCCACCACTACCCCCACTACCATCGGAGGTACCTGCAGCACCGGCTTTGCAATAGTCATTCCTGCTACACCTCTCGTCGAGTAAACAACTCTAGTCATGTCTCTCAACATTCGCGGGATTCACTACAACACTATCAATCTTACAACCTACAAGGATTTGGAAATTTTTAGTGAAGAACTAAAACAACTTATAACCACTGGGTTTGGTTTATCTTTAGAACTTTATGCAACAAACAATCAAAACGAAAAAAATGTGTTTTTGCCAACTTACAACAACAAGAAGAATGAAAATAAACAAGAACTTTCAGCACCGACAACAACTTACTTTTCAAATTTAGGAGCAAACTTTACTAACTTGTAAAATAATACTTTTGTAAAAAAAAACAAATAAATAAAAAAAGAAAATATCTTGCATTTTCGGATTTTCCGAAAATGCAAGATCTTTTTTAAAAACATCCCCAAAAGACCTTGACACACTTCCGGCCATTTAAAATTTAAATACCCAGCACAGCAGGGCATTTAAACTTTAAATACCCACCAAAAACACGTCACAGCTACGTCACAGCTGATGACGTCACTTCCGGTCACGTGACCGGAAGTAGCTGTCAAAAAATTGACTGCCTGTCAAAGTTTGATTGGGCCAGCAGCCCCACTATTGCACTACTGCCGTAAAAACAAATTATTCAACTCTCATTACCACCAAGGAATTAAATTTTCAAACTGACCCGCTTTTTGTTTCGCATCTTAAAAACATGTTTGGCAAATTTTTACTTAAGCAAATAACATGAAATGCCTTCATTAGATAGGCATATTGTCATTGGAACATTACATTTCAAAATGGAGTTAAATGGGCAGGTTAACCCTTAACACCTCAATATCCTTCACATTCCAAGTACATTTACAAAATACAGCTTTTAAATTCAAAATGTCTTTTAACTCTTGAATTTTTTAGGTTAATATTCAACTAATAATTCAAAACTTTAAACGTTGAATCATTCATCATTGTGTTAAAACATGTATCAATGTATATTCACTGTCAATAGTTTGTTAGAAAATCCCATCTCCAGAGCACCTCCTAAGATACTTTATGTCCTTTTTTAAGTTTGCTTTTTATGAAAATAAATACAGTAAATTGATATGATTACAGAAAGTTGGTCTTAGTTTCAATAGGGCAAATACTCTTCCTTATTTTCAGTTCTCTTGAAAAAACTCAATATTTTAATAAATAAAAATCATAATGTAGACTAGTAAACCCGTTGCTCGAAATCGAGCAATTGTTATGCATTGATTTCAAAATAAAAATATTAAGGTACAGTATTCTAGAACTACTTTATTAATTATATGGTTGAACTTCCTGTTATTCTAAAATTGTTTATAGAAGCTTTTTTAAACTAAATTTCTTGTGAATACTCAATCATCTTTAGGGAGATGTCCATGTTTCTTTAGTGTTTTCTACGAATCTTATGAGCCCCTCAAAGGAGTTGGCTTGACCTGCCGCCACATATGCAGTAGTCCATGAGAAATTACTGGGGAGGGAGGGTAAATTCCAACTTTTGCAGTGGACTTACCCTGAGCTATAGCTAGTCATAGTGAGTGCTGCAATAACTGGAAACTGGGTTATTTTTACTACAGAACATCACTAAACACAAAATAATTGTTAAAACTATATTATTTACATGTTTACATCATTCATGGTTAGCATTTCACAGTATAACTAAATTTAATAAATTTACTTGTCATGTTAATTTTCTTTAATAGTGGGGAGGCGGATTGCCAAAATTACAAAGTTGGCTCACCCCAAAAGCTGAGCGGCAACCACCATGCTAGATTTTATTGTATAGTAGTAGAGATGATATTTTGACCGGTGGTCGCTCTGTATGAGTGGGACTCACTGTTTTGGACGCCATTTTGGAAAATGGCGGATGTTAATGTTTTAGCCTTCGTAGTTTGGTAACCAGTCAAGCTAAAATCTTGATCTTGGTATCAAATTATGTTTTTGAGGTTAAGGAATTCGAAAAAAATATTAAATTATTCATTTCTCTTTTCTGGACGCCATTTTGGAAAATGGCGGATGCTATTGTTTGATTCTTCGTAGTTAGGAAACCACTCGAGCTAAAAACTTGATCTTGGTATCAAATTATATGTTTTTGAGGTCAAGGAATTCAAAAAAAAATTTTAAAATATTAATTTCTCTTTTATGGACGCCATTTTGGATGGCGGATGCTAATGTTTTAGTCTTCGTAGTTAGGAAACCACTCAAGCTAAAAACTTGATCTTGGTACCGAATAATATGGTTTTAAGGTCAGGGAATTTGAACAAAATAATAAACTATTCATATCTCTTTTATGGATGCCATTTTGGAAAATGGCGGATATTAACGTTTTAGTCTTTTTGGAAACCACTCAAGCTAAAACCTTGATCTTGGTGTCGAATAATAGGTTATTGAGGTCAAGGAACTAACAATTGTTTATTTATTCGTATATACGATCCATTTTCTATTTTTCAAAGTGGCTAGATGTATTTATACTCATTTTTCTGAATGCGCCTAACCAATATCTAGCATTCGGAACAACCAATACATTGAGGAAGATAGTATAAAATTATTAGGTTTCTGGTTACCAGATAGAAACTTGTCAAGCATTGTAGAAATATTTTAAGGCTCAAAATTTGGCCATGCGAGCGTATCTTGTGCTATTTTATGTCCATCCGAATATGTATGTTTAAAATGATTAAAATCTCAAAACCGAGTTGAGATATAATCGCGAAACTTGATATTTTTATATGCTTTTGTTATACAAGCTTAAAATTTCTTAAAAATTGTGTTAAAGAACATTTGTATTTTCAAAATGGCGGCAGTTGAAAATTCTTAAAAAACTATAACATTTTCTCATACAAAATGTAGACAGTTATTTATTTATTTATTTATTTTCTACGGGAAACACCATTTTTACAAAACATGTCATGTACAGTAATGCATACGTTTTGACTAAGACTAAATTAAATATGCATGTTTACATTTCTTAAGCAAAATGAACAATACCAACAAACAAAATAATGCGATGATCATAGTTTTTCCATGTAGTAGAGTAAATAAATGCCCTAACAATAACATGCATTCATGCTAAAAACATCAACAGTGCATTATAAAATCTCAATGAGCTTGACAATATGAAACATACTCTGGGCAATATGAATAACACTAGAATAAAGTACGTGAGAAAAAAGTATCATGCAACATGAAAGCTACTTAACTAACGGGATAGTTCATGAAATTATCAGTGTCATACAATTCAACAACAATAAATTAATTAGTAACAATAGATAAATAATACCATAAAATAACAATCAAATTTCATATAACAAATAACATATATTTGTGAAAAAAATTGACATCATACTAAGGTTGTGTGTGTGGATATTTATAAATGCAAGCATCAACAAGAATAAATTAATTGGTAACAATAGATAAACATTCCATAATGACAAACAGAATTCACATAAAAACATAAATTAAAAACTATATAGCAATCAGATTAGGGTTGTATGAGTGGAAAATTATAAAGTAATCCAGAATAACAAAAATTGGTTGTATAAGCGGCCCCTAGAAGAAACGCAGTGAGAATCAAACATCGAAGTCCGAGGGGGGTCCGGGGAGGGTTTGTAGTTCAATTACAAATTCAGAGAGGTATAAGTTTTTATCATGGGATCAAATATTACCAAGAAAAGCAACATTTATTTGCCGAAGGTTATCTAAGTCCTGAAAACCTGAAATACCTTCCGCTAACAAAACTTTATTTTTAGACACATCTCAAGTTCGGCCGACACATTATAAGTATATCACTTAAGTTTTTATTTCAAGTATAATTACACTCACTAACATAACAGCTTCAATTTGAAGATTTAAAACAGCTGATTAGTGATTTCCAAACTACGAAGACTAAGACATTAACATCCGTCATTTTCCAAAATGGCGTCCAGAAAAGAGTTATAAATAATTTATTATTTTTTTCAAATTCCTTGACCTCAAAAACATATAATTTGATACCAAGATCAAGTTTTTAGCTCGAGTGGTTTCCTAACTACGAAGAATCAAACAATAGCATCCGCCATCTTCCAAAATGGCGTCCTGAACAGAGAAATGAATAATTTAATATTTTTTTCGAATTCCTTGACCTCAAAAACATATAATTTGATACCAAGATCAAGTTTTTAGCTTGACTGGTTACCAAACTATGAAGGATAAAACATTAACATCCGCCATTTTCCAAAATGGCGTCCAAAACAGAGAGTCCCACTCATACAGAGCGACCACCGGTCAAAATATCATCTCTTCTCACAAACGCTTCACATTAACATTTACCATAAACTCCAATCGAAGCGTATACTCAATCAAGTTCATCAAGATGAAATTGTCAAATATAAAATAATTATTAGACTAGTTTAAATACCCCATGCACCATATGAAAGAAAATTAACCAAAACATTATTAAAACCAGTTATTTGAAAATCAACTGCAAATTTGTTTAGACAACACTAATATTTTTAAATGGGTTGTTAGAATTAAACTTGATGGGTAAAGAAGAATGAAATTAATTATGTTTTGTAAAAAATAAAGTTAGGCTAGTTGGTTTTGTGGGTTTAACGTTATTTTTGTAAAACGTTCTGAAATTCAGTATATGTGGCTGCTTTCCCCAAATCTAGTTTAATTTGAACTTAAGAAACTTAAGTTTAGTAAAACTTGTATTTTCCTAATGTTAAAGGTGTTTGTAGTATGATCCAATATCTATGACGACGACGGATAGCACTACAGTTTAAAACCTTCAGCCCTTCACTTATATATAATTATGTTATAACTCTCATTATAATTTTGAGAGGTACTGGCAAATCTACGCAGTAATACTTAACATCTAATTAATCTTATAAAATCGTCCAGCCGTAGTTACAATAAAAGAACATTTCTCACGTACAGATACAGATACAGATTTGCGGTTTCACTCTAAAGTAGATTTTGGTTACTATCTCCCTATCATTTTAATCATGGGCAAAGCCACGAGGAACAGCTAGTATGGTATATCATTTAAACATTAGAATATTCATATGGTTTGAATTAAATTCACGTTTATTTTAAACCTTAACTGGGGAAAGCGGCCCCAAGTAGCGTATGACCCGTCTTCATCTCAAACCGAACTAAATGGTTCAATAACTCTACTCATAATAAATGATAAGTCTACTTCTTTTTCTTTTATTTCTATTTATATTTATAGAATTTAGACATAAGAATTTATTTTTCTTTCAGTATTTTTCTTTGGAATATAAACATATGTGAATATTAAGATCTTCACACATGTGATTCAAAATCAATGGTTTTAAAACTGAATTCTGACTTTAAGTATGTATTAGGATAATAGTTTATTTATTTACATTTTCCATCGACTGAAATTCCTCCAGCTCTACAAGCAATGGTTTCAATTCCATTAACAACATATGGTTTTGCTGAAAAACTTTGATTGCTCCAATCAGCTGCTTTATTTGGAATTTCTATTCCCATTATGGACTAATATGAAACTTCAAGGGCGTCTAGGGCTCTTCCTCTTCCCTTTAGTCTAACCGTCATAAATTGTATTTCCTGCAAAACTTCACGCCAAGCTCTTTCCAACGACACCTAAATTATTGAAATCGGCCCTGTAGTTTCAGAGGAGTAATGATCACAAAAAAACCCTAGCGTATTAAATAAGTATATAGATATAGATATATAGAATAGATGAGTATTTACTGACTTTTGCTAGCACTGCATTCTGTAGTGTGTCTCTGGAACTATTTCATATCTTGATCATCTGTTTTGTTACAAACAAATGTGAATTAGAGAAAGTTCACAGGTTCTAACCCAGATGGTAGCACTTTCGCTGACATTTTAAAAGCCTCTTGAGTGAAGGCTCTTAATGGGATATTTTCCAAACCCGCAAAAGGCACATCTAGAGAGTAATAGCTTTAATTTGATACCAAATATGCATAGAAAAATTAATTTCTAGGGGTCGTTTTGCTCTGGACAAAATCCCAGAAATTCTTTTAATAATATAGAATAGATGAAGATATAGCGCTTTTTCTATTTCCCATAAGGATAACATGGGGAATGAGTATGCAGGTTTACCGCCACAAAAATGGAATTTTCGGGGATTTTAGACTAAAATACATTGCATCTCATCTAGATGAAGCCAAAAACCAAGTTTTATTAAGATATGTTTAGAAATAAGCGTGATATAGAATTTGACTTATTTCCCATAAGGTTAACATAGGGACAACGTACTGTGTTTACCACTTTTAATATCTCGGTAACCAATGGACATAGAGCAATGATTCAAAGTACTAAATTGTTTGCTTTTTCGAGCTGAATTCAATGGTGCTAACCAAAATTTGATTATTTTTATTGTTCTATGTGAAAAACCCAAAAACCCATTTTTGGGGGGTTCATCCCCCCTTTACCCCCCTTCCGGTGGTCCGATCGGGCTGGTTTTCAAACTCGTCCGAATAATTACTACTTTACACGTCTGTGCCAAATTTCATTCCGTTCGGACCATTTTTTTACGAGCGCTATCGTGCTTACAGACACACACACAAACTAAGGGTGAAAACATAGTGGAGCGGCGAGGCTAGAGGGAAGCGGTGAGCGTAGCTGAGAGCTTTTTAAACCCCGCTGGTAGCGGAGTAGAGCGGCGAGCGTAGCGTGGCGAGCCATTAGGCTTCAGTATACATGATTAATAATTATAATTAGTTCTGTCTTGTATAGTCTACAAAATGTCGTCCGACAGTGTTGTATGAGACCTTATGTTAATGTAACCTTTTGTATGAGAGCAGTGCACTTAAAATGATCGCCATGGGCAGTGTGAGAAATCTTTTTGCAGTGCACTCGGTGAAGACAGAGGGGATAGACTTTAAAGAATACCACACTACCTGTTCTCACAACTAATTGAAGAAATATCCGGATATGGTGTTTCCAGTATATTAGAATACCCTACATACCTTTGAAAAGCTTTATGAGCGCCGGAAAACAGCTAAAACACGTTTGACCCTCATTTGAATACTTTCATACAGTAAAATGGTATATTTACTATGTAATTTCTTAATATTAGTGAATAACATCTACACTACACTGACGACACTTGAAATCTTCCTCTGTCACTGGCACCTTTGCATTATCCTCAGTGTAATTCCACTGTATAGGTTTCCGTTTTTACTTTTCATAATGAGCCGAACTTTTAAGCCTTTTTTTTATGATTAAAATGAAATAGTTCCTTTTTCTAAAATTAACTTTTATAATCAACTCGAATCTTCGTACACACCAGTTGAAGGTCATTAAGGCTCATTTCCATTCGTGAACTGATAAAATAAAACGTTCGCTGTCCATAGTAAACACACTTCATATTGGTTCAACCAGCTTGGCTCGACCTAACCCTCGACGTAAAGAAATCGGGGTAGAATTAACGAGCGGAGAGGCTAGCGGGTCGACGCGGGAACCAGCGTCCATCCCCGCTCCACTATGTTTTAGCGCGTTTAGCTTCATGTATTGTTTTCAACCCGCTCAGCTACGCTCTCAGCTACACTCTAGCCTCGCCGCTCCACTATGTTTTCACCCTAAGACACACTACTAAATTGCCTTAAATTGTAAGGTTATGTTTCTTGATCATATGTTTCTTGATAATATTTATCAGTGAACTGTGAAGAAAAATTTCGAAATATATGTTGAATTTATAGCCAAAAATGTTCATGTAAAAGATGGTAAATTTTATATACATTGAAGATCATTTAAAAACCATTATATTATATGTGTTTCAAAATTTGTATCCCCAAAATCACTTGTTTCACCCCCAAATAAGCAAATGTTTCAACAAAATCCAAGAAAACATTTTCTTAGACTATTTTTTTAGACTGTGGTTTTAATATGATAAAAATAACATGAGAAAACTAATGTCAATGCGAGTGGAAGAATGAGATTTTTAGTTTTTTTCTGAACTTTGTTATTATAAGGTATTTTAAGTCATTATTTTTTATTTTTTATAATTCAGAAATTTTTTTACAACTTAAAATAAATATTATTATTGCATTGCATTGTAACTCTTGATTCCAGAAGTTAAAAGTCTTATTATATTTGTATTGTAATAGTTTAATAGTTTAACTATGTGGTTGGTTGGATCTATGTTGTAGGAAATTGTAGTTTCCCTCGGTACAACTCACTTTTTTCTAGTTACCGTGAGTACAACTTGTCAAAAAATGTAATATCGTGGTACGTTTTACTAACACGTGTTACGTACAACTACGTGAACTATAATAACAGCATTAAAACATATTTTTCAAATCAGTAACAAATATTTTACTTGAAGATTTCTTACGGTGAATTGTAAAATATATATCATAAGTATGTGATAACATTATAACCTCGTCGGAAAAATGTCGATGGTTGTTTATAAGTTTTACTTAAAACCATTTATTTAAACGTTAAAAACAAAATCTAATTAATTAACATCAAAAACTAATCAATTGATCTGACCTGACACATCACTAAAAAGGCTAAACACAAGACATATTTTACTCAACACAAACACCCAAAAAATTGAAATAAAGATCCATCTTGATATTCAATATATAACAAGTTCCAATTCAACAGTTTTATCAGTAAAATAAGCTTTTTGTCTCACTTTGATTGTAGAGCACACTGACCCTCTTAGCGTAATCATTGAATTAGTACAGTTACTCTTGTACACTCAATGGAGCAACACAGCACGGCAACTGCAATTCACAAAAACAAACGTCATTCCTAAAAAATACTCGTCCGTCTGCATCGCCTGACCGACGAAAACCAGCGACCACCGCGATGAAAACCGACATCCGAAACTTTCAAACTGGTTGTGATGAACGATTTCTCACATGCATCAACCTATGATGTCTCCTCAAAGAAGGCATCGTCTTCACCGACGTCTCACATATCTCACATTTGTAGGATTTTAACTTCGTATGTGTATACATATGATTTCTTAACGACGAGAAACATGTGAACGCCTTCTTGCAACGGCCCACTTTACATCTATAAGGCTTTTCTCCAGTGTGAATCAAAATGTGGTTCTTCAAAGAACTCAGTGCAGAGAACTTCTTGCCGCACAACGGACATTCGTGGGGCCGTTCCCCCGTGTGCGACAGACGGTGAGCGTCCAAGCAGCCTTTCCGGGCGAACGACTTCTCGCAGACCGGACACCGGTAAGGCCTTTCTCCGGTGTGAACCAAAATGTGGCTTTTCAGAGAACTCAGTGCAGAGAACCTCCTGCCGCACATCGGACATTCGTGACGCCTCTCTCCCCTATGCCTCGAAAGGTGAATGTCCAAGCAGCCTTTGCGGGCGAATGACTTCCCGCAGACCAAACACTGGTACGGCTTCTCGCGCGAGTGCGTCTTCATGTGCACGGTCAAGTTGGACTTTTGGCAGAAACCGTGGTCACACACGGGGCAGCGGAAGGGCCTCTCTCCGGTGTGTAAATACATGTGGGCCTTCAGAGATGCTTTCATCCGGAATCTCTTTTCGCACACTGTGCAACCATAAGGCTTTTCTCCCGAGTGACGCATCATGTGTATTTTTAAAGCGGACTCTTGGTAATACTGTTTGCCACATGTGAGACACTGGTAAGGCGTTTCGCCTGCGTGGTACATAAGATGTACCATTAAATCGTTCTTGTACGTGAAGAACTGATCACAAACGATGCATGCAAAGAAGCCTGGGCCCCCAGGCTCCATAAACGGGATTTCCATGTTTTCCATATCGTACAGAATGGTAGTTTAGTTTTTTACAGTTTTATCAACAACTTGTTTTAGTATTTTTTTAAAGCATATTATGTTTCATTCTGTGTTTTAGTACAAACCCCTTTTTATTGCATTAATGGAAGTAAGGTTTCCAATCAAAAAGTTGATAAAAAATTATCCTGAAATCTTTTAAGGTAATTCGTAATATCCTTCTACGTAGGCAAATTAATATTCATCCATCAATTAATTATGAGATAATAATTCTCGTATCATTACCAATAATATAGAGTATGTAAAAGTGACTTTCTAATCCTTGCTCTGGTAGATTTGAAAACAAATATATGTATGAATTGTTAGGCCAGTCAATTTAAACATTGAACTTGCAAACGCGCATCATATTCTGATTTTTTAAATATTTTGTTTGTTAGTAACCCTCTGGGCAGTTTGAATTCAATTCTACAACCTTGAAAACCCTGAGCAACTCCCGTATACCCTGATTATCGAAAGAAGGTGAGCGGCGCGGCGGCGGCGGAGCGAGCGCGCGGCAGTAAAAACATTCTTATTCATAACGCTGTAGAAACGTAAAAAATGCTGTTGAAAATTTGCAGTCCACTTTATTCCAATAACCAGTTTATTACCTTATCAGCACTGTTTTCAAATAATTTTAAACGTAAATCGTTTAGTTTATACCGAGAGTTATATTACTAAAAATACTATTTACGAATTAAAAAATTCAATTCTTTGTGTTTGATTTATGATAACTCTGCTTAGAAGCATCGAGGAAAATATTCCTGTACAGAACCTTTAGTCGACTTTCTTGGGAACAATATATCAAAATTTGAGAGTCCTGTGATCAATATTTACGTCGTTATTAATTTATTTCCAAAGAATTGTTAACTCTTTTGTTAATTGAGATCAGGGTATAGTACTCGAAAAACTATAATTTAATCTACATTTTTTTAGTTTTACAAAAAATCACCCTTAAGGAAGCAATTTTACTTAACCTAAACCATTCGTGGAGTTGAAGTAGACATAAATTTCAACAATTTGACACCAATTGTAGTTTTCTAAGTTTAGAGGTTATTGAGATATAGCTAGTTATTGAGATAAAACTAACTTATAGGCCCTACAATATACAGACGTGTTAAGAAAGTCCAGGTATGGTTTATTGTTTCCTAAACCAACACAGAGACGGTGATATAGCTTTATATCTAGATATTTTTCATAAAACCCCACCTTCTTAAGCAATTATGAATTTTCCGCTCCCCCAGGGGGATGGCCCACGAGTCAGAAGAAACTTGTTTATGTAAGGTTCGAGGTATATCAAATAAATTGCCATGAGTAGTAGAATACAACGCAGCAAACCGTACCTCGAAAGGTTAATTACAAACGAAATGTTAGTGGTTTAAATTTTCTATTCATACAATAATTTAAAGAGCGATGTTTGCGCGCCAAAAGGCTTGTCCTTGTTCTATCACTACCCTTTGGGCACAAAGGGTAGTGGGGGTTAAAAAAGAGCAGTCCGTTGGCGGGCACTCGGCCCACTCGGGCAGTCTCGCCTAAAACTCGGTCCGAGTCACCACGCAGTCGTGGAGTCCGGATACATTCTTAAACATTCAGTATACATTTCATTCTTATACAGTTTAACAGTTTATCTCATTTCTCAATAAACACAGTGTATTCATTCAATTAGTGACTTTCATTTCAAGCATTTCCTACTTAGGTATAAACTTTAAACACATTTCAAACAATTCTTTGCGCCCCAGGACCAAACCGGGCGCGTACAAGTGAGTCAGGCGCAGGCGAGTGAGTCGGTGGCGCAGTTGGTAGCGCACTCGGACCCGGTTCTGTGGCGGCAGCGTCGCAGGATCGAGTCCCGATGATGCCGCATACTTTTAGCAGTACTGTTCATCCTTGTACTGTACCGGCTCATTCCTGGGGTTTGCTCGATAACTTCCACGCACAGACCTGAGGCCCATGTGGGGGGGGGGGGGGGGCAAATGCAAGGTAAAAAGAGGCCCTACCCTCTTTAAAGATTTTTTTGGATTATTTTTTTCCTGAGTTAATCCTACTTATAATATTATAAATGTGAAAGTATGGATGTTTGTGTGAATATCTGTCTTTCAACCACGTGAAAATACTGGCCCAAATGAGCTGAAATTTTGCAGGAATAGAGCCACTATAGGCCTATATCAGAAAAGGACTAGGCCTATACCTTCCCTCGGGCTACGCCCCGTGAACGTCCTTAGCTTCAAATGTTCACATTTTAATACTAGCGGTTTAATACTGAATTGTAAACCGCTGTGAATACTAACATTTGACAGTTCAAAGAGCAGAAGTAAGATCACCCGTAATTTTTATCGTGAGCAAAGCCACGGGCAACTGTTAGTTTAAAATACTTTTTACTACTTTCAGAAGAATATTCGACCTAGAGGCTACCAATAAGTCTCAAATTAAAGGTAATTTAAATTTATATAAATCGGTAATTTAAGAGTTTTTCCATAACAAATAGTTTAGCCGCTATAAACCTTGGAAAATGGCCCTACCAATATATTTTCACTGTTTGCATGGATATTGCATATCTTTGACTATATCTCCGCAGCCAACCACGTAACTTAGAGAATTCTAACTGGTCTAGAGGTAGTGAGGGACATGATGAAGCTTGAGTTTGAAGTTTCGGCAGAGGAGGCGAGGAAATCATCGATGACGTGGAAGTAAACAAAGTCATATGACTACGCTACTAGTATGGTAGACAAAAAATACTAAACCAAAACAAAATGTGGGTTGATATTAGGAACAATGTTTTGCTCTTTGAATAACAATCAATAAACAGGTGACATGTTTTTGGTTTAGCATGTAAAACATGACTGACACAAGAAATTTGTAGTTGAATCAATTGATCATCTGTTAATATTTATTTCCCCTCCTTGAAAAATCAAATTTCATCTGGGTTTGTTTGTAAACACCCAAGCTTCTTCTCGTACGTTGCAATTTTTGTCTATTTCATCTCCATAAATGATTAGTAAAATTGCTTCCTTAAGGGCGATTGAAAATAAAATCAAAAACTTACCTAAATTTGGTAGTTTATTTTAGAATTACGGGAGTTGCACAGGGTTTCAATGCTGCAAAATTAAATTTAAACTGCTCTAAGTCTAAGGGATGCTAACTAAGTATAAAAAACAGAATATGGTGCGCGTGTGCGAGGTTCACCCTTTTTATGTTTAAAATTGACTGGCCTATGTATACTGAGCCTTTGAATAGTTTTCTGTTCTTTTTAGAGAGAATCAAACATAAAATACCAAGAATCCACTTCACGACAAAGATAATAACACAATTGAAAACTTGCAATGACACACACTAAGAGCGAAATACAGCGTTAGTTACTCACTATTACACTAAAAAATAAGTTTTCTTTCCAAACAGTCAAATCCAACGCACAAAATGAGCTAAATAAATATTCTCGTTTTAAAACGGACTCAAAAACATGATTATTTAAAGTCAATAACGAAACTGGTACAAGATAACACACCAAATAAATGCAGTAAAAAAGTCAACAAAAATTTAAACAGCTGAAATTTCAATAACTGACATTACTATAAACAATTGTTAATAACATGTGTGTGGTTGTATGCAGAGTCTGTAGAGGAGAAAAGAAAAGAATAATTTCAAGCTGGTGTAACTAACCTTTTGTTTTCTTCAAAATTATGGCTTTGAGTTTATATTACTTTTGGAACTCAATGGTTTTTGTTGAGACGTCTAACCAACAAATATACCGTCAAATCAACTCTCAGTCACCTTCAATAATGTTTCCAAAGAAATATTTCTGTTTGTTTATAAAAAATACGAGAGAATAATAAAAATAACTAATGTTCTGACTACCTCAGTTTTAGACTTATTAACATCTGAATACAGCTGAATATAGTGGTTGTGGTTGAATTTTCCTTGTTTACATAGTGGTCCGTGTGTCTGCGACAAGCACCAAGACCACCAGATGAGACTTTGACTATGGTCAGATTTTGATGATTTGAATTTGGTATTCAATCTATAATATTTCAGGACAAGACTAGAGAAGGTGGTTCATTTACAATATCTGTCTGTACTTTGCATGAAATAAACACAAAAACTACTTAGCCGTCCGTGCTGAATTTTTGCACAAATGTATAGATCATAATCCCAGCCAACTCAGGCCTTTTCACATTCTTAAAAAATCCTCGGACATCGCCCCGTACGCTTTTATATACAAGGTTTTGGTATATTGTAAATTTTATTTGGTTTTCACTAGAACTATTGTAATTTTCCAGCTTAATTGCGTGAAGGACCAGCACAACAGCTAGTAAGTTTTAATCTAGTACTAACCGACAACATTCCAGGCTTTATTAATTTTTTCAAAATTTGATTATCATGCATAGAAGGGGGAAACCCTAAATTTGACATATAAAATGAATCCATTACTTTGATTTATTTGTGAAGAATTTTTTTTGGTTTGACGTTAAACAAAATTAATTGTGTAAATGTGATTGATTTACTAACCAATTTTTATAATATTTGGTGAGTACTGCAGTTACTATCTGAGTGTATAGGACTTTTAAGTATATTTTTAAAGGTGTTTTCCTTAAACCTATAGTATATATACTCTTCTATTTATTTAAACAACTAAAATTAAAAAAATCTCTATTTGATTAAAAATTTACTTTATTACGCCTAGAGCATCTTACTTAATCTTACTGAATAACACTATTATTGAGGTCTA
Organism: Flexamia atlantica; assembly: GCA_035578135.1. Classification (NCBI taxonomy): domain Eukaryota; kingdom Metazoa; phylum Arthropoda; class Insecta; order Hemiptera; family Cicadellidae; genus Flexamia; species Flexamia atlantica. The sequence continues at coordinate 14,183,237 of JAQJVK010000018.1, forward strand.
AAAAAATCAGGTTTAAAACTTTAAAATTGTATTATAGCAAAGAGGGAGAGAGTATGTGCCATACTCTGATACCATTTGTTTGTAAGTTAATATTCTAGAAGATTATTCCTTCTTTTCATTCCAGTTTTCTTGTCTTTATTTAGTCCTGGAATCCAATAATGATAGAAAATGTTTTATTCAGAAACCTTTAAAACTGAATAAATTTTGAATTTTTCTTCTTTTAAGGCTTCAGCCTTTTCATCTGTGGTTTTTATTCACAAAAGAATCTTAGGCTGAAGCTTAATTTTTCACCTCACTTGAATGATCAGCGCCTAGATTAGTTTATAGTCGTTGTATATACTCGCGCAAGTCCTTGTATTAATCTTCAAGAAACAAATAATAACTGCGACAAAGCCCTTGAGTTGCTCCAATAGCCCAATAGCCTACAGAACTAACCCCTTATCGATGTCATTGCCTTCTTGCAGTTTCCCTTGTTACCTCAACCAAGAAAACAGGAAATTTTGTCACAAACACCGGATACGGATATACCAGATTCATCAACCATTTTCATTTTTCGGTTGTTTACTTGTTTACAAGTATAGCCCTCCAGCAAGGCTAGGTAACATGGCCCAAACGGCCATTATGGAAATAGTTTGAAAAATAACTCTCAACCCACAGGACGGTGACCCTAGTTATCGCCCAGACAGCCATAAAAATATAGAATGTTTATCATCACAACTCAGTGTTCTTTATCTTTGTTTAAACACTGTGAGCAGGAAAAGTATTAAAACATCTATAGTTTACAGTTGAAGTTATGAAACATCACATCGGCTTACACTGACTTTTTACTTCAGTACTTAATAAAAAAAGAGAAAGATAGAAATGTACGAAAATGAAGTTTGACAAAATACATCTTTCAGTTGGACGTTTTTCAGTTATTTTCTAAAGGTATATTGTTTATAAAAGCAACTGGAAGATAAGCTATCAAGTGGATTAGTGGATACTCATCTCTCATTCATACCTGGATTAAAATACCAACTTGAGTACAAGAAGTATAAAAGTATAAAGTGCTCAGCTCATAACCTGAAGGACGCTGGTTTGAATCCTGATGTGGTTTGAAATGGGTTCCAGTTGCCATTTGTCATTGGACTATAAGTTAATGATGCTATCTACCAAAAGGTCGGTACATTAACAAGACCGTTTTTTGAACCGTTCCCGATCAAAATGTAAAAAAGCCACTGGCGTTAGTTGAAACACTCAAAATACATTAAATTTGCTTATGAAGTAAGCCAGGTTTTGATTTACTTATTGATTTTTTAATGACAGATTACTCAGAGATAGGTCGTTATGCCAGAAATTAGTTTTGTGGTTGCATTATTTTTATTTCGGAGCTTAAGATAAAACACCTTCAAAAGTATATGCAATGTCTCTCACTTCTCTTTAACCTATATGGTCCAACAATAACGATTTTCTCTTTAGCAAAGTGGTGACAACCAAAGTTTTGAATATCCGAATCATTTCATTTCTGGGAATGCTTCTTCATTGTTGTTTTAGTCATTGATTGCATATAATGTATACAAAAGAAATGTAAGTTGTTTATATAACAACTAGAAACAACACACTTAATTAAAGGCAAAAAATAAAAAATGTTTAGTAGTAACAAATAAATATTAAATTTTTATGTTTGAGGGGAATCTAAAAGTGGTCATATGCAAACATTAAATAAGTCTCAAAACTTTGACAGTAAAATGTTTTTTAAAATAATAATTTTTTAACGACTGGGATGATGCGTGTTCTGCAATCCAGCTACTTGGAGGTTACAAATTGTGGATAGTTATGAGCAATGGCTTGTGGACACGGTGTTCGCTAGTAGGGATAAACGTCCGCACTATTGAATACTATATTCATAAGAACATCCTCATAATTAGACTTGTTCGTAAATTGTGAACGAGGAAAATTGTGGTTTGGATCCCATGTTAAAATTACAATATCCCTTAGTTGCCATTGGCTATTGGGCTATTAAATTAAAAGTCCTGTTTAAGGAACATGTCGGCATGTCGGCTTAGTCAGTAACAAGACTGCAAGATCGTGCCACAATCATCCTTCACTCATCTTTCATTCATACTTGGCTTAGGGTATGACCTGGGTAGGTCGCCATTTCAAGCAATGTATCTAATGTATTTAACTGATACCGAAATGTTTATTTTTAAGAAAAAATATACAATTTAATACATCTAAATTTTTTAATTAATATTGTTGCAATATAAAATAATATTTTGTTAATATTGTTCAATCCAAACAAACAATATTTTCCCAAAAATATAAATCAATATTAAAAGAATATTGTTTCAATTTTGTAACAGTATTTTCTCAATATTAAGAAATGTTGTTTTAATATTTTTTACAATTTATTTTGCTTCTTGGGTTAGAAGTGGAATCTACATATTCCTATTGTAAAAAAATTATCTGTTTTTGTCTGAGCTAAGACAGGAAAAGGATTTATCCTATAAAAGTAGCTTATTGGTCTAAATATGTTAACTTTAAATTCCGAGTAAGACAAGATTAAATATGCAACTGGGCCAATGTATTTTCAAAATTACCCGGCAACCTAAAACATCCCACCCCCTGTAAAATATCAACTTATAAAAAACACATAAATGACTGGTTAATTAGTATTGGTCGGGCCGAGATTTACCGTCTTCTTGCCTCGGAGTATACATAACTTGTGCATGAAGGAAGTAGATAGATGGTTTGAGTAAGTTACGTCTATGTATGTATCTGTGAGTGTATGGTGACGCGTTCATTTGCATGTGGAAACTGGGAATGCATGTGGACGGGAGTGTGTGTGTGTGAATGCTTGTGTAAGTGAGTATGTGTGTATGTGTGCGTGTGTCTGTGGATTGGATGAACGATGTATGATACAGAAAAATTTGTGACGGTATGAATGGTGCGTTTTGCCTGCCATGAGCTCTATTTTTGTAATTTTGTAATGAATATTTTCCTATCGTTGGTTTAGTTCTGTACATGCTGCATGTTTTGCTAGCACGTTGGAAGCACGTTTTTTTTCTTTTATACATTTTTTTCACATCTGGTACATATTTACAGGTTTATTTATTATCTGTTGTTTAATTTTGTAATAGTGTTGTGCTTTGGCGTTAAATGGAACTTTGCGATGGACATTCTCAAAGACTGTGCCTATAGATTAGCGACTCGGTCTCTGCTCTCAAGCATTGCTTCGCAGGGACCTTTTTTTCACTCCTCAACATTGTACTTTTTATGTAATTGATTATTGTAAAAAAATAAATGAATTTGAATTTGAATGAGATGGGGTATTTCTTCTTTTTCAGTATTATAGTCAACGGTCTCTCTAATCTCAGGCCAAGGACTTCTCCACAGTGCAGGCAAGCATATGTGGCATTCAAATGTTTACATCCGTTTCCCTGCAGCATGCCATTGCCTCACAAATATTTGACTAGTGGTTAGCAGCTCTAAAATACACAGACTCAAAAGTGAACCTGCGTGTTCCTTATTTTCCAAATTTATATTCCATGGAATTGAATCATTGAAATAGAAATAAACTTTGTTTAAACTTATAGAGCTATAGTTAAACAATAGAGGGAAAATTAAAATAATGAGTTTAACTCAAGAAAGAAACAGGAGGAATCTTGTCGTGCAGACATGATGGCTATAAAGAAGAAATGGTCTACCGTTTCTTAAAGAATAGTTTATTAAAATTAAATGCTTGATAAAATAAAGCTCAAAGGAGGAGTAAGTATGTTTTTCGATACCAGTTATTTCTAGTTACACTCACAAGTCTTTTCATGAGATGGTTAAATATAGGTTTTTTTTATTTCCTTCGCACAATGTTTAACCAAGATAAAGAACACTGAGTTGTGATAATAAACATTCTACCGTTTTTTATGGCTGCGAGAGTGATAGTAAGGTCACTGCACTCAGAGCAAATCAGGTTGGGGTAGTAAGGAGTTCTGATCAAAAAACTAGCAGAGCACCACCCAGATTTTTTTTCTAAAAGAAGGAATGTCATATTTGTGGCTAGCAACAACACAATCGGTCGTCTCCTTAATATTTTGGTATAAAATCAATGCTGATATAATTATCTAGTAACATGTTAATTTTTCATAATTAAAGTATCTTAATTTTACAATAGATTTAGTGTTTTAAAATTACATTATTTAATCTTGATATCAAAAACTTAGAAGGGAGCGGGCCTGGTGTAGTAGTAGAGCACAAGACTTTGGTCTGCAGGGTCCCGCATGAAAATTTTAAATAGATTTAAAAGTCAGTTGGTAGCGCAGTTGGTAGCACCATGTAGCACACTTGGTCTCGGACCTGTGGCGGAAACGTCGTGGGTTCGAGTCCCATTGATGTCTCATACTTTTAGCAGTACTGTTCACTCTTGTACTGTATCGGCTCACTCCTTGCTGTGGTTGTTAACCTCCATGCACAGATCAATAGTCTATGTGGGCGGGACAAAGGCAAGGTGAAAAAAAGGCCGCCAACCTCTTCCCCCACCTATCACAAATGGCAAATTTGCTAAATGATAATGCCGCAACCATGAGCTGCAGTGCATGTCCATAGATACTACCAAGTCTGACCCTTGGTTGAAAAAAAAACAACTGATATAAAATACAAAAATGAAAAATGTTCATAAAATCCAAACAAATAAACTGAAAAGCGACACCTATTACAAATATTTGATTTGAATGGCTTTTGGTAAGTTTTGATATGTACGTTTTTGATTACCATGTTTTCACACTACAACCAGAATAAGCCACCACATTATTCCCACTCATTCCTCAATGTAAAATATGTCTAAAGCAAGTGCAAGCACAAGATAATGGAGTCAAAAATTAGATTTGTCAGAAATGTTATTGGGTACAATTCCGCAATGCCAGCAGGAACACGCTGCTAGGAGCTAGCAGTGTTCTGGAATGGAACCTTTCAATGCAGTTAACATTGCCATGGATTAGCCAAGCTAGACACAATATTTAGGCCTTCTATATTTAATAAAAAATGGTTTATGTTACCTTATCGTCAATTGATCCTGTTTGAGTAGTTGAAACTACAGCTGTTTCGTACTGCTTATGGAGTAGATCATCAGGTTATTAAAAACGTCGAGTTAAAACTTTATATTTTTCATAGTTGAGTTTGTCAGTTGATGATAAAAAACACATGAAACCAACACAAACACTCACGGAGACGAAAAACAAACATTTAAAAAACTTGGCCAAGTACTATTAATTGAGAATGTGTGATGCGGCATCGGCAAGTAGTAGGTCATGAACCTGACCTGCTACTTACCGCTACTTCATGACCTGCTACTTGCCAATGCCGCATCACACGTTCTCAATTAATAGTACTTGGCCAACTTTTTTAAATGTTTGTTTTTCGTCTCCGTGTGTGTTTGTGTTGGTTTAATGTGTTTTTTATCATCAACTGACAAACTCAAATATGAGAAATATAAAGTTTTAACTCGACGTTTTTAATTACCTGATGATGTACTCCATAAGCAGTACGAAAACAGTTGTAGTTTCGACTACTCAAACAGGATCAATTGACGAAAAGGTAACTTAATCCATGTTTTATTATTGCAATATTGATTCAGAGGCAAATCCATCATGAAACTTCTATATTTCTTTGGTTGATGTGTAATGGAACTTTTATTAAAAGGTTTATTACCTTCATGCTGAAATGAAACTTTTATCAAGAGCTTCATAAATGTCCAGAGCAGAAAATGGTAAAATTGAAAACAAAAAAAAAAATGGGGGAAGTGAGATCTTATTTAATTTACAGATAAAAATGGGCATTATATAATTAAAAGAATTTTTTACATTAATATTTATTACTAATACATTACAAATATACATAAATTTATCTATATGTAACAGGAATAAAATAATATTTTAAGGGATATTTACTCCTAGCAAAAAACCCAACTATTAAAACGCCTACTTAGAACCCATGAGACATCATCAAGAAAAAAATGCCAAATAAAACTTTGTGTGAAAAAAACAATACACATAATTGTCAAGTAATACCAGGTTAAGGACTTAGGCTTAGGCTTAGATTTAGGACTTAGTTGTAAAAGCATTATCACATCATACATTAAAATTGTACGTGTGGGTGCATGGAATGATTTACGAGGTACAGTCAAAAAGTTCCCGGAATGAATATTTGTAGACATATAGCGCGATCGCCAGTGGAAAATTTGTCTTGCAGTAGTTGGTACGACTCCTGGGGAGGGAACATTGGTAGTGGTAGCATAGCTGACTTTCCATAGTGCAGCATTGGAAAGCGCTTTTCGTGTACCTGCAAGTCGACGTTGTCGGATTTTTGAATAATGAAATTTCATGAACAGCGCACTGGGTGATGCTGATAAAGAAAATATTGGGGGATTTTTTCATCGCCTCTTGTCCATAAGCTTGAATTAACAACTCAAGAGTCTCACTGGGTGATTTTTAAAGAAAAACAAGAACGATGTTCGTGTGCTGTTCATGAAATGCCATTTTTCAAAAATCCGACAACGTAGACTTGCAGGTACACGAAAAGCGCTTTCCAATGCTGCACTACGGCAAGTCAGCTATGCCACCACTACCGATATGCCCTCCCAAGGAGTTGTACCAACTACTGCAAGACAAGTTTACCGCTGGCGATCGCGCTATATGTCTACAAAAATTCATTCCGGGAACTTTTTGACTGTACCTCGTATTATGTTGCACCAAAAAGTGAACCTCAGTTTTACCCTCTGGATGTCTGAATGTCTGGCCCAAAAAATCTTCTAATTTGATTTTAAAATTATTTACCATTTCACAGTAAATTTACTTTGGTATATTTACAGTACTGTATTTGTACTGAGAATCGATCAAGTTTTTGAATCAACCCATCCCCAGTACAAATACTAAATACACATTTCACTGAACAATAAATCAAAATTTCTGTAAAAGTTAGTGAAACTTGATCAGAGTCCAAGTCGCTGATGAATCATTAGAATTAATCACAGATTTTTATGTCCCAAAAACATCTTATATCTAATAGCATTGATTATAATCAATGCTGATAATAACTACAATACTATTTTACATATAATATACATTTCAGAGAACCTCAAAATCTTTTAAGTTCGAGAATACATCAAATAAATGAAGAAAAGTTAAATGCATACTAAAAAGATTAGATTTAAGCGTAAAAAATATTATTATTATTATAAATAATATATGAAATACTTTTTTGGGTAACTAATGTAACAAAACATAAAGCTCTCAAGAAAAATAACCATTCAATTACATGCAAACTAATAATGATTAGTAAAATTATTTTTAATTATTCCCAAAGACGTAGGCAACACATTTAGTAAAAAAAACTAGAATCTTTACAAATTTCCAAATGAAATAAAAAAAGACCAACTTGGAAGTATTAAGGTTTATACATAGACCTTGAACGCACTCAATGACCGTGCAAGAATTTATTTGGTTATTATTACTTCAAATTGTAGCATATGCAGCATACAGTGTTGAAATATATTATTCTGTGGTACCAGTTTCAAGTCAACGTCGACACATCTTCTGCTACTAGTAAACTGGTATTGTTCATACTTCTGTGGTCGCAGAGTTTCAATCATACAATACATACATTAACTACAGTCGCATACATTAAACAAATGAATATTTGAAATTTTGATGACCCTATAATATGCAGCAATTTGAAGTAAGTAATAATATATAAGGTGTCTAGGCTTTTAACTCAATGTATTTGGCTGGCTCATTTTAAGAACTATAAAAAGCTTTTTGACATTGTTAAACTTAGATTACAAAAATAGCATAAAATAGCCATGTAAACAAAGGGTTACTTTAAACATTAATTAAACAGTGATGAAACATAAAAACATTCAAAATAAACATGTTTATAAATAGTCATGCACTAAATATTGTGAAATTTTCATATAATCATTGATAATATAATCAAAATAATTTTGATCAAAACCAGAATTACTATTATTGTTATATCTAAGGCTTACCTTACGATCCAATTGTTTTTTCAACGGAGACCTAGGTTTCAATGCCGTAGCATTATCATCAGTTCTTTCTCCTAGGTTGAGCTAAACTTTATTTTTCTTATCTCTTGCTTGAGATTTGGTCAAGTTGTATAAAACTACACATATTACATATATATTTGTGTAACTGTGAAATATGTGTAGTTTTATACAACTTGACCAAATCTCAAGCAAGAGATAAGAAAAATAAAGTTTAGCTCAACCTAGGAGAAAGGACTGATGATAATGCTACGGCATTGAAACCTAGGTCTCCGTTTAAAAAACAATTGGATCGTAAGGTAAGCCTTAGATATAACAATGTTCAATAACGATCCAGAGGCTATATCCTTAAATTACTATTAATTGGTTATAAACTTCATTAAAATTCTTTCCTAGCCTAGGTCATTGGATCTATGACTTCTAGTGATTCCTCTTTTCATAATTTTGACTGATATCAAAAAAGGAGTCCAAAGAAAAAAGTATCAAGTAAACGTTTTTAGCAACAATTGGCTAGAACAGAAAATGTTAAACCTATTCCATTTCAAGTAAAAAAAAAGGTAATAAAACAACATTAAAAGTATAACAAATTTAAGGTGATGTATAATAAAGGTGATGCAGCATGTTTTTTAATGATTGAACAATTGAAAGTAGTGATCAAAACATTTCCCAACTGACTTTTTGTTTTGATTCAGTATTAATTTGTTAATGAGACATCTGACCCTTTAAAAATCTATTTATTCAAAACAAATAATAAAAAGAAAAATTACTGCAGTTGGTTTTAGAAGGATCTGTTCATTTCCTAAAATGGAAATATAATTTAGCACATTTCTCCAAACCTACAGCTGACTACTTAAAACCAGTTTGTCCAAAGGCACTTTTTCACATTAGGCGACTGTCTCCATTGACCCAAATGCGAAATCCATAACATTTTTGCAATTGCGCATGTTCACACACAACGATTGTGATTTTGAGGTGTCAACAATGAAAACGACAAGATTCAGCGACGAGACGCCGCATCCAGTCATCTAATCATAGTGAATAATGTAGTTAATCTAATCATAGTGAATAATGCTTTACATTTTCCAACAACAATTAGCTGATATATGCAGCATCTTTGTGGTCGGTACCATAAGAAGCTCAGAATCATAGCACAGAGCTGTTTTCATTGTTGCACTCAATTATTTGTTTAGGCTTAACACGCTGACTACCGGCCGTCACAATGCCAGGTACATGGTGGTGATGGAGCTTCGGTAGGGAACGTGTTAACCTTGAAAGCAAATTTTACACAACCTTAGTCTTTTTGTGATCAATTAATGTGTTAGAGGGTAAAAACTTAAAGATACAGTGGTAGTAAAGGTCAAAAGTGACTGTGCTATTAAAGAAGAAATGGTCACAGTTAACTCCATATCAAAACATTGAGAATATAAAGATAATTTTACATTGAAATATCCTCGTTCATTGTTTACAACTTGAGATCCCTCGTCAGACTTGATAGTCAGGTTTTACTCATTTATGTGCCATCTAACATAATTATAATTACTTGTGATGTAAATAAAACTAAAACCAATAAATCTTCACATAACATCTTGTTTGCACTCTTTGTTGATTTCTAGGCTGTGGGGTTTTTCTTCATCAGCTCTAAGTCTGCTTCCACCATGTCTTTCACCAATTCCTAAAATAATGAAATTGATACAAAATATTGGCTCAAAAATAATTAATCTGACATAATATTTTTATACAAACCTATTATATTTTACACACTCACTATTAACAAGCAACACAGGTAAAGATAAAAAAAGGTGTATCACAGTAGTTGGGGTAGCCAGTGGGGGACACAGTGTATCAGGGGTAGCCAGCCTGTTAAAGAAAACAATATAATAACCGAGGTGGTAGCTCAGGGGTAAAGCGCTGGCCCCATGTCAAACGTCGCTGGTTCGATTCCAGGAGCGGGTGACTCCTGTTCCATCATGGATCACTATGGGGCCTGGTGTGGTTACCTCTAGTTGGCCTAAGTCACTATTGCCGCTACATACCTTGCTGTCTTTAGATCGCCGCACAGGCTTATTGGCCCATGGCAACGGGCAGCTGAGGTTAAAAAAAAGAAAAATAATATTTGCTAGGAAGGATAGTGTTGTTAGTATGTAGGTTGTCAATTAAGTTTGCCCTGGGTTAATAACACTCTCAGCCCCACCTATTACGTTACACTTTACTCTTTAAAATGAGAAAGTTAAGTACTTCTTTACCCCCTTGGGAAAGATTTGATGCAAGGAATGTAACAGTGATACATTCCTTGCATCAAATCAGGTGGCACAGCGCAATGATGTCGCATGACCAGAAGTCCATATGCCGAGACCCTACAGGTCTTTATGACTCTCCATAAGAATGGCATAGTTGGCAATCAGCTGATAACGTGTTTCCAAAGAAAGCGTGTTTCAACCATTCCCCCTACACATATGCGTGTTTCCACATATGCCCCTGGTAGGGGGCAGCACTACCAGTACCGGAATGAGCCAAAACCGGTTCAGGATGAGCCCTTGCTAAGGTGGGAGTGGCACCTGGACCCGGAGGCTCAAGCCGGATGCCTGGGCGTCTATCACGTGGGTGAGTTGCCTTGGCACTGCGGGCCTTAGACTAAGGTGTTATGCCATCCGTGCTGAGAGTCTTGTGGCACTGGGGACCTAATATTCAGTGTCTTTAACGGAGCCTTCTGGGAACCCAGTCAGTCGTATGTACCCCTTACCTCTCTAATCGGGTCGCTGGGGATGAGGACCTTTAGATACCTGTGAAGAGAGTTATCACCTGATATACGGATGGCTCGAAAAAGCCACAATATAATAACCGTAAGTAACAGAGATATATAGTGGTGTCAGACCCAAGGTGCATTGAACTAAAGTGCCTGGGGAAACTGGCTACCGTATTCCAAGCGGAGGTTGTTGCGTTGTCTGAGCGTGCGAGAATGTGTGAGGATCGTGGCCTCAAAGGTCACACCATGTACATGAACCCAGACAGCAGAGCTGCACTGTTGGCACTTGACAGCTACGACTTCACCTCTCACGCAGTTTGGGGTGTCATCAGGCGATGAAAACCCTGGGAGAGAGCAATAAGGTAATACTTAGTTGGGTTCCAGGGCACAAAGGGATTGCGGGCAATGAGGAAGCTGACATGTGGGCAAACAAAGGAGCTGACAGCCCAGTCATTGGGGTGTTGCCTACAGCACAGTATGTGAGGAGGGAGAAACAGCCTTCCACGTGCTATTTGAGTGCCCAGCCCTATATGGTCTGCGCACTAGACTCCTTGGCCTACTAATGAGTGACCTAGGGGAAGAACAGGTAACTATCGTCAAGAAGATCTCAAGGTTTGTTAAGGACCTCGGATTTGACGGAGAGTGAGGACCTGTGTCTGAGTGTGCACAATAAGCTAATTTAGCTGCGTTGCAACTCCATAGTCAAGTGAAGCCATGGCCCTCTTCTTAAAAAAGGAAATCGCACATATGCAGAGACAGTCAGCAACTGCCGATAAGGCAAAATTCACGACTGCTTCGCTTTTTGACGAAAGGCGTTTTCTCGCCTTGCCTCTTCTCTTGCATTATGTGATGTAACGTAAGTGACCATACTTTCCTGTCGATCAAGTCGCCTTTGGTCAAAATGTTTCACCTTAACTGTTGCAGTGTGTGGCTGGCCTTATTTCCCCTTGGGTCATCAATGGCGTGCGCACCGCGGGTTTGAGGCACCTTACTCCGATATATATTCAACGTTTCATCTCCACTCTGTACTCACAATGTGTAAGCTATGAATACTTGAGAAATTCAAAAACACAAATGTAAAAAATGTTTTCATATCAGCACCTGCAATCCCGCAAAGCTGCAACCATTCTGACACTAGTGATCAGCTGATTGTTGCAACACATCTAATTATCAGCTGATTGCCATTACTGTTATACTCATTAGAATATTTACTCATTAAAAAAAGAAAAATGTAACTAGAGTTTCGGCCAAATCATTAGGCGGGTGAGTGAGTGCACTGCTGGCGTTCAAAATATGTTTTTGGCAATCTGAAGTTATAGACAGTTATGCTCTTTGTTTATATTCTCCAAATCAGCTGAATAAGTTCTTCCAACATACCCAAGTAAATGTGCTTCTATCTGTTGGAAGTATGTTCAACTACTTAACTTAGAGGAGCGGAGATGTCTTTAACATCAAGTAATTTCTACAGCTGGAGTTTCCATTTTTCGCCACCCGCCTGATGATTTGGCCGGAACTTTAAGGATTTAGAAAGGTTGATAAGGAAAGTTTTTTCTTCCAAGGGCTGAAAAGATCCTGATGATTCTTCCCAATGGAAGACATCAGGAGTAATTCAACATATCAGCTGGATTTTTTTTAGGAAAAAACAATAATTGTTTTTAGTTTTAGGCCTGGGCAGGTAAGCTTGTATAAGAAGTAGACCTATCATTTTAGAACTTAGTAATGAAATATATTAATTTGGTGAAACTCACCTTAAATGTAACTTGGGGAGCCCACCCAAATGCTTTTCTTGCTTTGGTTGAATCTCCAAGTAATAGGTCCTGCAAAAGAATATTGGTTCAGAAATTTGTTTTGTATATATCTATACCTATAAAAGGCAAAGCCCTCACTCACTCACTCATTCACTCACTCACTCATCACTAATTCTCCAACTTCCCAATAACACAGAAGGCTGAAATTTGGTACACTGTTTTTTTAGGCATTAAATAGGAAAACTAAGTAGTTTTCATCCTGATCCGACCCTCGGCCTCCGGCTCAGACCCTCATAAAGATCCCATATTATCCTTATGGCAGAATATAAATTGATGAAATGTTTATATTTAAATAAACAGATGTGAAAAAGCAAGAAATTTATTAGAATGTCAAACCAGCTGTCAGGAACAGAACATGAAATAAATCACTGACTAGAGATACTTATATGACCTTTCTTCCCTGTAACAGCTGTTATTGAAAGAGCTAATTTAAACCATTTATTTTATCTACATCATTAGAAAAAATATTTTGCCTTCGTCTTTTAGTGAATTTCATTGATGGAATTATTACCATAGGTCTCATGACAAGACCTAAGGCCGAGACCATGATAACTTTTCATTTTGGAGCTCCCAGAAGCAAAACACACTATTCAAACTATATTTAAAGCTCACTTTATCTCTGACACAGTACAATGTCCCTGTAGAAAAATTATATATCTCGGTTATTACTCAACATATCTTGATAAAACTTGGTATGTGGCTTTTTCGGTTCAGATTCACCTGATATTGTTTTAAAACCACCAAATTTTCGCATGACTGTTGCAGTAGACCTGCATATATACTCATTCCCCATGTTATTCTTATGGAAGAAATAAAATAGGGTCATGCACATAGTCTGTGGGTCTGCTGCAACGGGGGTATTTTTATGTTCAAGATAGACCCTAAAAATCTTAGAATTTTTTTGGCATTAAATCAAGGCAATTTCTACGTTTTACGTACATGTGCTTTCATGAAACAGAAAACAGCTTTAGGATTCTCTAAGTACGCAAGGTCTGCTGCGACAGAGATATTTGTATTCCTGCTAAATGGCCACTTTATACCATGCATGCGAGCAGATTCAACGATATTGGGCATAAGCCTACCCAGGGCAGTGGCACCCTTGAGACCTTTATCGGCGGGGCGCTGAATCTGCTCACATGTATAGTGCAGGGTGGCCAAATAGAAATACCTCCTGCGGGGGGCAGCAATAGAATAGCTCAGTCGCAGCAGACCTGCGGACTTTGAGGATTCCTGGACACATCTTTCTGGTTAATGAAAGTCCCATCTTCTTTATACCACTGACCTATCACTGCACAGGCCAAACTACTTGACTTAGAACCTTGGACCTTTGCATGAACGATCTTAAGGGCGTGAGCAAAGCCGTAGCCAGAAAATCTTTTCGGGGGGGGGGGGGGGGGGGGGGGGGTTTGGACAGGGCCGGCGGGTGAATTTTCCGCTCGGCAAAAGTGGTGACCTTTTTTTCACTCCCGTGTGTGCTTTCCGGCGCCCTTATCGTCATTTTTGATCCTTTTCAACTCTTTCAACCTCTACGTTTGCTCGAGGGTTTTGGGGGGGGTATCGGCTATTTCGGGGGGGTTTTCACCCCCATTTACTACGTTTTCAATGGTATTTCTACTATTTCGGGGGGGGTTCTGACCCCCTAACCCCCCCCCCCCCCCCCCGCTGGCTACGGCCATGGGTGTGAGCATCAAAGCATCCGCTAAGAACGGTTTTTTAATTCAAAGTTTTAAGGGGTTTTGGCGGGGTCGAAGTTTTTAAATTTTCCTTCGCAAGTGGAATGGATGACCTTTTGTTTAATTTTCAATGTTCATTCAACAAGTAGGTGGTTCAGCTTCACACATGGATACGATTTTACAGCTGATTTATAATTTGGTTACTTTCATAATGGTTTTATGGTTGTTTTGTTGATTTTTTAGGTGATATGTACTGTATAAAAGTTGAATTTAGTTTAGTTAGTTAAATTAAAGTCGTCATTCGTTTTTGTAACTAATCTGTTTAATCATAAACTCAGTATGTGGCCCTATCTTCATTTAGGCAGCGAGAGTTACAGTTTTTATCGTGAGCAAAGCCACGGGCACCTGCTAGTATATATATATATATATATATATATATTTAATTTTCACGATGAAACCAAAGCCGTCGGGCCTTGCTTGGGGTAGTGGAAAATCAGCTATTGAAAAAATGATTGAAAGGTTAAAACCAATTAACTGGTTCATAGAATGTATTTGAAGTTGATAACTGTTACCTATTTTTAATCAAAAGAGGACAGTTTTGACTCCTTGGCTGCAAATGGTTGGCCACCAGCTGCCAAAACAAATAAAACTCAAGACAACCTGCAGATCGACTAAGCCTGAGTATATTCAGTGCAGTACAGTTAGCGCATTATATCCTTGGCTAGGGCTACCATGCTATAGGTGGAAGAGACATGAAGCCATGGTGTAAGGATAAAAGAGAGGTGTGTGCAGGGTCAGCTGGTGTGACGTAGTTTGGGTTCACACAACTAGTGCTTATGGCTATTAAAATACAAATCAGTTAATACAACTCAATCGAAATATTAATCAGTTCTGCCGTCGTATCGCTAAGTCCGCTAGTTTTTTTAGCCCAATTACGTCAAACCAGCTGACTGTGCTCACACCTTTCTTTTTTCTTTACACCATGTCATGAAGCAGCTTTGGTGTTTAAAAACAAAAACGGATGAATTTGGATGTTTAAAGGAGGGGAAAGAAATGTTAACAGATAAACATTTGATACCATTATGAATTTATTGTGTCAGTCATGTGTTACAGTGGAACTTGGATAATTCGAACCTCAAGGGACTAATAAAAAATTCAAATTAAAAAAGTTTGGTCTAAAAGGCTTAAAACAATAAAACTTTACATACCCACATAAAATATTTGATGTGAATAACTTGAATTTACGTTTTAGAGTATATTGCATCTAGTAGCAAACAGTGAATGATCATTGTAATACAGTAGAAATGTTACAACGTGTTATAAAATACAGTACAGTATTGTACTATGTAAAACAGGAATACATACATGGATACAGTGCACTCTCGATTATCCGAGCCCCGGTTATCCGAGACTCCGGGTTATCCGAGGCAGTTCTAAGCTTAAATATAAGTTTTTATTTTCTTACCAAGCATTATAATAATGCGTGAAACAAGTGTCTTTATTTAAAATTCTATTATTTGCAACTCGAAAGGATTTTCATACTCGTATTTATTGGTAAACACTATATCTAATTTAACATTTTGAAGTGGTCTTATTACAGCCCAACCTCAAAACACACGTGAACTCCGTATTATCCAAGGTTCCTGTTATCCGAGGTAGCCTTGGTCCCGAAGACCTCGGATAATTGGGAGTGTACTGTACATAAAAAATCATAGCTGATATAAGGAACATAGTTTGCTACTGGACTGTTACTCAATAGATCTAATGTTTTTACCAAACGGTGTAAGGGATGACACTGTTATGAAATGTTAGTACAAGTTGCAAAACAATAGGATGGTGGGAGGGGTTGGGCATTACCTTGGAAAGAAGCCGAGCCGTAGGGGTGAGTCACGTCGGCCAAACAATGGAGTCGGCCAAAGGTGCGGGTGGGTCCGATGACCTTCACAATAAAGCCTGCGCTAAGGGGCTGGGGAGGGATTTTGGCCCGACGGTATAACTTTTGACTGTCTTTTTCCGTTTAAAACTTCGAATTATCCAAAATATAGATTGAATTATCCACGATTATTTAGCATTGATTGTATATGAAATGCTAGGGACTGGAAGAAATATTTGAATTAAAGAAGATTTTGAATTATAGAAGATTGAATTAGGCAGGTTCCACTGTACAAGCTAAACCAAAAATATAACACCTGTTTATTGACTGTTATTAAAAGAGCAAGACATTTTATCCAATATTTACCCACACTTCGTTTTGGTTTGGCATTTTTTAGCTATCAGGCTAGTGGCGAAATCACATGGCTATGTTTAATTCCACGTAATCGATGATTTCCTCCTTCAAACTCAAGGGTCAACATGTTGCTTCGTTTTGGTTTGGCATTTTTTAGTTATCAGGCTAGTGGCGAAATCACATGGCTATGTTTAATTCCACGTAATCGATGATTTCCTCCTTCAAACTCAAGGGTCAACATGTTGCTTCGTTTTGGTTTGGCATTTTTTAGTTATCAGGCTAGTGGCGAAATCACATGGCTATGTTTAATTCCACGTAATCGATGATTTCCTCCTTCAAACTCAAGGGTCAACATGTTGCTTCGTTTTGGTTTGGCATTTTTTAGTTATCAGGCTAGTGGCGAAATCACATGGCTATGTTTAATTCCACGTAATCGATGATTTTCTCCTTCAAACTCAAGGGTCAACATGTTGCTCACCACCAATACAAACTGCATCACATGACATTTTTAACAAATTATATTGGTAAACACCTAATTTGGCTTAGAGCGGGGATGCAGAACAATGTTTTAAGAAAAATGTCTTCTCTCCCTCACACTATAAAACCAGCTGACTCTGCCATAGCCGGAAATATAATGTGCTAACTGTTGATGGTTTGAAGGGGGCCAGGGCATCTGGTAGCCTCCCTCTCACTGGCCTAGTGTGGAGTTAAAAAGATTTTCATTGAGGTTACATCGCATTGCCCTTTCTCACCTATTCTACCCCTATAAAACCCTTTTAGTAGCTGATCAATTCCTACGGATGTAATAAACCTCCTGCAACAATCCTACCTTGTAGATGTTAAGTTTCAAAGATTTTCCTTATTAATATCTCTACATTGAAAAATTATTAATCAGAGAAAATATGTGACCTTAAACAGTTACATGGGAATGGGAAGTATTGTTGCACCACAGCTTCTGTCACAAGTGATTTTTTTACCAATACACAAAAAGAATTGGATTATTAATTATGATTTTACACTTGTAATTTTCTATTTTTTCTTGAAATTGCAACCTACTCAGGTGGGTATTTTAAGCCAAGAATGAATGAAAGATGAATGTAGTATAATTAATTGTGGTGTGATCTTGTAGTCTTGTTACTGACTAAGGCCAACATTTTCTTTAAAGAGGATTGTTAATTAATAGCCCAACAGCAAATAGTATCTAAGGCCAAGAGACCTCCAGATAAGCGCAGGATCCGAACCACAATTTCACCACTTAACAACAAATTTATCAAACAAAAGGTCTAAAAGGGGATGGTCTTTATAATTCTCTGGTATGGACAGTAATCCCCACCACTACCCATCACCCTACTGCCATCCATAAGACATCACTTATAACTATCCACAATTTGTGACCTCCAAGCTGCTGGATTCCAGGACACCACCCTTCCACTATTTTTGGATGTTGTGAGGCAAATAATGAGGCTATATTTAATCCCTTTAAATTTATCAAGAGTAGAACTTCTTTAGAACTTCATCTTCCAAAAAATAAACTGCTTAAAAATTGCCTACCCTGCTTTCAAGGAACTTCCCAATCGCATCAAACATAACATTTTCCCATCACTTACCACTTCGGTGGGTCGGAAGTACTTGGGGTTGACTCTGACTCTCACGATGCCTGAATCGGCCTCCCTGCCGACCTCCTCAAGTCCGCTGCCCTGCCAGACGATCGTGCGGCCCACCAGCGCGAACGCCGTCTCCACGAACTCGCGCACGCTGTGAGTCTCGCCCGTCGCGATCACGAAGTCGTCCGGCCTCTCCAGCTGCAGCATCTGCCACATGGCCTGCACTACCGCAGCCGCCAGTCATTCAATCTCATCGGGAATTCGATTCAATTCAAAATATCTCTATTTTTCTTATAGTAGATATATTCGTATGAAAATAGTGACATAAGAGGTAAACATGTGGAAACAGTTATTTGTGTATTAGGAGTGCAAAGTATGTCGAGAATTGTTGATGTTGCTTCCAAACATTTCGAGAGCGGCAATGACTATTTGTGCTCGTAATACAAACAATATTTTTCCTACCACCATTATTCAAACTGTTTAACTTATTAACTAACCTGTACACCAAAGTTCATTGAGGTTATGTTTGCTTATTCTATTGAAACGAACCGGAAGTTTAGATAGAAACGGTGACAATGAAATCAGCTGATTTAGGACAAAGCAGCTAGAATTTAGAATACAGTGAGTGTCTAACAATAGAAACTGACAATAGAAACTGGTCTGTGGTGTTTGATGTCATAGTTATCTCTCTTGTGTGCCACCTTAACCTATTCTATACTTCAAGTAACCCTGATTTAGTGAGCGGGAATGAAATGAAAGTGGAAATGAACCGTTTTGCGTACTGTTTGCAGGTGTGGCAATGTGATTATTTCCATGCAGTGGTAGGAAAAATATAATAAATCTGGTCACATGAGTTACTTGAGAGTATTGTTTTGGTTAAACCATTGACTTTATACACTGAAGGAGTTCTTAACCTCAAAATATGAAACTTCTACAGCACCAGGAGTAATGCTATGTTAATGTGGATGTGAATTATTTTTTAGGAAAGGGCACTTGGTCAGAAGGCCAGTAAAGCTAAGTTCTCCCCCTTTACTGTCAATATTCCAAAATACATTTGTTCCATTTTTGATCTGAATGTATTTTCAAATTAAATTTCAATTTCTCAGAACCGCTTGGGTTAGGGGGGGGGGGCTTTATTATTGAGAACCAAGATCAGACTAGTTTAAAATAATACATCATAGGATATATTCAAACTTTTAATTAAAAAAAAGCTTTACAAATGTCCATGTTTTTTAAGTTTTCTGGTGTAAAGCAGGACAAAATTATATTAATCTTGAAAATCTTTACAAAGTTTATATTACATGAGGAAGCAGTTATGAGGATGATTATTAAAAAAGTGACAAGATTACATTGATAGCCCAAAAGTAATAACTTGACGGTATAATATAATAACGCATGGTTTGTTTAGAACAAAGAGCAGTAGAATACCGCTATCTGACTTCAGGTTGTTTCTTCAGTAAAAATAAAAATATTAGACAGGTTCATTAGGCGGAAGCAATAAATATTATAGTTAATTTTTATCGTAAGACACGGTACAATACATAATCAAGTTTAGACTGATGATCGTAGTAGTAAAAATATTTTAATTAAAAAACAAAACAATAAACCTATTCTATAAAGCCTTGTGACTACAATTGGAGCTCATGGGGAAGTAACTTCTGCTGAGTAAACATGATAAAGGGTATTAATTTTTCAAAAATTGGTCACATTTTATACCTACTCGATCACATAAGCTAACTATAGTAATGCATCCAGTCAGTTAACCCTTGGTAGGTGACTTTGATTTAAAAAAAAAAGAATAGTGACTCAAGGAGATTTTTTCCGGGTATTGAAGTGATAGACAAACAGTGTAGTTTTATACATATATTGTAAAAAGATTACATGAAACCCTTGTATAATCAATATTAAGCAATAAAAAACTTTCTTGACATATTTTTTTGAAACCCTATAGGTATGTAAAACGTATTACTTGTCACTTGTATTCGAAATCTATAATTTCGAATCCGAATATAGTAACTGGTACAAATAGTGGGTACAAAGTTTTTATACATCATTATTGTCACTGATCTCCATGTTATTTGCACATTTTAGACAAAAAGCAGGTTCAGTATGCTCCCTATAAATGAAGAACTTGGCGTCCACGTTACACAACTCTTGGGTTTCAACTGAATAGAAGGGGTACAAAGGGGGGTTTGGGAGAGTGAAATGAGGTCGAGCCGATTCCTAGAAAGAGACATGTGAGGTACGGTTACTCCTGCGACTGCCGACCCGTAAGAACTCATATCTTTTTACAAAAATAAAAGTGCCTAGAGGAAAACTCCATGTGACACTGATGGAGGGTTAACTACTGTAGTCACTCGGCAGTTGTCTGCTTAAATATTAAACAGGCACAGAAAATCAGTGCTAAATTTACATTTCATGAGGCTCTTGGCCAATTTCAAAGACCAAGGGCCTTCCCCACCTCCTCAACATTTGACTGCATTCCAACTTAACACTGTAGTACAGTGGGACTTGGATATCTGAATTCATTGGGGCTGTAGCTCCAAAGCACGGTGCTTCCTAAGGGGACATGATAACGTTATCTGAGAATCATAATTGTATGAAGTGTGTTACAAACGTACTTCTGTATATGCCTGTCTAAAATAATTATGCTTCGCTACTATAACCATTCTAAAATGTGGGGACTCGCTACCAGAAGTTACAGAATTGCACTCTCCACTGTTGTTCATTGTTGCTGTAGATACTAGGGCCTACCATTGTTTTTACTGTTTTTCAGAGATAGTGTTTTTTCAGATTGATAGTGTCAATCTTCATGGCGCAGCGCTAGTACCGCAGCGCTATTATTGCAGCACTATTGCCAGTTGGCACTATCGGTAATGGCCGCGGCATCTACTTGCAATCAGCGAACTTATAAATGCAGTTGAGTAATTTTATTTAAGGCAGTTGCCAGGTTTACTAACCATCAAAATTAAATTAATGAGACCATTAAAGAGATCAATGAGATTTTTAAATATAATTGCTAAATTTTCTAATTGCTGGTAAACAATTACCAAGAGGATTTTTTATACTACAAGAAATGGTGGAAGAAATTTTACCTGTGAAAGGGTTTTCAGATTCTGCATGAATGAAATTTTTGTCCTTGTAATGTAGATCACACTGATGTCTAGAAGGCCCCTTTACAATTTCTAGGTTGACCGAGAAAGGAAGAGAGGCTTTCTAGACGTCAGTGTGGATTAGATCTTGTTTGACTTTAAGGGTCCTGTATTCGGCGATGGAATGGCTTTACAGATGGGTAGTTTTAGTTTGAGGTGAATCCACAATTAATTTGTAAAGAATTACGAGTAACCATGGTAATGTAATTATATTTTTGTGTGTTGTTTATATTTCTACATCAATACTTTGTTGATGTCAAACGAATGATTTTTAACTTATGTCGTATGAAAATTCAAAATATTCATCTACCTCAACATAGTCTTTTGCATGGCCCCAGTCTCTTTTCGAGTCCAAATTGCCGAGTTCCATCGAGTCCAATAGCCCCAGATGTATCTTGGCGACTGACCTCGTGATCTTCCGAGTCACAAAGTTCTCGCCTCGTCTCGGGCTCTCGTGGTTGAACAATATTCCATTGCAGGTGAACATGTTGTAGGCCTCCCTGTAGTTGACCACCATCCAATAAGCGTACAGCTTGGCCACGGCTGAAGCACATAACAAACTGAATAGAAATTTTTCACTTGAATGAAAATCGAAGGAAGAAACCATAAACTATTTAGAAAACTTTGTTTCACACAATTATACATTTTTAGGTTATTAGAACTGAAAATAATTTCCATAACATTAAAACTGGGGATGAGGAATTCTTACTATCTTCTCATTCTTACCATCTTAATCATAGACGTTGCGTGAACCATAGATTTGGGTGGGCACAACCTACAGAGGGTCTGGGGGTATGGAATAGCCCACATACCAGCGGGGGGTCCCGAAAGTTTTTGGTTTTTCGTATAGAAAAGTGGGGTTTTAAGCCTTTAAAAACCTTTGAAATTTACAGCATTAAAAAGCTTAGTTCATTTACGATTTTTAAGGTAAATTAAAAAAAACTCAACATTACATATTATTGAAATTCTGAAAACGTGACTGTTGAAGAACATCTTTTTATGTTTACCTCAAAACCATTAAGTTGTTGCTTTATTTGTTAAAAAATAGGCGGTAAAAAACCAACAGTGTTTCTGTATTTAGAACTCCCCTAATTTCCTGGCTGTTTATTCCCTGTAAATGTCATTTTCGTGGCATTTTCGACTGCAGTTTGCAGATTAAACTCAATAAACTATCTAGAGAACAATCAGAAAACTATTAGAGCAAGATATAAACCGCAGCAAACTAAATAATTGCAATATAGGAGACATCAGGTCAAAAAACTAAATGCTCCAGCACATAGAGTGACCAACCTTTGCCTAGTCAAAGAATAAAAAGACGGCGAATATACTCAACAAATGTATAACACTTCGTCCAACCTATTTGTTTAGCCAAATGATTTATCTTGTATCAAACGAATTTAATTATATACTCTTATATGAGCAATGTTATCGTCCGGCCGTGCGTGCTTGCTTGTATACTTGCACATTTATCTCAAAAACGGCTCCGAGGATTTCTTTCAAAGTCTGGAAATAAGTAATTTATGACTCAAAAACGTCTTTTACGCAGATTACTTGGCCAGAGAAAATCTAATAACGTAATAAATCGAATTTTAAAGTTGTAAAATTTTAACATTGGCCTTATGGGTTGCCGTGATAGCAACGAAAATAAACAAGGAAAGTGTAAACAAATGAAGTAATAATAACAGCTGTTTGGAATCTACAGCTATCAAGGTAAAATACAGCAGGTGGGATGAAGAGTCCATGGAGCAATAAAAAAGGTTTATATTGATACATTTTATGACATTGAGATATTTTATAGTAACTGGATGAACTGGTAAACATGAAATAACACCGAGCAAGGCTCGGTCCACCAGGTACTAATGATTAAATATAAAAATAAAGTGAATGTTAATAATTAATACAGTAAAAATAAACAAATTACTTTGAAACAATTGGTTTAAATGACTTGTAAGTGGAGGAACAATTTAAGAAAATAGCAGAAAATAACTTTTTTTAGATTTTATTGTTGGTTGGCCGCTGCAAAAATCAACATTTTACATGCCTCCCCGGCGCGACGCCTATAATCTTAATAGTTCTCTTTAGCCAGTCTAAAGGCTTACATACTCATGCTTAAGCTCCACAGACCGGGCATTGCACATCATGTAGTCTGCATCATTGACCTTATGAGCTAAAGCACGCAGACACTGAATCCTACACATGAATGTAACAGCATGCTTTGCTCATAAGGGCAATGATGTAGACTTTGCATTACGTGATATTCGTAGAACCATCTAAACCCAACCAGAATCATCATTACTTTGTAAGCTCCATTTACCATAAGGTGATCTCGGGTAGAATGGTGTGGTTTCTTTTTGAGGAACTTCTTGAACCTTTCCATACAGTTCTGACGTGGATGCCTGGTAGAACCTTACACTTTTTTCAAGGCCACAAGTTTTGATGGCATCTAGAAGCCGAAGAGTCCCAACTGCATCTACTTCTGCTGTGTACTCGCTCAAGTCAAAAGACACCTGAAAAAATCCACATTACCTAAAGTATGTGCTTTACATGCCTATCCACGAGAGTTTCATTGAAGGAGGGGTGACACCTTTATTTGTATAAAGACTCTTTGCAAGAAAAACTTGAAATTGTATGTAAAAACTCAAAAACATAACAGCTGCAAGCACAGACAACAGCTGCTAAAGATAACACAATTACAAGAATGATGATTTCCAAATTTACCGACAACACAGATGGCAGCATAGAAGTTAGTCCCATAATTGAAGAATATTGTAATTTTTATCAAACCCCATTAGTAGTGCTGAAGATGGCAAACCACCGACAGGTTCATGTTCAAGTGAGATAGTGTCACCGTCAACAGATAACAACAATAGTGTTGAATTTTAGCAATATTATTTCTATTTGCTCCAAAATGTTAATAAACTATTTACTTAAAAAAAAATGGTTATTATATAATTGTCTTAGTCTTAGCATGAATATAGGACAAATATGATCATTCTCTTTTCAAATAACTGATCTAAAATATTTTGGGAGTGTATTTGTTCCCAAAGAACACCAGGCAGAGCCTGCTATTTTGAACTAATTGGGACTGAGCCTGGTTTGGGCACACAGGAAATTATTCAGAATAAGTGGATGACAAATAATCAATGGATAAGTTAAGTTATGCTAAGGATAACAAAGTGCGATCAAAGTAAGAAGCCAAGTGATCACAATTCCTGGTCAAGTCAGTTAAGGCATCGTGATTTTTATTTTCAATAAAATACCATGAAAAACCAAGATAAAGCTTTGCGATTGTCAATTGGGGCTGACAGAAAGTTTGTATGTCGTCTTTCTGGCAAAGATTACCTCTTTCAGCCGCAATTACATGGTCCTGTATGAAATCATCGTGACACACCATGTGCTTTGAAATTGTCACTTATGGCCCCAATTAGAATGATGGACAATTGCATCCAATATTTGCTTTGCCATCACCTCTTACAGCCGCAATTACTCAATGTAATTGCAAATTATATCAGATTTTTGTGCTCAGTTGCAATCGTCACTAACAGAACTAGTTTCATTAATAAAACTAACGATTTGCTATTTTTAAATGTGTTTGGAGTAGGGGGATCTTTGGCAGAACGGGAGTCTACTGAATACACTTCACCCCACTGGGAGGCTTACTGGAAACCCTTAATTAAATAGAGCTTAAACTACAAACCCCTTTTAATATTTTCAATGTTTTCATAAAAAAAATCATTAAAAAACCTTCTTCATACCAGCTTTGCAATTTTTAGTGATGACCATGGGCGTAATTTCAGCATTTCGATCGGGGGGGCAAGATCTTCTAGGTCATTGCCTCATCCTGATTTGATTGTACACACCATACACCTTTGCACTAGCAGTTCGTACTGAAGAATATGGGTTGGTTCTTTGGTATTACACGGAGGCCACCCTTATACAGCGCGCTGCGGCGGTTATGTTAGGTCAGGTTATCATAAATATGTTAATAGTACTTTCCTCGTTTCGTTACGAATCAAACGATACTAGATGAGTCATACTTTTGCCAGCCAAATGCCCTTGAAGTAGGCCAAGGTCAGGTCGTTGATCGGAGAGCACACGCATCACCTGTCAAGGGATTTAGCAGGCGAAAGTATGTCTCATCTGGTATCGTTTGTTTCATAACGAAACAACGAAAGTCCTACTAACATATTTATGATAACCTAACTCAACATAACCGCCGCAGCGCGCTGAATCAGGGTGGCGATCGGGTGAAGTCGCTAGTGGCGGCGGCGACTCGATCAACTCAATCCTCACCAACATCGCTATCTTCTGGGAAGCAGAAAACAAAGACCGCTTATGATAATTATGTCAAATTTGGACAGTAAGTCAATTAAAGCATGTTCTTTCCAATTACAAAGTCATTTTTGGTAATCAATAAAAAAATCTCTAAAAATAGTGGCCTCCGTATAATACCAAAGTATCTATGTGGTATATACACTGCCAATGCATATTATTTTCTTTATATCTAACTAGCTAAAGTTAATATCCAACGACGATATCACAACACAATGTGAACTTGTAATCACCATTCACTTCACTCAAAGCCGTAGCCAGAAAAAAAAATTGGGGGGGTTTGGGCTCAGCAATTACAGGAAGTGAAAAAATAACTTTCTAGCCTTTTCATTTAAGTGCAATTTCAACATTTTCGGGAGGGGGTTTGACCCCCTGATCCCCCCCCCATTGGCTATGGCCTTCTTCAGTCAGTAATTGTATTATTTGTAAAACTGTGTCACTGCAGTCAAAGCAGGCACACCAACTGTGCTTCATACGACTGGCGATTGGCTGTTGCTATACTCTTTATCTCTATAACGTCCAGTGTTGCATTACACGGGATTTGGCATTTTACCCGCCAACTCCATTGATAATCCTCACTTTTACCCGGTTTTTCGGCACTAATCCCTGCAAAATCCCCCCCAAGGACCAAAATCCGGGTAGTTAGCCGAAAAACTACCTAATGACTTTATAAACACCAAATACCGGGCTTTTTCTCACCTTACATGGACATTGATTATTTGCAAAGCAAATCACAATTCGAAAATCCCCGGTTTTACTCGTTTTTTTTATGTATTTAGGATGCTGA
Organism: Flexamia atlantica; assembly: GCA_035578135.1. Classification (NCBI taxonomy): domain Eukaryota; kingdom Metazoa; phylum Arthropoda; class Insecta; order Hemiptera; family Cicadellidae; genus Flexamia; species Flexamia atlantica. Next base: position 14,209,592 of record JAQJVK010000018.1, read on the forward strand.
GTAAATCCCCGCAGCTCAAGTCTAAAATCCCCGATTTTACTAAATTTTTCTTAATCATGTTAATTAAGTCCCCGAACGGCCACCAAGAAACCCACAAACCGGGCTATTACCCAGATTCTGGTAAAACTGCAACAAAATAACCAATACAACCAAACCAAATACATAACATCAACTTTCGTTTGAAAAATAAAATATCTAGAGTTCCAAAAACTCCTTGGTCCTCGATCGTCAAAAATCCCCGATTTCACCCATTGTTTAATATGCAGGTTGATGAGTAAATTTCCTCATCCCAAGTCTTAAATCTCCGGTTATACCCGGTTTTTTCTTTATCACTGCCAAAACTCCGCACGGCCTCAAAAATACCCGAAAACCGGGTAAATACCCGGTTTTGGTAATATTGCTAACAGCTGTGTCAGACTGGGGCCACAGACCCTGCCTGACACTATGTCTTCTGGGCCCGATGTCAGGCAGGGTTGCCAGTCCAGTCGACCCATTGTCAACCGCCCTTCAAAATAACTTAACACATGGATTGACTTGGAGATTCAATGGATGGTTTACATGGCAAACGTGAATATATGACGAGTTCAGTGATGGTAATCCTGATGAAAAGGTTAGATAAATAAACAGTACTTTTAACTGTTGCGTATGGTTATGATAATTTAATTTTTTGTAATTTTCCCTATTCGCTGGTTCAAAATTCCTCACAAAACCTATATCCCTCCCAAAAAATCATGCCCCCCACAAAAATTTTGATGGCGCAAATTGCGCCATACTCCCCCTTCTGGGCACCCCTGGTGAACAGTGTCTTATGACAGGCAACTAACTTACACTGGCTCTGAGCAGCACTACAGAGTTTAGGGGTTGGCCATCCTGGAGCGTTAGTTCATTGGTGGACGTGTCATTTGGTGTGGGAGTGGGTTCTCGTCGACCGGCGCGCCATAGTGGATAGCGTGTATGTCTGTATTCGTTTGCTAAACGTATCCTTGCAAATTTGCAATCGGACTTCAGAGAAAACTACGCCACCTGTGTACTTTTACGGCATATCGACAAGACTCATATTATTAATGAAAAATTTATATCAATAATAATATAATTTTACAACTTGCAAAAATATGATTCTGGTCACTTGTCGTTATTTATACCTAAAAATTAATTTTCATTTTCAAATTTTTGGGGGGGCAACTGCCCCCCCTTGCCCCCCCCAAATTACGCCTATGGTGATGACAATAATCAAATTTGATCCTCTATAACCTATGAATAAGCCTTGAGTCCTAACACACTGCATATAATTTTATATCTGGAAGTACTTTTTAACATACATGTTGCTTACCTTAACATGACTTTGAGCAGCCAAATTGTAAATTTCAGTTGGTCGCACTGTGCTTATTATCTTTACCAAGGAACTGCTATCGGTCATATCCCCATAGTGAAGTTTCATCCGACCCTCTTTGTGTGAAGTAGGGTTAGAGTACAAGTGCTGGATGCGACCTGTATTAAAGGAACTCGATCGTCGAATGATCCCATGCACATGATAGCCCTTCTCCAACAGGAACTCAGCCAGATAAGATCCATCCTGAAAGAAAAATACAATAAAGATTTAAAAATGTAGTAAAATTGTTAGCTGGATGTTGAAATCAAGCATAATATTTCCTTAGTTACATTTGTTATTTATTACTGTTAGTGTTTATTCTTGTGTTAAATAGTAATATCTTCCTGTAAATTCTTTTTTAGTTCATTAAAACCTGTTATCAATTAACGGTTTTGTTTATTACCATAGGCCTGACCTATCAGGCCTTTGGCCGATGTAGCCTAGGAAAGCATGATTTTTATGATGTCTTTTTCTCAGCCTCTGGGCACTGTAGGAAGAATCTAAGAAAACCATTGGAAAAGTACTTTCCTCAAGATGTGCACAATCCCATTATAATTTACTAAGATTTTTGAGAATTTTAGAAAAATAAATTTATTTGAAATTAGGCAATTACCTATGCAAAAATTAACATGGGCTTTATGAGTTGCCATGTTGGTTATGGAATGATAACAAAATGTAAATATATGAACAGTCACGAGTTATATTGAAGAAATAAGTACGATAAAAACTAAACCTAAGTTAAAAATTTTCTGGTTGAATTTCGACCAGTGGGCGATCTCTAGTTCTTAATAATAAGTAATCAGCAAGCAAAGTCTAAGGATGGTTAAGTGTAGTCCTACAGTGTTAGTGTTGTGCTTTCCTCACAGCTTACCCTAGTGTTGATTTGTATGAACGACAATATGTCAAATTGATCTCAACTAATTACAATGCTTGGCCTCGTAAGCCAAATTATAAATCAATAGCCATTGGTCTAAAAGATTTAGGCCTAAACTATTTCTTTAAGCCAACGTTGTTTTGGGTTATGTTATTATTTTATTATTGTATTATTATAAAGCCTATGGGTCCATGTTATTCTTCTTTTATTTATGTTTAACTATCATGCATTTTCATTTATATGAGCGTTGCAAACCTAGGCCCAGATATGTGTGCAGTCCCCATAAGGACAAAAGTGACCTTTTCTGCTGAATTACATTTGAGAGCCTATTTCTTTTGGTAACTATTCACTTTACAGTACTTCACCCGAAATTGAATTTTTTTTCTAAGTGTAGGAAACAACGCGTTGAGTCCAGAAATGATAATTGTTTCCACGGAAAACGTCAGAGAATCGGAAATGCGGGAAAAAGGTTTTTGGGTCGAAAGCAGGTCGTCTGGGTCTTCAAATTAATCGGGAGATTGAGCTAAAAAAGAATATGCAAGAATTTTCAAGATCAGATGCGGAATAACAAAATTACGGCCAGAAAAACGCTGGAAAAGTCATAGATTTGCACAAAATGGGTTAGTTTTTGGTGAGTTAAGCTAAACTATGGGATTTTACGTTAGTTTGGTTATGTTTGACTATGTTAGGTTTGGTTCGGTTCCAGGTAATGGTTTGCTATTGTTTATTTATTTATTTCCACGGTTGAAACCATTTTACAATATTATATAACATAACAAAAGATGTCTACTAATAATTCTAAGAAGCTGCATGCTGATCAGAATACTACAGACTAATTACTCCTATACAAGAAATGCTTAAACTACATGGCACAATCGAAAAGAGTAACAACAATAAATAAATAATCACATACAACAGATTGTTCGATTAGGATTGTAATTATGTTCTTACCTTACCAACTTATCCTTACCTAACTAAATGTTTTAAATAATCCAATAATATATCCTAAAATAATGCAACTTATCATAACCTATCCTAAGCAAACCTACAGCTTAAAATAAGAGGGGTAACCAATCTATCTAATTTATTCCAGCCAAATCCATTTTTTCATATAGGCCTAACCTAAACAAACCTAAAAAAATAGGTTTTATAATTATTTGATTTTTTTTGGCTTTATATCGGCTAAAGTCAGATCATAAAAATTCTTACATAATTTTCCTTTAATTTGAGTACCCAGCCTGTTCAGCTAGTTCTCTCGATTAATTTGAGTCGCAGGCCTTCGTAAAAAAGGTTTTTTCCAGTTTTCTGATTTTCCACCATTTTCCGCAGAAAACAACTAGGCCTAAGTTAACCTAAGTTATCATTTTTGGAATCAGTGCAAAATTTCCTACATCTTGAAACTAAATTCCAATTTCAGATGGAGTACCATAAAGTGAACAATTACTTTTGTTCCTTTCACCCTCTCATTTGCTCATGATCCTCAAAATCACTTATTTCCCACCTTGTACAACCCTAGGCCCGACCTTGGTCAGCCTGGAGGTAACTTAAATTCAGAAATGTCATAGCTAGCTGGACATTTCATAGTAATGTTATTACTTTGTGACTGGCTGGTAAGTTCAGTGAACCTGTTATCACACTCACTACCGACATTCTGCGTGTCTGAATCATAATAGTTGTGGCGGTTGGTAGTGAATCTGTTTAACACATTCGCGGCGGCATGGGAGCGATCGCTCCCTTGGAGAACCCTGATGCCATCCTGGTGGGAGCGATCGCTCCCAAACTGCAAAGTGTTACAATAAGATTTATTTTTAAACCAGGGTCTTTGCTTGAAATCTGAAACTTTAACAGCACTGCTCAATAATATATTGTATTCTGTGCAGTGGACAGTGCTGCTGCCTTTTGATAGGCGTGGCAGTTACAGTAACTATAAGTCAGAACACCAGGATGGCGGCGAGGAACACAGAAAATCGTGCCGACGCCAACGTGTTAAGAAGTCTAAGCAGCCAGGTAAGGGCCTTGCAAATTGAATGAAGGATGTTAAATAACTTTAAATATCACATACACCTGTAGTATGGGCTCCTTACAACATCAGAGTTTCTGTGACGTTGGAAAGCCAGAACAAAACCATATCTATTCGACATTCGTGCATTACACAAATCACAAAGACCTATCAACCAAGGGTTTTTGAGGTAGTTTTAGTTCCAGTTAGGGACTCTTGGTATACAAATAATAAAGCTTAATAAGGCATTATAAGACAGATATGCAAGAGGAGAACTGAAATAATTTCCAACAATTAGGTAGGCAAACTACTATTATTTCACTCTGTAATTGTAACTTACTTGCCCTGTGATTCCTGTTATAAGTGCTACTTTGGCATCACCATTTTGATTCATTCTTTGGCTTTAAAATCAATTTAGTGCTGTATGAAACTAGAAAAATAATAAGACAAAGTTTTTGAACTGTCTTGAGTTTTTTGAAGACCTAACCAAATGTCAAATCAACAAACAGATTATTGCAGAAAACAATATTTGATCTAAAATAACTGACGGCTAACAAGATATTAACATTGAATTGTTATTAAACGCAAAAGCATATTAGTGAGAGGTTCAACCAAATTAATTACTCTGCCGCTACCGGTACTCGGATACTAGATGTTTACACACACATTTAGCAGAAATTGACATAAGACAAGACGTGTCCAAGTCATATGATCGTATTCAACATTGTTTTTCTCTTTAAAGGCAGACCTAAGACAAACTGACCCCGGCAAACTCTTTGTAGGTAGTCTCGCATATAGTATTATGTACGTAAATGTAAAAAAATACTCTGAATACTCTGTTTCAAAGTGAGTCCCATAATATATTCATAATCTCTCAAGACACTCTCAAGTGATGATGAATTCATAGTCATTCCATAATCAAGGGAGTTATTAATCATTCATTCTCATTAATCATTCTTAATAAGACATGTACCTCACGGAGGACGTTACCCTGAATATGAGTGAGGGATGAGTGTGATGATCGTGATGATCGCGCCACTATCATCACGATCATCACACTCATCCTTCACTTATAGTGATTACTGTATGACTATGGTTAGATTACTCGTCTAAATGTAGGCCTACTATACATGGGTGGATTTAGGTGTTTTTTTTTGGGGGGTGCCAGGTCGCCTCACTTAGATGTATTGCATGCTCGAATTAAAACATCAAACTCCTACTCAAATGGTCTGTTTGCCGACATACTCCAAAAAATGACTGTTTATTTTACTTGACAACATCCCTGTTGTAATTAATTCATGCAATAGATTATTCAAAGTTATGCTGAAAATTGACTCCCCTTTTTAAGCCAAACTAACCCAACAAACCAGCAAAATTCAGGGGGTGCCGGGCACACCCTGGCCACCGGTATGACACTTAAATGGAGCCAAGTGGTAAGCTTATTGGAGCGGGTTAGTTCGATGCACTTTATTCAGATGGCGTTGTAAAAACATGACTTTCTTCTTCTTCACTGATTCAGCCAATCAGAACGACGATAACGATCTGCTAACTTCCCGTTCCGTTTCCCCTGATTTTCTGTCACGACGCGACGAGTACACAACCATAACGAGTTGGAATTCATTTGAGTGTGGGAAAATACCTAAAGTACGTTTGCAGAAAGTTGTTCTAGTGTAAGTTGTTTCGCGAAATACTGTACTGCGTGATTCATGTTGTGCTTAAAACTATTGAAGGAAAATAAATACGTAGATGTTTACATAAAAGCACTTAATAAAAATTAACTAAGATATTTTTTATGAAGTGCTTTTATCTAAAGATCTACGTATTTATTTTCTATCAATCGCTTTAAGCACATTAAGAATCACTCAGTACAGTATTTCGCGAAACAACTTGCACTAGCGGCAAACGCACTTAATCTAAACAAACCGGTAAAGTCATTAAAATTGAAAGTCTAGCAAACAAAACAAGAAAACGAAAATATAAACAAAGCAGACGACGACGATCGATTTGTCGCATCGACGACGATCAATATGTCGCATCGATGACCATCGATATATCGCATCGATATTTTTAGTTCGTAGCACTTTATTCAGATAGCGCTGCTGTTCCCTTACCACCGAGTTAACATGGGAGGCCAACTCTTTACGAAGTTCATTATTACTCTATGCCCTGGCACCCCCAGAAATCCGCCCATGCTACTATATTTTGAAAAAAAAATTATTGTTCCCAAACGAATGTTTCGTTATGTTACATACTCTTTTACCTTTGGAGTGATATAATTAAGAGACCGTTCCTAACTTAAGTAACTCTAAAATCGGCATTTTCAGACCCTCACTCAAGGCCACACTGGAAAAACCAATTTGTAGAGCGGCCTTGCCTCACCCCCATCTTACAACAGACCGCTGTAACGGTGGCACTTGCCCCACCCATAGAAATTACGAAACGCTGTGCAAACCCCCCCTCCCTCCCCCAAGTAAGAATAACTCTAAGTAAGAGGAAGAGGAATTTGAAAGGGATTGTAAATTTTTGATAAAATTTAATAAGCTTTGAACTATTTAAGTTTGATGGCTACTTTGGACCCAACTCCCTTCACCGTAATGTACATGAGGGCATGATTAGTTTGGAGGTACACTGAGAAAAATTTAGTCCTGAAATACGTGGAAAACACACGTAAATAAGGGTGTGCGGGTTACCCACTGCAATCTGGACCCGGCTCAATGCTCCGGCAGTGAGGCCGCCACACGGAAAATCAGGACTTAGTTTGTCTACATAGTTATGACGTCACTGGCTATGACGTCATTACTGTCGGTTGTAAGTCCTGCTAATCAGAGTTGGCTCTCGTAATTGCAGAGACTTTTCTCAGAATATCTTGCGATTCATTTTGCCTTCACCACAGTTTATCACAGAAGATACATCCCTATTCTCGTAAAATATAACCGATTTCTATGCACTGGCTTGCCTAGTCTCTGCATTTACCGGTATTTTTGACTTAAAATCAGTAAAATATGTCTGGGTCCTTCCAGCGGTCACCCATCCAAGCTCTTACCACGCCCGATGTTTCTTGACTCGTATGTTTAGGTGAAGACTCCTATATCCATTGCGTTACGGCTCTTTGTTGACGAATGTAGTTGTTGAATAGCGTCTGAAGAAGTTATAAGTGCAGTTTTACGCCTAATGGTACTTCTCTACAGTGACAATTTATTGCGTAATTGTGTCTATACTAGCTCTCCGTACGTGTCGTGCGTGTTTCCCGGTACCGGAATTTTTACAAAAAGTGATGTTTGTTCGTTGTGTGCGTCTATCCGTTTGTGTTACGTGAGTATGTGTCATGATGGTTTTTAATGCTTCTTGGCGACTTCCACTGGATTGAAATTTGATTTCCATCGCCTGAGGAAGATCTCTCTGAGGTTGTAACTGTCGTAGCCCATAATTTGAGACTACAAAGGATCAATTTGACAGTACAAGGTATTTACACCATTAATAGTTACAATTTATTGCCCTGACATATTTATTTGATACATTTAAAAGTGGCAGCAAATCAATGCAAGGTTATACTCGACCTGCATTATATTTCTTACAATTCATCATGTTTAAGACTTTGCTAAAAATCCCTGAGTTATTAAAATCGAAGCAGGATTTAAACAGTGCAATTACTTTTTTTTAGTAATTTGTTCGTTAAAACTTTGGGCAGATAATATTAATTTTAGGTCTAAAACTGATCAATGCGTCCTTGCAAATATATAAAAATTACACAATATTTAACATAAGTAACTGCTGCCAAATAAAACTATTTGGCTTTCTTAAAAAATCTTAGCTTTTTCTCTGAAAAATTTGAAATTTGATATTCTTTTAGACGTTTCACTACCATTTACTTTATATGTATTTACTATCAATGGTACTACAGTAAGTAAATCTGTAAGAAACATTATTAAAATTTGTATTATAGAAACCAAATGTTGTTACACAAACTTATATCACATTTGTAAATTTTCAATCCCAAATATAAAACTAACACAACGGACTTAAAATCAATCCAGATTTGTTTAAAAATATTTATTCGATTGAAATAAAATATTTAATGATGATGCGAACTAAAACAAGGTAAAGACTAACTGCTTTTACCAAATCACAAGGAAATAATTTGAAGTTCTCATCCTATCGTAAATGCAGTGAGCTGCAGGCTACATTCTTATAATCATGGATAAACTTATGACGTGTTTTGTGACGTATACAAACCATCTATGACGTCACTTTGATGTCTTTTCCTTAAAATCACGGTAAATTCCCTGATTATTTGCAAATACGGCAGTTCGAGCGTAATTGCAGAGAAAAAGTTCTTAAAGAAGGACTGCGAGTCCTGCGTCTGTACTAATGCCCAAAACTCTGCCGAGTCATTGAGCTGGGTCCAGACACAACACTCCTGTACGTGAGCCAAGTCCTTATTTACGTATTGCGAGTACAGATTCTAGACTTGGGGCAAAAACTCTGCTTTTCCGTTAAGATATTTTTCTCAGTGTACGCTTGAACAAAATGGTGTGAAACGCTTGCGCAAGCGTGCCGTGCCGATAGTGCGGTTATATTTAAAGCACCAAGTGCAAGTTATTGCTTCTAGTCCCAGTTTGTGGCCAGGCTTAACATAAAAACGGAAATGTCCCGTTTTTCCACGATACGGGACATTTCCACCGTTAGCATATAAAGTAAGCAATTTGCCAGAAGACGGAGAGAAACGGATTTGTTTTTTTGGTTGCTGGGGGGCAAAGGTTTCGACCAAGTTGCCCCGAAAACGTTGTCGAAACGTCAACACATCAAGTGTAAAAAATATATATTTTAAAATAAGATTTTACATTAATTTAGAGGCGTCTGGCATTGATTAGGAAGACACGGTTATAAAAAATATTTTTGTCAAATTCCAAACGGGATTTTTAGTTTGCCCCCACCTTACAATATTCGGTTAGTGGCTGCATTGGATGAGTAGCATCTACATTCTTTTATTTCTGGATCGTGTCAGTTATCGTCCAGAGTAAAATAAAGTCATCCATTTACCATCCTAAAACGAAGAGTTATGGTCCCGGGTCTCGGGTTTTAGGGCTTACCATGAGACCTACACTGATATAGATTCTTCACTGTAGGAGAAATTCGCTAAAATCCATTACAAAATAAAAATGAATACAAAATATATGCATGAGTAGCCTACGGTGCGAAGCTCGAGGAGATTTTGTGGAAAGGAATATTATGTCTTTGTGTTGCTTCAGGTTTATGTATTGCCTCGGTTCAAGATCTACCTTTTAGCGAATTTCCCTTATGGAAAAGCTGTTACCGTAGATCTCATGGTAAGACTAAAGTCCGAAACTTAAGGCATAACCTTTTGCTTTAAGGTCCCCAGATGACAAAAACACCAGTCATTTTGCATATATTGAGCACGATAACTCGCGTAAAAATGGTCCGATTCGAATTAAAGTCGGTGCGGATACGTTAAGAAGTAATTATTCGGACAAGTTCGAAAACCAGCTGGATCAGACCATTAGAAGGGGGTTAGGGGGGACAAACTCCTCCAACATTTTTTTTATACTTAGAACAATAAAAATAATTATCTAATTCTGGTATGGGCCATTTAATTCGGCTTGAAAAAACCAAATAAAAACCCGAATTCAAAGTAGTATTTTGGATTATTGTTTGATGTCCACTGGTTACCGAGATATGCCAAGTGGTAAACATAGTACGTTGTCCCAATGGTAACCTTATGGGAAATAAATAAAATTCTATATCTCGCTTATTTCTCAATACGGTATATCTAAGTAAGACTTGATATTATATGGTTACATATATAGTTGTTATGTACTGGATTATTGCAAAAAAGTATCAATTTTACGTTTCCATGGCAGCAAACCTGCATACTCATTTTTCTTTTGTTATTCTTATGGGGAAAATTGTTATATACTCATTTTAGGATTTAAGTTGATTTTACTTGATTTGAGGTTCCAACTAAATCATTTATTTAAAACTAACAGCCTGCGTCACTTCGTGACTTAAAAACTACTTGGTAAAATAGGCTGCAGTTTAATATTGATTATGTATGGAGTTTTGCAGCATAAAATACCTTTCAATGAGGAAGTGTGTGAAATTTTGTGATTTTCATTTTCTAGACTAATTCTTTGTGTCATAATACTGGAATAAAATTACCAGTAATTGAACTTCTGTTCGGGGTAAACGTTTAAAAATAACTTATTACTTTAGACCTGAAACTTCAATATAGGAAAGAAATAACTCACAGAATTTGAGAAGTTAATTTATTTCATCTACTTTAAAAGTGTCTATGTATACGTAGACACACACGTACACAACACGTGTACGTATTTGGCTCTTTGAAATTTTTACAATGCAACAATATTCATGTTGAATAAAATGGGGGTTAGTTTACATTAGTTCATTGCTTGGCGCATCTTCATGTCTCAGTTTTAGAGTTTAACTTTTCAAAAGTCTTGAAGCTTTATGTTAATTCTACACAACATATACGCGTCAGTTTCTTGCATTCATCTTTAGGTCTTAACAACAAATGGTAAGAAGATGGAAAAAACACTAATCTGCTGATGAACTAATATCTAAATAACATTTATAAAATAGTCATTCACCGTAAAACAAATTATTCAACGCTCATAACGGCCAAGGAATTTAATTCTCTAATTGGCCCGTTTTTTTGATTCGCATCTAAAATGCATGTTTGGCAAATTTTTACCTCAGCAAATAACATAACTTTCTATGGAATGGGTTTATTAAATAGGCATATTGTTATTGGTACATTCCAAAATCGAGTAAAATGGGCAGGCTAACAGTTAACACTCACACACTCATACACTCCACATTCTAAGTACATTTATAAAATACAAGTTTTAAATTTATAATGCGTTTTAAATCTTGAATGTGTTTAGGTTAATATTCAACTAATATTGCTATTTTAAAACTCTCAACGTTGAAACATGCATCAAAGTGTCAAAACATGTGTATCCACCGTTAATAGTTTGTTAGAAAATCCCATTTCCAGAGTACCTCCTGTGTAAATTATGCTCATTTTTATTTTTAAGAAAATAAATACCGTAAATTAAGATGATTGCAGACTGTTGGTCTTAGTTTCAATAGGGCGAATACTCTTCCTTATTTTATGTTGTCTTAAAAAAACTTGATATTTTAAGAAATCAAAATCATAATGTGGATGAAGGTTTACTGACTTTTGCTAGCGCTGAATTTTGTGGTATATCTCTAGAAATATTTCAAATCTTGATCACCTGTTTTGTTACAAACAAATGCGAATTTGAAAAAGTTCACAGGTTCTAACACAGATAGCAGCACTTTTGCTGGAATATCAAAAGCCTCCTGTGTGAAGGCTTTTTATGGGATGTTTTCCAAACTCGCAAAAGGAATATCTAGAGAGTAATAGCTTTAATTTGATATCAAATATGTGTAGAAAAATTAATTTCTAGGGGTCGATTTGCTCTGTACAAAATCCTAGAAATTCTTTTAATAATATAGATTATGAAATTTCCTTAGTCTGCAGGTCAGCTGCAACGGGGGGAATTTGTAAATGTCAACCTGGTCGGCTATTAGGTATATTCTAAATTGACCTGGGTCGCGAATATAAAAATCTGTTTGTTTCAGCTGGACAGTGCCGCATAATGGGGTTACTGCTTCTACCGAATACCTTCGGATATTTTATTTTGGGCTATTTCAATCACATGTAGCTTATGGTCTCTTTCTGTGGGGTCATACAGCTTCTAACTCAGACATTCTCTTGATTCAGAAAAAGGTCCTTAGAACTATGTGTAGAACAACCACTGCAGGCCCTTGTGAGCCCTTGTAAGCAAATGAAAACATACAGTAATTAACCTATATATTACTCTAAGTACCAATGTACACTAAAACTAAATTACACATTTTTTCCACCAGGAAAGAAATACAATTACATAAAACCATTCAGATGATTAAAACTGGATATTCCACAACACAGATTGGCGAAAATTGGCACATAACACCAGGTGAATTGCTTTAAACTTTTCAGCAAACCATGATTCAGCCCGATATTCCACACTTCCGAACCTTAAAAATATTATAACGAACTGGCTCTTAGATATGCCGTTTTACACTATTTCAGAATGTTTAGAATGTTCCTCCATTAATGAGTTGAGATTTTAAAATTGCACCTAAAGTTCCTTCATGATTTAATAATCATAGTTTACTCTTTGTTTTAATTTTTGTATATATATAAAAATAACTATAATTCCACATGATTTTTGTGACAATGCCTATTTTATGTAATTTGATCAATGGCAACTGATGAATTTGTTTTGATTTGAGAGGTACTGTTGTCTTCCAGAGTTCGTTGAAAGAGCTTTATCATCGTTCGTACCAACCTTAGCTTACCCATAAATTTCACAAGCAAACAAACAAACAAACAAACAAACAAACAAACAAACAAACATACAAACAAACAAAAATACATTAGATCAACTAGATAAAGAGACAAATTGTTTGACTTAATTGAAATTGTTATTGTTTGTTTGTTTCAATGTTCGGGCCGTATTAAAATTGAGAGGATATGTCTACTTACTGAGTTGAATATTCATTCACTTATAATGGACTCACGAGATATCCACTCAAAACAAATAAATAACAGTTTTTCTGTCATTAATCTCTACTGCAATATGCAAAATTAAGAGTGATCCTAAATTAAACCTAACAATGAGTTTAATGTTACAATGGGTGTAGTACAGATTCTAATAAAAATATTTGATGTTTATGATATATACGAATAATTACTATTCCTATTCAAGCAAAGCTTTTATTTGACTTTTAACAGTAATGAAAAAATGTCTTAGTCCCCTGGTTAATAGGGTTCTATACTAGCCGAGGTTCCAGCTATTATAATTTTTGTCGCACTTTTAAGGCAAGGAGTAGCCTATATCTAAACAGACCCTTCACCAAAACAAATAATTCATAGACTACTGTTTAAGTCAAACTGGAATATAAGCAGTAATGCGAAGTAAATGACGTAAAGAGTCAACAGTAGAGTAAAAGTGGTCCATAATAAGTTTTTGCACAGGCGCAGTCGGCGCGGCGGCCGCGGGTTGACAGATGGGGCATGGCTTCGGTCCAAATCTGCACCTTATCAACATGACGAATGAACCCATTACTCAGGTTAATCCGTTTTGGCTGATTTATGGACAGAACATTCCGTATTCAGATTTTGCCCTCCTGCATAACGCGCTGTTTTTCCTGACTGCTTTCACGCTAGAACTCTGCCGAAGAAGGACATTATCTCTTTTGATCGGGATGGAAATTATACAAGTAATTTTCGTGTGGTATATAGGATTAGGTAAGTTCTCTTTGAACTGGCTTTTAGATGTGAGTTTTTGATCTAAGTCAGTTGTGTCGTCAATAATAATTATTGTTTACAATAATTATTAGGCCTAACTCTAGTTGTTTCAACACTATTTGGAAAAAATGAAGTCATAGAAATTTAGTACTGGATTGTTGGCCTGACTACATGATACATTTGAATTTGAATACATTATTCCCTTGAATTTGACTTTGTCTACAATAAGTTAGTGGCTGTTTTCATTATCATCGAAGTTCAATATTTCAAAATCAAGAAGTTTTCAAGTATGTTTAAGGGTTAAAAATACGCGCTGATTAAATAGCGCTGATTATATGAAGTCAGTGGTCACAGACAATATGTTTGGTTAAGTTATTTTAAAGATTATTGTATTCATAGGTAATCGATTTTATTTTTATGACCTTCTATATTGATCACTTCCGACTTTAATACTATCCTGCAAAACTTTCTTGGAGATACGCATTTTTATTAAAAAATATGATTGAAAACCATTTACGTATTTTAAATGTGATACATCTATTTAACACAGATTTAACAATTGAAACTTAATATACTTGAAGTAGCTTAAAAATGAGAACATATACATGTGAAAGAGAATATATTTAGGGATGTATATGATGTCATATCAGGCTTCCCGCAGAGGTTGTCATCACTGCAGGGGGGCAATATGCGCCCCCCCTCCCCGCCCAACCACTGCCACCCTCGCCGCCGTAATTTGGACTAACATTATGTCTGCTTCAGGTATTTTATATGTGTTTTTGAATATTTACCATTAACTCCAAGGAAAAGCTAAGATGCTCCTAGAGACAAAACTTTATTAGATGCTTATTCGCGTGGTAAAATGCTAATTACAACTATTAATTTGTTAAGTGAATAGCTAAGGTGCGGCTTTTCAAGCAAACAAAATAACAAATGACAAAATAATTATTGTTTGGTTTTAAAGCACTGCATGATAGTTTAACCTTCAATCAGATCAAAACACACGTCCTCAAAAGGAACTACCAAAACAGTTTTTTTTAACAAAGCTGTTATTGCAAGCATAAAGTTTGAATTAGGGGTATGCGAAGAGTGATTTGTACTGTCTCCCCCTTATACATAGAGAAAGTATTGTTTTCGACAACATTTTTCAAATTTGAGTTGTTAGTAGATTTTTAGGGCTCCGTGAATCAAAAAAAGCGGTTTTCGGAGTGATGCCTGACTGTCAGTGTGTGGTGTATGTAAACAAAGCTAGAGACGATACCCGTGATCCGAATTTCATGAAATTTGGCTTGTAGGTATAAAACCATGATGTCACCAGGCGTTTTTAAAATTTCTGATTTTTAAGGGCGTCCACCCCATAAAAACCTATAAAAACGACAACAATCCATTTTTTAAACGGCTCTAACAATTTTGATTAAAATTTAATGGTTTATAGTGCTTAATATAACAAATAATGCTTAATATAACAAATAAAATGACAACACCCGCATGTCTGTAAAAGTTTTGGTTCATATTTTTCAAATTTCATATATCTTGTAACTTCAACAGAAAATATACTTGCAACTTGCAACCATTAAATTTGGCTTGCAAAAATAAATACTCCCATGTCTAGAATTATTAGTCTACGTTAACTTGTTGCGGAGATAATCGAAATTTTCGTTTGGTGGTAAATGCAGTACGTTGTATAATATCATTCTTATAGCAAATATTCAAAAACCAATATATCCATTAATTGCTAATCAGTTTAGATAAAATTTGGTATTGTTTGTGGGAAAGTTGTAAATTTATTTGATTTTTTGGTAGATTTTCTTGCTTTAAGGGGGAAATAATGTGTCAGTTTGCTGATACCATTTATTGAAGTCGAGTCGAATTTTAAAATACTCGCTCAGGTTTCGAGCTTTTTCGAGTCGAGTTTTTTTTAGTAACAAAGACAAAATTTATTTATTTTTTAAAAATGTTTTCCAAATTCTGCATAGTTAAAAAATAAGTAAACAATAATATTATTATTCAAATACAATTTAATACTGTTATGTTTTCTATTAGAGGTGTTCTCGAGTTAAGAGCAAGTATGTAAAATAATATCAACTAAATGAAGAATTTTTAGTTAAAATCTCTTGAAATTGACTTGTCTTTCCTGTGTTTTCAAATAAAATCATTAAAACTCAGGCCATCTTAAATATATTCCTTCATAAAGCCTAAATCAATGTTTGCTTAAAATAACAGTCTACCTTTTTTTCTTAGACTGACGAAGAGAGGGTAAACATAAAGCTGGCTCTGGCTGGGGTCGACTCTCGGTCAGGGCTGGTGGACCAGCGTTTGGGGTTGGTCTCGTGGTGGTATGTGGTTACGAAACGGGCAGGGCATGTCCCCCCGGGCTCGTGGTGTTACCGCCATGAGTCCGGTGTGTCCTGTTCTGGCTCAAAAAGGCAGCTATACTCTCAGAGGTAAGATAGGCCTCGTGCGAAGATCACGTAGACCTCCACCCCGATGGTGTGGTAAGGGCGCTTGTCATCCGTGGTTTGTGTCCCTTTAAGTATTAGTTGGTGGTCATGAGCAGTCAGTTTTCCCTGGTTAGAGGCTCGGGGGGCGACCCCTTCCTCGAAGCTGACGAGCATGATGGTCTTAAGCCATCCCGACAGCCAGGGGCGATAGCCTCAAGCCTGGCTGGGGCCGGGTAAGGCAATAGCTCAGGTACCAACCAAGGAACACGTAAAGAAAATGAAAAAAATGAAATGAATGAATGAACACCCCTAGTTTGAATATAAAACTACAACACGCTGCAAGCAGAGAGACGGGTCAATCAAAGATGCAGATGTCGGAGCTCCAGGTCCTGATTAGAGGAGACAAGCAATAACGACTAACAAGAAACAAACCTGGCTAACATGAGCCACAATAACACAATAAGCACTCAGTGAATATGCAAAACTAATATCAGAGTTGTTTTTATGTTTCTTCATGGGTCTTTTGGGGTCAGGCCGGGTCTAGTTCTTCATCACGTTCCCTTTCTTATTTCATAATTGTGGATTTTATAGAAATAAGCAGCCTATGTGTTTTGGGTTTTGTTTAACACATAGTATTTTAACAGATGTCTGGTTGTTTTATATACAGCTTTCCAATGTTATTTAAATGGGCTTCACAAGGGGCTTTGGTAAATACATCGACTCGAGACTTCAAAACGGCATTCAATCTACACATAAAATAAATTATTATTGAAATATTGTATGGTACAGTAATAGTGACGTGTAGTTGAATACTGCAAAATGTAAATTAAATTACTATCTGCAGCGTTTTAGGATGTTTAATGTTATTTTGAAATTAATTTAATATAAACTGTAATATGTTTTACTGTATGTGACGAATGAATAAATATCATGAACCCAAGTTTAATCGGTTTGTTGCAGGGTCGGACAACTAATGCGTTATGACGCGCATTCGTCATACAGAGGAGCAATTAATTGTCTGTTATACAACTAACTCTCCTTCATCAAAGTCGAAACATGCGGAAAAGTAGATGCGAAATACTATTTTATACTATATGATAATGATACATTATTAATTAATCAATATAGTACTGTACCTATTACTGGCTGAAAGAATTTTATTTGGAAAACTAGGGTTCTAGAACTTAGACCATAGTCAAGATTTTTTTTACTGTCATAACCACAACATGATAATTTTATTAAAATTGTATACAGTTAATTCATTATAGCGTACCATGTTATGAACTAAATGTGCAAATGCTGTGAAAACTTTTTATATCGATATATTTACTACAGATAACTACGAATTGTAATACTAAAAAATTTTAAGGCTTATTGTAGCCTATGATAAACTTAACTTAAAGATCTCGTACTAATTCAATATTTTTCAAGTGAAGATTCAATAATGTGGTAGTTTACATATATGTGGTAAACATATATGTAAACTACCACTATAGCACTATAGGTGCTATAGTGCTATAGTGGTATATTACCATTGGTATGGTATACTACCATGTAGGTAATATACCATAAGTGGTATATTACCTACATATACTAATATATGTATATGTATAGTATAGGTATTTACATATGCTAATATGTGGTAGTTTACATTTAATGAAAGGTAATCTGAGGGTCAATGCTAACTTCTGTACGTGAGGAAAGAGTTCTTTGTCTTATCATTATTTGGCTTACTAGAACAAAGACCATAGTTAGTAAAGTTTCGATATAAATTCAAGTAACTATTTTTAGTCTAGTTCGAGTTTAAGTTAATTTGTGTTATAGCTTTACGAATAAATGTTCATTATCTAATATTTAAATATTTTTAATACACTTAATACTGAAAATAATTCTTATAATACATATTAAAACGTAATTTATTTACTATTGAAGATTCCTCATTACACATTAAGATAAAATAAAAAAAGTCATTTGATAGGTCGAAGTAAATAAATAATATAAATCACATTTTTTGGTTATCCAGCGACTGAGGTGAGGACTAAACCAAATATGAATTTACAATTCATTTATGTTAACCTTAAATCACTATTTTTCTAGTTCTGTAGCGTAATTTATATTTACATGTAGCCTGAACATAACACAAACATTGCCAACATAAATTATTTTGTGTTTAAACCGATAGTGAAAAAAATTGCTAAACTCAGGTTTTAAAAGATATTTCCCCCCACCTGCTACTTTTCGACGCTTTTTACTCCTTGTAATGAGTGAGTAAAATAATATTTTGTCTCCCAGCGGAAGTAAAGTGATAACTTTGTCTCCCACGAGAGACAAAGTAAACCCATAAGAATAACATCGAAATCAATAAATAAAAACATCGAGCGCCTTCAAATTTTCTACGCAGTCATACAAATATGTTGATTTTCAACAGATTGCAGGCGCTAGCAGTTGATTTAGACGCTTGAATCCTCTCATAAGAATAAAATTGACATCAATCAGCTTTAAGAACGTCTACAAGCCTGTAAGAATGAGGCGACAATCAGCACATCGCTGGTCCTTGCAGCAACTCGGATGCAGACACTGATTGCAGATCAAAACAAAATGGATATGTTTGTTGATTGCCAGAAATAGATGTTTATAGATTGGGTATTTATTATTGCAGGCAGGGGAAAATTTTGTGTGTACTTCGAGAGAAAAGCTCATCATCTCCATCGTGAAATTGTCGCCCTCGGAAGCTTGGGTCCGACATTTTCACTCGTGAGACAATGTCTTACTTTAAGCGCTCAACACACAAATAACTTTTTCGTTATTCTGCTACGAAAACGGCAGTTTTTATCACATGTGTTGGGGGGCAAAGAAACTGGTTTTCTCCTTATAGGTAGTTAAAGAATCAGATGAAGCCGAGGACTCCAGCTGTTCGTTTTTTAATACAGAAAAATCATGGTCTGTGCAGAAGGAGAGAGCATTAATATGAGGCACCTTACTTCCATAGGGCATGTGGAGCCAAAGTTTGTGACGTCAATACTCATTGGGTAAAAATATAGCTTCAGTTGAGGTGTCTCTAACTGGTTAAGATAAAATTCGATATTGCATAACTCACTTAATCCATCAACCGATAGCTTAATGTGTTCGATCATAGCCATCTCCTAATTGTAACAAGGCCTCTGCAATAGTAAATGGCAACATCGCACCATCGATGTAAATATTTATTTATATCGATGCATCGCACTTGAGGGTTCAGCTGATTTGTTTATCCATATTCTCTTATGGCACTATATTTTGTTTACTTGAAACCAGCTGGCTTGTAAGGGTTTTTTCTTTGCAAAAAACCTTTGAAAAGCGGCATTGCCAAGTCTAAGACCGCGGTCTTATTACTAGAGATGGCCGCGGTACGATACATCAATTGTTGGTTACTGTCAGCTTAACCTAAAAACGAATGGAACAGACAATCAGCTGATTGTTTTAAATAGCATGATCAAGATTCAAGATGAAAGCCTCGTTGGTAAAAATCTATTAAAGGTAAAAAGCTGTGAAATTTTGTTCACACGGGACTGTAATTGCTTTTCGTTACTCGGTCATTTTTCGATTTCGGCTATAGCCTGGACTGAAAAACTTGACCTCGCACGAAAAGTGATACTTTAGTCCCTAATAATGAAATATACTATTTCTGGATGTCGAATTATTTAAAACTTTCCGTTGTAGGATAAAAGTGTAGTGCCTACACGTTTAAACGACTTTGAGAAAGTGTGGTAAACAGCGCCTGGTAAACCTAATATAAATGTAAATCGGAGGATGATAGGTTATGCGATACGTTAAGAGGTCATAGTTTATTATTATAAAATGATTTCCCAAACCTTTTCAATCTAAAATATATTGATGAGACGCTATACATTGAAAGTCTAAATTGAATCAAAGTAGGGAAAAATTATTCCACATAAAATTAAATAAGCAAATGTTTTGTATATTTTCATTAAGTGTTGCATGCTATGCTACTAATGTCCTTAAACATTTCCGTAATAAAAACGTATAAAATGGTCCTGCAAATTAGGGTTTGTTAAAAAACATTACTTTCAATATTGCGATTATCATTCGGTATTCCCATTGTGATAGGATTGCTTTATTTACTATAGAAATGGGTTTCATTACACAAAACAACGCTGATTGATGAAATATGTGTAGTAGAAAGTAAAATTTATGGGTTTTAGGCTTAAGTCTGATGTGGGTATCGGATGGGTTTGGTTAGAACTAACTGTCTTCACAGACATATATATTTGTTGGTGTTGAACTGTGAATTAAAATTAACGAATAACATTGAAAAAAACCTTACAAAAACCATAGTTTTTATGACAGAAACTTTTTGCAAATAAAAATTCTAAACGGGTCAATAATTATTTTTTAATGCAATTGAATTTGGATCGTTGCATGCTTTAAATAAGTTTCATAATATAATAGAATCCGACTGAATGTGTTAAAAAAACAGGACCCACCAAGGCCAAACAACACTATTTTCAGTATACAAGAATAAATTGACCTAAAACAAACAATGATCATGCAAATTTCCCTGAATTTTGAACTAAATTGATGTTACAGTCTTATTATTACGAAATTATAAAAACAAAAAGCGAGCTTTACATACAGTTTTGAGCGTTAAGTGCGACTGTAATCAAGACATAAACTCCTGTAGAACATTACTCGGCCATGTACTCTGAGCGAGTAACTTTGTCCTGACAACCTCCCTTTACCTCATCATCATCTCTTAGCCCAAGGCGGAATGTGGAATTACTGTTGAGTTCAGAACACAGCCTACATCTGTAAATTAAGATATAAGCCCCCTTTCGGATTTGTTCAAGTTCAGTAACTAACTAAAATAAATAGTCTTGCATAATTAACAAGAACTAAGTGTCAAAAAATGAAAAGTATTTTGCTTTTCTCTTGCTCAAAATGGTTGAATGTGTACACGTTGTAACCAATTTCGAGAAAATGCTATATACAGTGCTTGGTAAACCTAATATAAATGTAAATTGGGGGATGATAGGTTATCCGATACGTTAAGAGGTGATCCTATACTTTCAACAAAATTGTTTCTCAAGCGTTTTTATTTTGGTGTAAAATATTTTTTGCATATTTTATTAAAATTATAATTTATAATTAGAATCCACATGCAACCATAAAATTTGGCTGTAAAAAATTAATAATCCAGTTTTTTGTATTATTTAATTGCGTCAACAGTTTGCGGAGGAAATAGTTTTTCGTTTGGCGACAAAGTACATTGCATATAAAACACAGGCAAAACTGTGGTTCGGATCCCACGTTAAATTGTAGGTTCCTTAGTTGCCTTTGGCTGTTGGGCTATTAATTAACAGTCCTGTGTAAGGAACATGTCGGCCTTAGTCAGTAACAAGACTACAAGATCGCCCCACAATCATCCTACACTCATCTGTCATTCATACTTGGCTTGAAATAACTACTGGGTAGGTTCTCATTTCAAGTAATGTATCTCATGTACCAATGTAACCCCTATGGAAAATGTGTAAAACTATAACTGTCCTCCCTACTCATTTCCCAACATATCTTAATTAAACTTGGCATTTTGCCTTACGTGGTCGAGATTTTACAATAAATTAATAAAAAATCCTAATTTTCAAGTTTCTGTAACATATTCATTTCCTATGTTATCTTAAAAATAAATGAGGAAATATAAAATTATATAGTCTATCCTCATTTGTTATTGACCTAATGTTGTGTCAGATTTCTACAAGACTTGTAAAAATCTATGCTATCAACGTGTCGGCTGGTATGCTTATTTAGTTATATTTATTAAAATGTTTGTAAATTCAGATGAGAAGAATTATTGTCATATTTTGTTAAAATATGTTGACGGTTTCAAAAGAAGGACATTCTTGATTAATTATCAGTCCTATATCTACTCAAGTAATATAATCAAATAATAAACTGTGCTTTTTTACATGAATATTCCAAACACTTATTGTGGTTTATACGAAGCTAACTGTGTTGTCAGACCTTCGTGTAAAAAAAATTTAGATTTATTCTTAAACTGACTACACCGGGGATTACCTCTGCGTATTAGACTCGTTTGGAATTGACCCGAGTCTTAGTGTAAAATAACTAAACAGAGTTTGCAGTGACAGTATGCGTATTTGACGCGTTATTAATTTCGCACTCCTTATTTCCGAACACTCACTTGACAGTTTTTATTTTTTCTGCCTAGTTGCCAACCAGCTAACTCAAGTCACAACGATTGGGGACATTGACATCGGCTATTAAACGTTATTTTCTTCTTTCTCCAGATTTATTGATAAATTTATTGTAACAATCATTTACTGACGACTTGGCTCTGTACTCGCTCTTCGCATGAGTTGCAAGACATTAGGCCTGACCAATAGTCATTGGAGTTTGCATTTTGGTTAACTTGAATTAACTGTTCCTGCTGCTGCTCTGAACGTGTCAAATTGAATTATTTTGAATATCTGACTATTTAAAATTTATAAAATGCTAATATTGAAACTTTGGACGCTCACGGGGACTTAAAGGACATGAGTAGGCAATATCAGTGCTGTGGAAATATTTAAGTCTAGTCGGTTTAGTATTATTTGTTTTTATACTGAACGTAGACACACACTCAAGCATAAACCACCTTTATTTTATAACTTAATATTGTAGATATTAAAGAAAATTGTGATTCCAATTGAAATTTCCCTGGAAAATTAATACGCAGCCGAAGTACAAAACCTTCTACAACACAATAAAATAATTCCTAATCTTCTCGCTGAATAGGGGGAATTAACAGAGAGCAAAGGAGTAGTAAGTAATAAAAGGGTTGATTAGTAAACTAACTATTCACTCAAGTACACCTTTTAACACGGTACACCTAAAAGAACCCCAAAGTTACATTATACTAAATCAAAACTAAAAATATTACTCCTTAAAGGAATACAAACCAAAAACTTGTTGAAACCAAATTACGCCAATCAGATTAACTGAGTTGAATATCATTAGAGCGTTTACGTAGGATGAGTTACTTTATTCAGTATGATACCGAGTAACTGACTTGGCTATGTAACTTTCGTAGCAACCTGTTTCGTATTAATAAGTATAATCCAAACTTCGTTAAAAACTACCTGTTTCATTTGAAGCGTAGAATCGTAGGTGCGCTGAGGTAAACTAAGAGCAATTCTAGGAACTCACGAACGTTGCTAACCATAAATCGTTACCTACGAACACTGACATCATCCTTGGTTTGAGCTTGGGTTGATTTAGTTTATTTTTTCTTAATTCTTGTCATCATTGCTATTACAATGTTCTTACTGTACGTTCGGTAGATTTGTTTACGTATAGAAATTAAAATGATTGGATTTTTTTATTTGGTTATTTAAAAAAATAAAGTTATCAGGTTCAATATATTTTTTAAATAATTTTTTTTTTATTAGCTATGCATTAAACAAATATTTGTTCCGCAATTTATCTAATGTTTATACAATACGATTGCAACAAGAAAGTATTTTTACGAAGGGTCAGATTAAATGGTAAAAGGAATACTTTAAGTTTTTTACGGAGGAGACTGGTCTTATGGTAAATTAAATATGTAAATCCACTTTTAGGCTGTGAAATAAAAGTTATCAATTTATTCGGGAACTAACAAAAGGCTCACAGTGAAAATTATATATTTATATATATTAGATTTATAAAATTTCCCATACGTTGTGATACGAAATGACATATATCAAAAAGTATAATATCGTCCGTGTGTAAAGAAATAAATAAAAAATAGTAATCCTCTTTTTGGTTTACATAAAGTAGAAAAAAACAACAATCCTAATTTCAATTTTTTAAATTTTCATCTCAAGCGTACTTATTTATACTTTCAAAGATGGCAAACTGGCGAGACCTAGGTCCACGTTCGGGTGAGACAGTGTCGCGGTTGACGGATTACAACACTGTTGAAGTTTGTTTCATCGGCTCAAGGCCATATCCACGACTTTTATATCTTCTTTTCTGAACTAATCTTGAAAGAGCTATATTTATAATTATGTTTTAAACTAGCTAAGAAAACATTATTATAATTAAATTATTCCTTCTTAAAAATATAAGCAACTTAAACCAAATATAGTGTCCTCAGAAAACACTTTTTAAACTGCAATAAATGGGGTTAAATTGTTTTTAGATAAGTTTGGATCTAAGTCCAGCTTAGATATGTTTTCAGGTATGTTTTTTCATTTTTTAAGACAATTTGAAAGTAATAAGTAGCTCAAAATATCATTCGACATACCCTCAGCATCGCTAAATCTGAGTCTTTTTTAAAAGACCCAACTCAGCTTTAATGAATGAGATTTTCACACCAATCACAAATTTATATAATTCATCCATCAGGGAATCACGTCTTCAAGACGGAGGAATACTTGATCAAACACTGCTATACGGTGTAATGGTGCGAGACCGGAAGGCAGCTTAAGGTTGGTTCGTCAAAGTCCAGCCTGACGGTCCAGAGGGTCCCTTGGGAAGCTCTCTCAACTGGCTACACTGCAGATGTTTCAGGCCAGCGTCTTGCGCCAGTCACAAACTACGTTTAAAACAAAATAGCCTATCCAAGATCAAAGAGTCTTGCAAGACAAGATTAAAGTCACGTTGTCAGTCTGAGTTTGTATATTTTTGTTTTTTAGGTTTTAGTCTTTTTAACAACTTGCAAAGATATCATATTATATGTTAATGTGTAGTATATTATAATTGAATATACTGTACATATAATATATTCTATGTTACCACCAATACAGCTAAAGTAAAATGTATCTCCAATCAGTGAAGTCAGTTTCGTATGATATTGAAAATATCCATATGAAATACTACATCACACCATCCAGAGTGATTAAGACTGAAATCGATGAATCTTTGGGTTGGATTAATTAACCTTGTAACAGGAAACTTATTTTATGTCCTATTTAAAAGTAAGAGGCGTCTCCTTCAAGTTAAATTTGCCGCAAGATAATGGTCGTCCCGTCATGAAAAATTCAACAGGAATAAACGGAATAATCTCAAAGATCCTCCCTTTTACAAAGATGTTTTAAGAAAATATCTCGAATAGAGTGTTAGCATCTTTGAATTAATTAAATGTAGTGTTTCTTGGATAAGGTAATTTACTAAATAAAAATATTATGAAAACAATGATTTTTAAATGAGCCACTGAGTATGTTTGTAAAAGAATATAACGTCATAGATGTGAATTTATTGACGTGCTGTATTCTAAGAAAAGGACTAAAGACAAATTTTCTCTATTTAATTTAAAATTAAAAAATAACTATATAATTTTAACGAATTTCCTTTTTAATAAGCTAATACCATCGTTTTAACAGAATGAACAAAAAATACCCGTTCAGGGTAACCTCAGCAGTCATATTAATATTTATATTAATCGATAGCTTTTTATGTGTACTTTCTGGATATGACGTGAGTTTATTGCAGAAACGCTTTTTTAACTGCATAAACCACGACTTGATTCAGAATTTAACATGGACATATATGGAAAATAGAATTTTAATTTTTTGATTGTCTGTTGGCACGATAAATAACTCAAGTAAATATCGTCCAATAGTAACAAAACTTAGTACATACATATAAAACTAGGTTCTCTTGGACGAGTTCGTAAATCAGCCAGATCGAAATATCAAAAATAGTGTAAAGGCTCCTTTTTGCCCCCCCCCAAAAATGGAATTTTTGAGTTTTTAAACTTAACAAATTCAAGTAATCAAATTATTATTCTCACTAATAGTTTCAACTCGAAAAAACAAACAATTTGGTATTTTGTATCATTGCTCTAAGTGCATTGGTCTCCACGATATTTCCACCTTTTGTGCCACGTATCAGGACAGCAGAATGTTGTATGACAGTTTTCTTGTTCACTTTATACTAATTTCAAATGAAACCCGGTAAGTATTTAATGAGTTTATCAAAAGAAAATTTCATAGAATTTCGCTTTTTTTAACTTGATAAGTGATTATAATTATAATAAAACAATCTAGCCTATTTATTTAAAAGAAATACATTTTTTAAGTGAAACCTATTTACAGTAACCAATATTTTTGAGATTATGTAAAACAAACGATGAATTTTTTTTAAACATATAAATATATGACTTGTTTATTTTTCTTTTTTTGTTGTTGTAATAATTGATTATGAATGTATCTTTTCTATTTGGAAATTTGCTGAGAACGCAGGTTTGCTGCGACGGGGGAATTATTGTTTATGGCCTCTCGCTGGCCATCTTTGACACCTACACAAACTGTTTTTCAAATTTTAATTTGTTAAACTCCAATGCAAACGATGTATCGAGAATGACTCTCTATTGTTTTGATAGTTTTAGGAGATACTCGGGACATTTTGATTTTGAAAATCGAATAGTTGTAAATGTAAAATATAATTACTTAAGACAGGAATGAAAATGATCGTTATATTATACTTTGTCAAGAAAGGTTGAACTTAAGAGAAACATACCAGTTTTCTCAATCGGATTCCAAGCAAAACAAATAGACGAATAGTTGAATTACATTACAGAATGCAATAAATCCGCCGCACTGAAGCATGTAAATTTGAAGGACAGTTTCGATAAACTCAATACGTGTCTCAGTTTTCTGGGAGAGGATTAGTAGATAGATAAGTACTGTACATCGGTTTGGTGTCGAGTTTCATTTTTGTTGTTGCTTGATCACAAACTGCAGTCCAGCCTAATGCGTTGTCACAAGTTTTTGATGGTTTTAGGTCAAGTTTTGTTTGCTACGACATTCTTATAGCTAAGACAGATAAATAATATAGTTAAGAGATCTTAAAATAATATAAGTTATGGCATCCTTAACAAACTACAAAAACAAAATTATTGCCTTTTTTGATTTAAAGAAGATTAGTATGTTATTGACTTTAGCACTTGTAGAACTCAGATTTGCACGTTTACTATAATGTCTCTTAAAACAAAATGAAATGTACTAAACGCGATTTTTTTAAAAGAGTCAATTAATAAATATGACACCCCGCCCCACTTAAGATGTCTACTATTTTGTCACTTTGATCTAACCAACAGGCCGAGAATAATACTAAACGGCCTGTAACACCAACAGCTTGAATTGCAGTTTAAAATTCAAACTGTGCACATCAAACATCCTGAACATTGTTTTGTAATATAGTAACACTATACTAATCCAAATTTTTCTTTTTTTTTGTTAAAAATATGCAGGTAATAAAATGCAGGTAATAAAACGCCTTCTCACCTTGCTAAAAATACTCCTCAAGTAGTGGGAAATGTAATCCAACCTGACCAATTAAATCTCATATAGCTATGTGACAGGGACACGGGCGCAGTATTATATTTCACAGCTCGCGTTGTAACTTGAACACAGCGCTGTTGTGCTGAATTAAACGTCAAAGCGGCTTTATTCATGGTTCCTCTGTTGTAGTTGTTGAACAACGCATTTTGGCTTGGGATGAGGTAGCTTTAGGCGTATGATTCGTTAATGATGTACGGAGGGAAGAAAAATGGAATTTCATGGAAACTATTTTAACCAGTGAAACTGAATTTACCATTGGCGAATTCGTAAAATATTATGTGTACTGGTTGTGAAGAGTTTGCTAAACTTGAAAAGTATAGTTTTTAATATCTTATTGCAGTGGAAATATTAGTTGGTAATTACAAATGAAGATTTTATAATGTTGTTACAGATTTTAATGATTACGAAAGAATATTATGGTATATGGTTCTTTACGGTTATGTAAAATAATAATTTGGAGATCCAATGGTTTTGTTTTAGGGTTTGGTTGTGAAAGGGTCCATTGTTTAATTGGATCGCAAAAAATACTCAATTGACTTTATTAAAATAGAAATATTTTTACAGATAACAACTGATAATGTCGTTTGATTAGCTTAAATAGTTCGCAAATAATTGGTGTAAAAAACAAACAAGTCATTTTTTAGAGCTTACAAAAAATGTAGTGCTTTGAAATGTTTAAAACATTTTTACAAATTGAGTGCGTTTGACGAAACCAATTTAGAAGGAAGCTTAGAAGTACAGTTTGAGAGCAATGAAGAGAAAAGAAAAGAAAAAAGGAGAGGTGAGGAGTTTAACTATAATCCCATAATCCCTCAAGATAAATAGAGAGACCACTGAAGGTTGTTGTCGGAGTTGGAGAATATCCGACACTAAAGGAAACTTTATTTTATACGATTACATCATAACCAAACTTAACAGCTTTAGAAAAATAATGTTTTGGTAAAATGTACCGTAATAAAGTATAATTTCATAGTTTAATTGTTAAAGATTATACAACAATATTAATGATATAAACCTCTTAGGCATCCTATTTCAAAATAAAATTCAAACATATTAATAAACAATCATTATTGCGTTACCCACTAGTAGCTCGATGCTCAAAATTATAATCCCGATTAATTCCACTTACATAATTGTTAATGTTACTATAATACTTATTAACGGACTCGGATGGTTGTTAAGGACTTTTAAAAATTGCCAATACCCAAACTGATCATTAAAAAAGCTAAAATCTCAAAAAATATGTTTTATATACATATTTTCTGCTGCTTTTCACTTTCTGGTTTTAGTTTATTGACCAATTATTAGCAAAGTCATAAGTTAATACTATATTCACATGCTTGTCATAATTTACTTTTGATTTTTTACAGAATTTATGTACTAATAGATACAATAATTAATTGGCTTGCTACAGCTTAGCATGTTTCGAAGTTTGACGATTACTTTGACGTACAAATTAAGGTTACAAATATTCTCGTGACAACAAGGAGTGATATGTTATATTGTGATTTACCGGAGCGACAAATCAGGGTTATGCCCTGACAAGCGACGCCTCTGCAATAAATAACGCAAACTGTGATTTACGATGAAATATGTGATTTTTAAATTGACATTGTAGGACTGTCAATTAGTTTGCATTTTTTAAATGTGTGACTGCTCTAACCGAAGAGTTTGGCTGTACACGTCACTCTTAGATAGCAAGTGATGGAGAAGTAACACTCATATTATAAAGTAGTACCTGGTGGACCGAGCCTTGCTCGGTGTTATTTCATGTTTACCAGTTCATCCAGTTACTATAAATATTTCAATGCCATAACATTTATCAATAATATAATCTTTTTTATTGCTTCATGGACTCTTCATCCCATTTGCTGTATTTTCCCTTGATGGCTGCAGATTCCAAACAGCTGTTATGATTACTTCATTTGTTTACACTTTCCTTGTTTATTTTCGTTGCTATCATGGCGACCCATAAGGCAAATGTTAAAATTTTACAACTTTAAAATTTGATTCATTACGTTATTAGATTTTCTCTGGCCAACTAATCTGCATAAAATACGTTTTTGAGTCATAAATTACTTATTTCTAGACTTTGAAGGAAATCCTTGGAGCCGTTTTTGAGATAAATGTGCAAGCAAGCAAGCATACATACAAGAATACAAGATAGCGCTGCTCATATAAGAGTATACTCCGTAAAAATGATGTCACTAGGAATAAAGTGGCGCTATTTTTACAAGGTCAAGTTTTTCCGAGGAAAAATTACCAGGATATGAAGGTTAATTTAGGCCCTTTTTTTGGCCATAATGCTGCGGAAAAGGCTGTTTCAATAATGCGTTACGGGGCGCCTGAAAAGTGCGCGGATGAGAGTGAGCTAGTGACGAGGTCATCGTACCGTCAGCTCGAATTTGTCGTATCAGCCTGACTTGACGGTAACATAATAATCAGTTGATTGATTTAATTAGCAAGACGTAAAAGCAATTTTAAGAGAACAGTAAACAAACTGTCACATTTTGGTTTTTGTGAATTAACTTACTTTTGTTAGTACGGCTGATTTTATCAATATTTTCCACCAGTAGAACGATGACCAGGTATTCAGACAGAACATCTTTTTGTAAATTTATGAATTTATATGTAGGTTTGTATATGACAATGTTAGTATATGATAATATTTCCGCGATCAACGTCTTATCATTTCTGTGTTGATATCGCAGTAAACAGCATGTGACACATGTCTCGCCGCTGCTCAGGGAATCCCATTACAACGTGTCAGTCGCACATCTCGTATGGAGATGTGGATTGGTCAAGACCCGCTGCGCCACCATGAAATGTTTGACGTCACGATGCGGAATCTTATACGTGGACTATTAATTAGTCACTTTCTTTACGAATAGATCTTATCTTTATGTTTGCACAGAAATAAGTATATCACTATTGACAGGAAGTTTTTAATGTGATATATTACCTCATATTCAATAACCTATTTGAAGATTTTCGTACCACAAAGATCATGAAATAGTGTTTTCCGCTGTATAAATTATTATTTCCCGGCTCCTTCAGTGTTGTGAGTCGTTATCATTAAGTTTTGTCTTACGACGATCAAATGATCAAAATCTAAAATTATTATACAAATCAATACTTTTACCTTGGAAATTACTCATACACTAAACTCATCACTTGTATGATCAATGTAATGCTAGTGCTCCTTTAAAATAGTTACCTGTAATCAACCCTACACAACCCCTAGCGTGTTTGGTGAAAAATGCAAGTTATACCTTAGTAAACTAAATTTTCGTACTTCTATACAACGTTCTATGTTTATACATGACATTCACAATTGTTCTTTGATTTTCACAACAGAACATTTCTTTAAACAGCTTCGATAGTAAAAATTGAATTACCTTAAGCAAAAAATAAAATTACTTTATTTTTAATGAAGAAATAATATTCGATTCTTAAGCTAGCGGACCAATCCAAACTGATGGCGGGAGGACGTGCCTTAGTGCCTTACGTTTTTCTCTTGTAATTCACAGGAAATGAAAAATAATCCTGCAATTTTCTTAATCGTAAGGCTTTCTCAAGTTCTTAAATAAAATGAGAACGCTATTAGAACTAACAGCGTTCTCATTTGATTGAGAACGCTAAAAGAATTTATGTTTTTGTTTGCAATTTTTATGTTGCAGTTTGTTTGTTGTTTGTTTTTTTTGTTGCAATTTTTGACCCCTTTTTTAACACTGTTTTTTGATTCTAAATTCAATACTGCAATCCATTTTCCTAAATAGTTTTTAGTTTTCAAGATATTAGTAATTAAAAAAAAATATCAGTGCCCCTCAAAACGAGGTACTTGCTACCCAATTTTGGGGTCTAGGATAGAAATCTAAAAAAGTAGGGGGGGGGGCAATTAAAACTCATCCTGTATTTATATATTAGTATTATTTATTAAACATAAATGTTAATTCTTCAATTCTAATCGTAAACCACATTAATTTGATGCATCGAGTACTCATCGTAATTAATATTAATATATCGATGAGGAAATTGGTATATCCTCCATATTAATGTACTAAAAACATGTACATACAACAATAAATTTAGGGTACACTCTCGCTGATTGACGTTTACAGGCTAACAAGGTACGATACTTAAGATGGATGTCCTTAGATTTAATATGAGAATTTTCTCATGCTATCATGTTATTAATGAATACACAAACTTGTTAAACTGAAACATTTCATTTCAAATTATGTTGGAAGCTGTTACATAGAGCATCTTGTCTTAACGTTGTTTCATCTAAAATAAAGTTTGTAGAACTTTGGCTGAAAATGAGTAAAAAAACGAAAACCAACGTACCGCAGTCGTATTTTGTCTCCTAAAATTTGGTTCTGAAACTGCCTGAACCGATTAAGCCAACATGGTTTTTTTGACAAATAAATATAACTTTAACGTTAGCAATTGTTTTAAAGTAGTCATGATCTGCGCCTCAGCGTCCGACTTACGTAGTGTACATTGTCCTTCTGCAAGTCTAAGAAATACTTGCAATAAAGGACCAGCAGGTTTGTGGCAAGCCTTACAGAAGTTCGGGTGTTGAGGGGGAATAAAATACTCGGAACAGCATGTGAAACTTTATAATATGTCATTAAGGCCTAGATAATCTAACAATTGCTTCAATGCAGAGGGGGCAAACTCTGGTGGGCATACTTCATTGGGATTCAAGTTTTTGGCAAATATACCAGTGGCATTCGTACCGCTTACATTGTAAAACGTTGAAGGTTTCATCAGGAAGGGGGGCGCGCATGTTGTTGGTATGAAGTAACAGCCACATCTGTCAGAAAAAAACAGATCAAGTGAAAAACCCAAAGTAATCTGGGGATAGTAACATTGTTTAAATAATTTTGGTCATAAATCATATGAAAATTCTATGAGTACGCAGATATGCGTACTAATCGAATTTTCATAGGATTTATTTATTTCGTGTATGTGAGCATTCAAAAGATATGTAAGGGAAAGTATTCTTTGAATACTAAAAACGTAGATTTAATCATTCATGAGGTTTAAACATGAGGAAATTAACAAGAGGATCACATCGGTTTTCATTAGTAATAAACACTCGTGTATTTTATATAATTCTTATCCTTTTAATTTTTGATAAATGCAATCTTGTTATAGTATATAAATGTCAGAAAACATATTATAATCAATGAATTATTCAAAACGTTCAAGCAAATAAATAATATAATCTCATGAACACATTAAATCCAATCATATGGTTAGTATTATAATTAAAACTCTCCTTTTGCAGCATACCTTAATCTCCAGCCAATTCCAATAAAACATATCATCATTCCTCATCATTGTAAACATGCCATATATGCTACATTTTCAGACAATTTAGTCCAAGACCTCCCCTAAATGGTCATACTTTCTTTATAAATTTTAAAAATAATTAAACTTTTTTTATTTAGTATAATATATTTTCTGCAAATTCATGATCAACGAACTCTAATTATTCATAAAAATAAAGACAAATAACATATTCACCTGAAAATTGAAATGTTCGGAATTTTTTTTTCTAAAAAATTCTCTACACTAGGGTTAATGTATTGATTTATGGTAATTTATTATTATTTTCCCTGAAAACAAAGTAATTATACTTTTGCGAGGGTCAAACAAAAATAATATTAGACAACGTACTGTGTTTAGCACATCAAATATCTAATCAGCGGATTGACGTAACATAATAATTCAAAATGCTAAATTGTTTATTTTTTTAACCTAAATCCAATTTTGACAATTATTAAGTTTACATCAAATTAATAAAAAGGTGTTAAATGTTAAAAATAAATTTCATTTCGTTAAAAACCCCATCTTAGAGTTAACAAATCTTGCTGATTTGCGAACTTCAAGTAATACATGTCTCTACATGTATGTGCCGAATTTCATCGCAATTGGACCTTTTGGGTGTTTAGACCTAGGGGTACAAAATGAATAGTTTCGGTAGTCCGTGCTTAAGTCTTACTGTGCCGCCTACGGTAATAGCTACTTCCCTATAGATGGAAATTCGGTAGACCGTTTGTGGATTGTGATTTAGTATTTCGGAAACTAATCTCTATACGAAACCAAAAATGGAGAAAAGACTCAGGAAAACATCTAACAAAAGTTAATAACGTGTTTTTTAAAGTAAATTTTAAATGAGCGAGTTTGTATATAGTTTACTAGCAGATACCCGCAGCTTCGCCCGCTGAAAGGTTAGCTTATTTTAATTCAATTATATTACGCCTTGTGCAATTTTTAGGAATAATTAACAAATAGACTGATTTATTTGGGTCTTGTGCGTGCAATTAAACCCTTAAGATGCAGCTGATAATTCCATTCTAGATGAAAATGAGAAAGTGTAACGCTTCCTCTAAACATGTTCCCCTTATGATTAGCAAATGGTATAAATTCCTCCAAGTTCCCAATACAGAGAATGAGGATAACCCGGAATAAAACAAAGGAGACACTAAGGATGGATTTTCGACTTGACATCAATCTGAATTTAGCACGTTTTTGAAAATAAACCGAAAACTGTAAGAAAAAGTAGGAGGTAAATATCTTGGCCAAAAACCTATTTCCCCAAAAAGTTTCTCATTAAATTTTTAAATTTTATTCTTTCAGTAGATTAGTTTTCGTACCTTTTCTGTTCCCTGAAAATATTCTACAGAACTTCCATCCATAGTTAGGAAAAAGTAAAATGGCCGCCATTTTTAATTTTTTCAAATAATCTATTTTAGCCGTTTGAGAAAGAATATTTTTAAAACCTTTCTTTTTTCACATCTAAAGTCTATAAAGAATAAATGTGCCAAGTTTCATGGCCCAAAGTCTTGTGGTTTTTGAGACTCTAAGCTTTGAAAGCTAAAAGTGGCCGCCATATTGTATTTTATAATATACCATACTAAGGCCTTTAGAGACAAAAAATTGCAAAATCCTTTCTTAGTACGCATCTAGAGCCTGTAAGGAATATTTGTGCCGAGTTTCATGGCTTATAATTTTTATACCCTTATAGTTTTTGAGAAACTGTGATCAGTAAGTCAAAATATATAGATTTCATTCTAGTTTCCTGGCAAAGGTAAAGTTGCTCTCGTCACGTGGTCAATACGGTCATCTTTATGTAGAGTTTCAAATTACTTTGTACTTACAAATACCCCCGTTGCAGCAGGCCTGCATACTCAGCGGATTTCAAATGCAAAACAACATATTTCAATCAAACATAGCAAGATTTGACATGTTTTGGTAAGCTCCATAAGAATAACATGGGGAATGAGTATGCAGGTTTGCTGCTACTGGGTATATTAATACTGCGTGGTTTTAATTCAATATTTAGTAGATCTGAACTAGAAGAGGCTATTTACCAAATTTTAACAAGATATGTTGAGAAATAACCGAGATATAGAATTTTACTTATTTCCCATAAGGTTAACATTGGGACAACGTACTGTGTTTACCACTTTCAATATCTCGGTAACCAATGGACATAGAGCAGTGATTCAAATTATTAACTTGTTTGTTTTTTTTAGCTGAATTCAATAGTGCCCACAAAAATTCAATAATTTATTTTTCTACGTAAAAAACTCAAAAAACCCATTTTTTGGGGGTCTATTCCCCTTTACCCCCCCTTCCGGTGGTCCGATCGGGCTGGTTCACGAACTCGTTCAATTGATTACCACGCTACATGTCCGTACCAAATTTCATAAAGATCGGACCATTTTTGCGGCCGCTATCGTGCTAACAGACACACACACACACATATATATATATATATATATATAAATTCGAACGAATGCGGTGTTTTTTGCTTCTGGGGACCCCAAAATGAAAAGTTAACATGGTCTCGGACTTAGGTCTTACCATGAGTACTACCGTAATAGCTTATACCTTTAAGGAAATTCACTAAAATTATATAAGTTGCACTGAAATTAATAATTTATAACATACACCCTCATTCCAAATAACACATAATTTTTAAAACGTTTCAAACCTACGTTAAGAAACTAAATTCTGATTATTGCTGGTGATTGATGAATGCACGCGTTTGAGTCTAGAGCATACACATATAACTAAAGATGTACTTCACTATTGCTGGTTCAAAATACCATAGGACAGATATTTGACTACTTCAGGTTCAATGTTGGGTAGAAAACTATACCACAGACTGACCAATGCCACCATTCAGGAGAATGGAAAGCCCTCCTTTTCCTCAAAATTTACGTAATGCAGGAAAAATATAAAAAAACCAAACCTGTTCTTGTGTTGTTCACCGACTTGCACGGCGAGAGACCAGGGATCAAGCACTATCTTCCCTTCGTCTGCTTTCTGCCGATCACAGGGGTAGGCAAATACTGGTGTACTACAGATGCTGTATAAGAAATATTCAATGCATATGTTATGTGAACAAACAATATCTGAAAAAAAGTCGAAATTAATCAGCATTACAATAAAATACTCCCGTTGCAGCAGACCTGCATACTCAGCGAATCTCTAAATGCAAAACAACATATTTCAATCCAACATTGCGAGATTTCTCATGTTTCTGAAAGCTCCAAAAGAATAACATGGGGAATGAGTATGCAGGTTTGCTGCTACGGGTATTTTAAAACTGGGTGGTTTTAATTCAATATTTAGTAGATCTGAACTAGAAGAAGCTATTTACCAAATTTTATCAAGATGTGTTGAAAAATAACCGAGATATAGAATTTTACTGATCCCCCAAAAGGTTAACATTGGGACAACGTACTGTGTTTACCACTCTCAATATCTCGGTAACCAATGGACATAGAGCAGTGATTCAATGCGAAATTGTTTGTTATTTTGAGCTGAATTCACTAATGCTCTCAAAAATTGGATTATTTTAATTTTTTTATGTGAAAAATTCAAAAAACCCATTTTTGGGGGGCTTTACCCTTTGCCCCCCCCTTCTGGTAGTCCGATCGGGCTGGTTTGTGAACTCGTCCGAATAATTACTACTCTACACATCCATGCCAAATTTAATTAAAATTGGACCATTTTTACGGGAGTTATCGTGCTTAAAGACACATAAATAATATATATATATAAATAGTATAACCCTTGGGTTAGTATAAATATATATATATATATATATATATATATATATATATATATATATATATATATATATATATATATATATATATATATATATATATATATATATATATATATATATGTATACTTAGGGCATAGGTCTTACCATGAGTACTACGGTAACAGCTTTTTCCCTGTAGGGGAAATTCGCTAAAAGGGACCTTCCCTGTTGGCCTGTTTTGTATATGGTTTTTTTTGTTTTTATAAAATAGGTGCGTCCCTTCTGTCCCAGATCCATTTCATCCAGGTCGATAAAAAGTTATAAAGCAAATTCATCGTCCCAGACCCATATTATGTGTCAGGTTGGATTGAATAATTATTCAATTTATTTGAATCTTTACGTTATCTACAAAAAAACTTATCTTTATGTCGTAATGAGCCTAAAAATCAGCTTAAAACTTGACCGATTTTACGTATCAATATTTCAAATAACAGACGACTTATCGCTGCGTATTTTAAGACCGAAATTAACTAAATACCTTATTTATTACCGGAAATATAAATACTTGACTAAAAACAAATTTTCGAAAAATGGATTTCTTAGTTACAATGAGCCTTATTATAGCCTTATATTAGCCTTAATATCTGAAATGAAAGCCGATATTTAACTGAGTATTTTAAGACTAAAACGAACTACATATCTTAATTAATTATAATAAGAGATATAAGCAAAATAATCCAAAACAATTTTGAAAATATGAAACCTCCATAGAATTGCATTTTTATTTGAGCATATCTTTTTAACGAATGCATGCTTTCAAAATCGGATTACAGCATTGTAATCAGCATAAAAATCTAGATTAGGTCTGTAATGATGTGTCACAACACCATCTTCACATTAAAATAATAAAGTTGATATCAAATATGATAGATCTAAGATGGCGACCGAAAATTAGTATCCTGTCAAAATAAAGGATTTGCACCCAACAATGATAGGCGTTGGTGGGAGTCAATATCTCAAAAAAGCATGGAAAATATGCAGTGAAGTAACTTTTTTCAAAAACGATCACATGTTAATTTTTTCAACTATTTATTGATATTGTTTGTTTGGGTTGTGCTGTAATTTTTAAATGGCAAATAAGCAAAATCTTAAAGTACATGTCAGTAGGAACAAAAAATATATGCGTCAAAAATTCCCCTGGGGCAGGGGGTATACAAGGGCCCTCCTTCTATCGTGTCAACAGAACGATGAATAATGTCTTTTGCTTGATTTTTTTAACAAGTACATAATTAAATTCCTAAAACATTTACAACCGATGTAGTCGAATCGCTACCAGAATGTTGTGCCTAACAAAGGGTTAGGCCTCTTCAAATTATGGGTTGCCCGCTTCTTTAGTATAATTTTCCTAGCAATGTCTAGAAAACGTTTGTAAAGACTTATTATGACCATTTTGTTTACATTGGTAGTTGCGTAGTCGATAATATAGAGTAGATGGAGTCAAAATACGTAATATCCATATTGTTTAACCAAAACTTTTGGTTCAAAATTAATGTGTGATGTTTTTATTATATATAAACAAGTTCTTTTTTTATATTTTTTGAAAAAATGAATAAATCTTAGTAATGAGAGAACTTTATAGAATTCTTCGGTAATATTATTACAATTTTACACCCTGAAAAGTTCTTTTGCAAATTGTGCTTCTCGTGGCTAGCTGGAAACGGAAACAACAGCAATGCCTACAACGAAAAAGAAAGTGTAGGAACAGCCCAGTTTCTGATTGCCAAGTTGTTGGAGTTTGAAAATCCTTTATACATAAGAAATAAGGCTCAAACCGTAAAAAATGTCATTTTGAAATTTCGAAATCTAAAATTAAAATCTTTAAAAGGAATTAGCGATTCAAAAAACTAAAAAGATTCTGAGCTGTAACTATGTTTAAGGTCAGAGGTTTCCAGAACATACTTTAACTTCTAATCAGTTTTATTGATCATCAAACTTCCTCATATCTTTGCGCGCTTGCATTTTAATGTCATAAATCATAATCATTAAAATCTCAGGGGAATTAGCCTATTTCAAAGTTACTACTTTGAGGTGTCAGGAAAAAGAAGAAGTAAATGGTGTTTAAAGAGTGATTTTAAAAAAGGGTTTGAATGGTATGGGAAAAATAAGGATTTTTCTCCTAGATGGAGTTAGCAGTTGTTGTGTTTGGAGTTGTCTGTGTTTCCACTCACTGCAGCCGCAGGTCAGCTGATGCACGCCGCTGTTCCAGTAGACGCTCACATCCCCTTTACACTTGGTCTCCCCCAAGTAGCCACAGGTGCAGTGGTGGTACATAACAAACCCCGCATTTCCCGGCACCAAATATTTTTCCGGGATTAAGGGGTAAGCTGAGTCAATACCTGTGGAAAATAGAAAAATAATAGGAAACCATTTCATTACATTGCCATCTATAAGAGCTCAAACTACCCGTAACTTTGGAAAAACACGGTGTCATGAGTCTGACACCCGTCAACCCTATAATTGAATAAAAGGTCCCGGTGAGAAAATCCCAGGAAAAATATTAGTTTTTTCCCCTAATGGCACAAATAAAAAGAAAAGGGCTGAATAGCTGATTAATTTTATTTCCTTTACAATCTTTTGTTTACAATTTCCCAGCAACAGAGAGGGTCACAATCAAGTTCCATATAATATGGCACAGCACCAGATGTGGGCTTTTCAAGGCGAAAGTAAATTAATGATGAATGTAGAATGTTTGGCATGAAAGCCTTGTTACCGGTAAAGACCAGCTAGTACATTTGCCAGAATTAATAATTAACAGCCCAATTGTTAGTGGCAGCTGGGGGAAGTAATGCAAACAAAGCGGGATGAAGAGAAAAATTCGTACTTAACGCTCGTCAGCGACCGGTCTGTCCCCACGAAGGAAGACGAAAACACGTAAAAAGGTCCAAATTCTTCGAAAATTCCAAAGATAAAAAAAGCCACTTTCAGACAATCAACTAACTTTTAGAACAAGAAGGAAAAACTATGATAATTTCAAAATCGTCCTACACTCAATGGGGGACAGATAAGACTTCTAGATAGAAAGTCTTTTTCCACAGTGTTAATTGCAAGAAGTCGTGTGAAATGAAAATACTTCTTTATTCAGGCGAACATTTGGAGTATAATATGACCATTTTTTACAGACCGTAGATTTCTTAATCTATCAATCTATACTTACGTCTTCAATCCTTTAAACGTGTTGGTAGACGCGTTTCGGCACTAGGCCATCCTCAGTATCTAAACACTTGCAGATTCACTTAGTTCCCTATCGTCTTGGCTCATTTGGCGTTGATCCAAAGCTGCGTCAGTCTATTCATCTGCGATAGCTTATTTATATTTTAGCTGCGACAGCTTTGGAACAACGTCAAAGGAGCCAAGAAGGTAAGGAACTAAGTGAACCAGCAAGTGTTGAGATACTGAGGATGGTAGTAAAATTATAGATTCATACCACATCAATCCTTAGCTCCAAATAATAATATATGTAATAACAAAACAGATAATAATATATTTACGAACAAAACAAATTAAGAATAAATGATACTTTCATTATAAATTAGTAGAACAAACACCCTATATTCTTAATAAACAAGAAATGAAAAAAATCAGCTAGGCCTGGTGCACACTACAACCCACGCCACTGCATGACATCCGGGTAAAAAAGTAATTTTTCGGCGCCACCATTAACCGGGAACCAATGTCAAAGCAACTTGCCTGTACTATTTTCTATGAACTTTCAGGACCTTAAACTTAGATATCATCTATTACTAACAGATAATATAACTGACTTACAATGGAGGACATCAACTTTGCAGAGGTATGAGGCTATTGCACAACAGCGTGCTCCCAAACTATAGCCGACGAGGTGTATTATGGCGTAAAGGAAGAGACACCGCAGTTCATTGACCAGCTCGCTTATACAGCGACCCACTGCGGCCATGTTCTGGACACCCTGTAGGTAGCACTGAACCTTGCACAGGGCGCCCCAGTCCACTGAGATGATGTTGTAACACCCGCAGCGGAAGTATTCTGGAAAGAAATCTTGTCTTAGGCTCGGGTTTTTATTTGTTGAGCTCTAATCACATGCAATTTTGATGATAAAAAGGCTTTAACTTAATAAGGATTACATATCATAGTTTCTGATTAATTAATGTACCAGATTATCCACGAGATTTGTAAAATATTTTTCATCATACTACACAGAAACATCTGTTTTGTGTGCCTTGCTCTTGGCTGGGCAGTTACTATTTGCCGATCACTGCACGGTAAATTTACCGTGCAGTGCACAGTAAATTTTCCGAGTACTAGGAAACGGAAACAATGGAAGTCATCAATC
This sequence comes from Flexamia atlantica, assembly GCA_035578135.1. Taxonomy (NCBI): domain Eukaryota; kingdom Metazoa; phylum Arthropoda; class Insecta; order Hemiptera; family Cicadellidae; genus Flexamia; species Flexamia atlantica. Next base: position 14,250,405 of record JAQJVK010000018.1, read on the forward strand.
AAAACAATCAGCTGATTGCAGTAAACCGACGTTAACGCATGTTTATTGGTTTCTTCAGAAGAATGTAGTGGCAGCACTAGTGGCAGTAGCAAAAATGTTTGATTGTTTATGTTTGTTTTGTTTGTTTGGGCTATGTTTGAAGAATTGAGAAACGTAATAATTTATGCAAGGAATGCGTTATGATAAAAATATATGTTTTTTCCGAGAGTGGCAGCACTAGTGGCAGCAGCAAAAATGTTTGATTGTTTATGTTTGTTCTGTTTGTTTGGGCTATGTTTGAAGATTTGAGAAACGTGATAATTTATACAAGGAATGCGTTATGATAAAAATATATGTTTTTCCGAGTAGTATGATGTAAAGAAACGTACGTCACACGCCCGGTAAGTTTTCTGAACTCGCATGAAAATCCCGCACTCTCCCAACGGCTCGCGCGGGAACTGACATGCTTGCGCGGTAAAACGGTACTTACCGGGCTAGTAACATAGTATACTAATTTCGAGCCTTGAAAATAAGAAAGAAATTGGAGGGAAAAAGATCTAGGGGGTCAGAGCAAAAAACTCATAAGCAAAAAATGATTGTTTCTCCTTTTTTAGACCACGGAAAGTGAACAAGTGGAATAAAAGAATTAAAATCATTAACAATGTTAGAATTAGCGATTTGAAGTGATGAAAGCGAAATTATATTTAGTCTTTTCTTGAAGAGCCGACAGCAGTGACTTGTAAATCAACCAACTATTTAAATCGTGAAACCATGCCATACATCTTTTCCTAATATTATACAGGGTGTTTTTTTAAAACGCAACCCATTTTTAAAATTTCATAATGCACATATGAATGCGTAATGAGTATTGTTTTATTGATCTTTACATTTTATAAAACCTATTATTTAAGTTTGATCACATTTAGTACACATTATGTGCTCAAACAGTCCACCATTGGCATTTGTATAAAGTTATGCTCTTTCAATCAAATCCCCGAATATGAATTTGCTGTGATGCAAGGTGCCTCTTTAAACTTCTTGCATTAAATTTGTTATGTTTGTTTTGAGGTGCTGAATAGCTTTTGAATTGTTTTCGTAGAATAATTACCTCTTTACATGTCTGTGGCAAATTTCATTCAGATCGGACCATTTTACGCGAGTTATCGTGCTTAAAGACACACACATAAAAACGCAACCCAAAACTTGATTTTATCGGTGAAGGATTATTTCCCCACAAGATCCCTGGATTTGACCCCACTATATTATTATGTTCTTTGGGGATACATACAAAGTAAGGCCTAAAAAAAAGTCACATCATATTCAGTACCTCAAAACAAACAAAACAAATGTAATGCAAGAAATTCAAACAGGTACCTAGCAACATGTGTTCGGGAATTTGATGGAGAGAGCATAACTTCAAACAAATGCCTCTGGCGGATTTTTTGAGCATATAAGGTGAACTAAATGTTATCAAACTTAAATAATAGATTGTATAAAACGCAAAGAACCATAAAACAATACTTATTTCATATTTATATATGAATTATTCAATCTTAAAAATGGGTTGCGTTAAAAAAAACACCCTGTATTATTTTGAGAACGACCTTATTTTTACTTTTATTAATGAATTGACTACTTTTGTGATTTAAGCTTAGCGACGAATAAAATTTTATTAATGAACAGTCAAAAACTAATTTGTAATAACACTATTTCCATAAAGAATGGAAAGGTTTTTAATGGTTTAAAACCACAAGAAATAGTTAAACTGAGGAATAGTATAAAGTGGTGAATGAATTGGGACTTTTTCGTTACACCGTAAAATTAGCTACTATCATTAAATGCAATATTCAAAGTTTAAGCTGCAGTCGCATTTGTCGCAAAATGCGACATGCTCCTCGAAAATGCGACAATATTCGGACAGGCTGTCGCCTTTTTGCTACAAAGAAAGAGTGAAAATTATTTAACTTTATTGCAGAAAATGTGGCTTCACCCAATACAAACCTCAATAAAAGTCCATTTACTTCCTCATATTACTTGGCATAACTTTAAAATAAAATAAGAGTTAATTATAGAATGTGGTCTTCGATGTTACCCTCGATCAGAAGCCGCGTCATTAAGATCTCCAGTCAAAAAGAAGACCATAGATAGACAAAGAGAACGTATAGACGTTCTATACGTTCTCAGCTGTATACTATATAAGTTAAAGTTAAAGTTATGGTTTCTGAATTCCACATATTAAAGTTAAATACCCCCGTTGCAGCAGACCTGCATACTCAGCGAATTTCAAATGCAAAACGACATATTTCAATCCAACATAGCGAGATTTGACATGTTTTGGTAAGCTCCATAACAATAACATGGGGAATGAGTATGCAGGTTTGCTGCTACAGGTATATTAAAATTAGGTGGTTTTAATTCAATATTTAGTAGATCTGAACTAGAAGAAGCTATTTACCAAATTTTATCAAGATATGTTGAGAAATAACCGAGATATAGAATTCTATTTATTTCCCATAAGGTTAACATTGGGACAACGTACTGTTTGTTTGTTTGTTACTGTGTTTACCACATTCAATATCTCGGTAACCAATGGACATAGAGCAGTGATTCAAAGTACTAAATTGTTTGTTTTTTTTAGCTGAATTCAATAGTGCCAACAAAAATTCGATACATTTTATTTTTCTATGTAAAAACCTCAAAAAACCGATTTTTGGGGGGGTTTATCCCCGTTTACCCCCCCTTCCGGTGGTCCGATCGGGCTGGTTCACGAACTCGTCCGAGTGATTACCACTTAACACGTCTGTACCAATTTTCATTAAGATTGGACCATTTTTACGGCCGCTATCGTGCTAACAGACAAATATATATATATATATATATATATATATATATATAAATTCGAACGAATGGTGTTTTTTGCTTCTGGTGGCCACAAAACAAAAAGTTATCATAGTCTCGGGCTTAGGTCTTACCATGACACCTACGGTAATAGCTTCTTCCCTATTAATCCATGGGCCAGCCAAGATGTTGGTATAATTTTGAGGTACTAATTTTCCTTTTCATCAGCTTTAGACAGGTTTATTAGGATGTCAAAAAACCATGGTGGCCATCTCAAAGTGGTAGCTTAAACAAATGGCGGTCAATTCAAGATGGCGGATGTAGAGGTTTAGAAAACCAACTATATCTCTGAAACTGCTCAACCGATTTCAATATCCTTTTTTTTAAATGGAAGCTCTTTAAATGTACTACAAATGTTGTCATTACACCATTTCGATCAAATCAACCGTTAATTAGTAAAAAATGAAATATTACGAATTAAAATTTTCTTCGGTGAAAACAAATTTTAGATGAGTTTTCAAGATAGCTATAGGTACATTCGAGCAAAAAAACATACTAAATGTGCAGTGCACTAAATTATCTTTATATTGATATATTACATGTATGGTCTCGACCAAAGAATGCGACAAATAAACCATTAATTAAAATTCATCACTTAAAATCTAACTGAGCGCAAAAGTAAACGTTTCAGCTATTTTTTTAGCTTAAAAAAATTAGCTTAGCTATTTTAATAGTGTTTGCTTAATTTTTAGTATAATTTATAATTCTTCGCTTAGTTTTCAATATAAGTTAATGATACGCCCTGCAGCCTTTTCCGCTTGGACAAAAAATGTGCTTTTATTTTACATATGAGGTTACCAAGCATACCAACCATGTCCGCTGTTGTTTTTCCCAGGATGAAAATCAGCTGGAAAGATAAAGCAGCTGATCTAAATGCTTTGTTACAGTTGTACTTATATTTATATAAAATTGTAAACATAGATTAGGTTATGTTATGTTATTGAGTGAAGTAAACCTCAATTCCAAAGTGGTTGAGGAGAAATGAAAAGGAAACGAAAATGTGTGCGCCTGCAAATCATGAAGATTTTTCGAATATGCGAATTGAACCAAATAAGTGTGTCATATGTGGTGAGATATCGTCGTTCAGTGATGAAGTGCACTCCCCAAAAGACAGACAATCTTGGACAGTATTATACAATGCTGTAGTAGTAAGGAATGTTGAACCTATTACTAAACTGCGTGATTTATCGGACGAACTGTTATGCACTGTGAAATATCATCGTAAATGTAGAGCTGATTTCACTCATATCAAAGCTTTAAGAAAACTACAGTCCGAAGGTTCATCTTTTAGTGTCAATTCTGACAGTGAAACTCCATGCTCATCAAAACCACCCGAGAAACGATTGAAACGGTTAGCAACAGACTTACGACAAACTACATACACACAGCAATGCATTTTTTGTGATAAAACAGGCAAGTATAAGAAAGGAAGTCGATCTAGGGAAACACTAGTTCAAGTTCTTGATCTTGAGACTGACAAGAAACTGCGTCAAACAGCTATTCAAAGAGGAGATAAAAAAATAATTGCTGTAACCTCTAGAGATAATGTAGCTGCAAAAGCATATTATCACAGATCTTGTTACCTCACTTACACTAGAGTACGTCCTGAAGTAATAAAACATGTTGATGAATATGCTAAAGCTGAGAAGAAGGCGTATGATAAGCTTTTTACATTTATACGAGAAGATGTATTTTTGAACCCAAGAGTAGAAGCCCAAAGCGTTCTTCTTGGAAAGCTCATTTCCTACCTCAACGATGACGTTAGTGTCGTAACAGATTCAACAAAGAAAAATTTTCGCTACAATCTAAATAGAGAATTTGGCTCGTCCTTAAAGTTTGTTAATATCGACGGAAAGGTATATATTGTTCCAGATAATTTGTCCTATGATTTACTACTCAGAGACTATGTGAAGACTAAAACGACATTGGAAGACCTCCTTACATTAAAAACAAAGAAAGATCCCATCCCTGAAGCTGCAAAAAAAATCAAAGATGATTTGAAAAACATTGAGAAACCTCAAGTTTGGCCTCCATCACCTCACGATCTTCACATGAATTACGTTCATATACCTCCTTCATTTATTGATTTTTTACAATGTATAATTGGAGATTCAGCGCCTCGATCATCTGTGGTGGTTTGGTCAGTTGCACAAGATATTGTGTACGCAGCATTTAAAGGCTACCTTCTACCAATGACATGCAAAACTCTAACCGGAAACGTCCAGCTGATATCCATTTTGAATCGTCTAGGACATGGATGCAGCTATTCAAAACTTTTGGAAATAGACACAGCGTTGTGTAGGGAGAAACTTAACGCTGTCAGTGAAGGTGAAGTTCCCCTACCGACCAACACACATCCCAGTATACCTACTGTGTTAGCCTTTGACAACATCGACCGAACTGAAGAAACTTTAAGCGGAGCAGGAACTTCTCATCGAGTGAATGGGATAATCATTCAACCGACTTCGTCTACATGCTCACCTAAAAGACCTGGAAATACAATACCCAAGGAAAAGCTACGAAGTCTCCCAATTACGGCCCCTTGTTTACAAGACTACATAGTCAGTAAAAGGGAAAATCCTCCTGCAGTGACCACCATTGCACTTCCCAATGAATGCATTGAAAATGTTAAGGAAGCACAACGAAAGAACGTACTTTGGATATTCATTAGACTTCTCCATAATCAATGCCAGACAGTCAGTTCGTGGACAGGATTTAATATACTTACAAGACAAGATGTTGTTATCAAAGCTGATACTATTGCCTATTTGCCTTGTATAAACAATCCTGCAACAGAAATGTCGACTGTTCATGAAATCTTAAGACAATGTTTAAAAATAAAGTCACAACTTCAGTTGGAAAAAGTAACTTTGGTGCTAGACCAAGCAATCTTCGCAAGAGCTATGGAAATTGTATGGTGCCACCCACAAACATTCAAAGACGTTTTTATAATGATGGGCGGATTCCATATAATATGCAACCTTCTTCCAATCATTAGTAAACTGTTTGGGGATGCTGGTCTTAGTGACATAGCGGTGGAAATTGGATGTATTTCACAAGGATCCATTCAAAATGTTCTCCAAGGGAAACAGTACAACCGTGGGATTCGTTTACATAAGTGCGTATACGAAGCACTCATGCGAATCATTCATCACAAGTTTGTAGATCACTTAAAAACTGACTTTCCTGAGGTGTTTTCCGATATGGAAAATGTAGATATAATGATACAAAAGTTCTGTGACGACATGTCCAATGAGACTCTCAAAAGCACATTTGAAGATCGTAGAATCAGAAAAGTAATGGAACTCTTTGAAAATTATTTGAACCACCTGAAGAATGAAAATGGACTCTCTCATCGTTTTGGATGACATATATAGACATGGTAGAACTGTTGCTTGGAGTAATAAGGAGTAACAGGGAAGGAAACTGGCTTCTTTTCATGGCATGTATCCAAAAAATGATCCCCTGGTGTTTTGCAATGGACAAAATTAACTATGCACGATATTTGTCGGTGAACTTTGCGGACATGTCTAATCTGTCTGAAACGCATCCGGAAATCAGCAAGTACTTAAATGATGGAGGGTTCTCTGTACAACTAGGTTCTCAAAACCAATTTTCACGAATTCCTGTAGATCAGACACTGGAGGAGACAGTCAACAAAGACACACAAACATCAGGAGGAACAAAAGGATTCAGTTTAAAAAAAGGTGCTGTAGAAAAATGCTACATAAATGCTGAATACCGTGCCTCAGCTTTGAGACTGTTACGAGAAAACTTAAATGCCACTAGTAAGTTTTCCCACTCAGACCTACATGCACCTCGAATACAAAAAGATGAGCTGTGTGTTTCATCTGCAGTTCAACTGCTGGAGAATGAATGGACGAATCCATTTGACACAAACCCTTCAGATATTGTTGGCTTATCAACAGGAAGAGCTGTACATCCAGATGTTCAGTCATCTTTGCTAAACGTGAGAAAGAGAGGCGAGGAAGCGTATGAAACTTTTAAAAAAGATCGCTTAGAAAAAGGGCAAGGGTTTTTTGATCCCATTAAAAAAAACCAGTTAAAAACCTTTGCCACTACAACTATGTAAAAATCTGGTAAAAATAAAGACGTTATAATTAAGTCAGATAGAAAACTGTTTGCTAGTATGATACTCATAGCACAAAACCGACGTTTGGATATGCTTGAAGTGTTCAGTCATCCCCTAGGACCTTTGCCTTGGAGTATTTCCAACCCGGATGGAACAATGAAAAAAACCATGAAATCTGTGCTGGGAAAACATCTAGAAAGCTTAATCTCACCTTCAGATGTTATGAGTATATCTTCATCAGCTGCAATAATTGATGGGATGGCTTTAATTCAAAAACTGCATGGTGAGAATACAACATTTGATGAACTATCTGATACGATACTCAATAAAGTATTGAATACAGGCTACCATAGTGATCGAATTGATGTCGTGTTTGACACATGCAAAGAAAAGTCAATCAAATCGGCTGAACGTCGAAGTAGAGGTTCAGATGCAGGAATTCACTTCAAGAATATTAAAGGTGGCCATAGGATCATAAAATGGAGAAATCTTCTCCAAAGTGGTGACAGTAAAAATAACTTAACCAAGTTTCTTGCTGACAGCTGGCAAGAAGAAAGTAAAAGGAAGAAAATTGGTAACAAGACATTATACGTTACCTACTACAACAAGTGTATTCAAATAAGTGGCAGTGGTTTTCAAGAGGTGGAAAAACTCGCTTGTTCTCATGAAGAAGTAGATACCCGTATGATGATACATATAAAGGACGCTGCTGTGGAATTTCCGAATGTCGTATGTGTATCTGATGATACAGACGTGTTAGTTTTAGCACTTTACATTTCATCCAACATCAATGTGGAGAGTAACCTGTACATTAGACGTGGATCTAGTGGTCGAATTAGATTGATAAACATAAGAAAACTAGCAGATGTGGTTGGCTGCGATATGAAATCAGCTTTGCCTGGGTTACATGCATGGACAGGATGTGATACAGTGAGTGCGTTCTCTGGACAAGGAAAGCTCAAAGCATTGAAACTATTACAAACCGATGGTGAATTTAGCATGCTGTTTTCCCGGCTTGGAAGTGTGTTCACCCTGTCGAATTCTAATCAAGATCTTATCAACAAGTTCACATGTAAGTTGTACTCAAGGAACACCAGAATGGAAAATGTAAACGACCTCAGATATCACATGTTTCAAAGTTGGCAAGGTCAAGTGGACTCAGCTCAACTTCCTCCATGTGAAGATTGCTTGAATCAACATTCTAAACGAGCTAATTATCAGGCAGCTATTTGGAAGCAATGTTTGAACAATTTTCCTGAAATCCCACCACCAGAGAATCATGGTTGGATGCTAGACGAAAATGGCGAGCTAAAAATCAAATGGATGACTGGAGCACCGGCACCTGAAGCAGTGTTAGAACTTCTTAGCTGCTCTTGTGTAAAGTCATGTCAACTTCCATCATGCACTTGTAAGATTAACAACCTAAAGTGTACAAGTGCGTGCAGACTATCGAATTGTGAGAACACTATTGAACAAGAGGAAGAAACTGCAGATTTTAATTTGAACGAATGTTTTGAAAGTGACGATGAAGATGACTTTTAATTTTTAATTAGATGCTAAGACATAAAGTTATGTTTCCATTTTAATGTAATATATCAATTTTAGGATAATTTATTACACTGAATTTTAATTAATGGTTTATTTTGTCGCATTCTTTGGTCGAGACCATACATGTAATATATCAATATAAAGATAATTTAGTGCACTGCACATTTAGTACGTTTTTTTGGCTCGAATGTATAGCTATCTTAAAAACTCATCATAAAATTTGTTTTCACAAAAAAATTTTAAAATTCGTAATATTTCATGTTTTACTAATTAATGGTTGATTTTACCGAAATAGTATATATGACAATAATTGTAGGAAATTTAAAGAGCTTTCATTAAAAAAAAGGATATTGAAATCGGTTGAGTAGTTTCAGAGATATAGTTGGTTGTCTAAAACTCTACATCCGCCATCTTGAATTGGCCGCCATTTGTTTAAGCTACCACTTTGAGATGGCCACCATGATTTTTTGACATCCTAATAGACCTGTCTAACTTTGGTGAAAAGGAAAATCAGTACCTCAAAATTATACCATTTCGTTTAATTTGGCTAGCTGGTCCATGGACTATATAGGGGAAATTCGCTAAAAGTATTTTTACATCGTAAAATGAGCTATAATTAATTCATCTATCAGAATAGTTCAAATGTTAAAGGTACATTTCTGTTTTACCTGGTCTTGCTCGATTGATCTGCGTGTGATGGCTGCCTTGGTAGCCATGTACCAGCACTACCACAATCATAGGGTTACAATTTTCAAACCAGCCGACACGTTCACATATGCGGGACAGATACAGTTCAACGGGGCAGGTAGCGTTACGCCTATATGCAAAATTGAATTAAAATCGTTAGAGCAGTTTTAGGGATAGGATTTACAAGAATATAGTAGTTTTCATTACTAGGAGCGAAAGTGGCTCTTTTTGGTACGAGATCGTAATTTACGGGCGAGGCGCAGCCGAGCTTGGAAATGTGATCGAGTGCCAAGGAGACACTTTTGCACCGTGTGATGAACAACTATTTTCATCATTATGTATAAATAACCATTTAATCGTTAAAAAATTACACTACATGATTTTGAGGTTATCCAAAATAGTTATCGTCATTTACACATCTGGTAGTTGTTTACAAACATGAGTTAAGAAATCGTCCAACCTTTCAAACGTAACATAAACAAATTTTGACATTACAGTACGGCAAAATTTACCATATGTTTTTTCAGTACTCCTATTCGAAGTGATCCAAAAACGATCATTTTGCGTACGATTTAGAGAACTAAAAACGGCTGTTTTCGGGACAGTATGATGAAAAATAATTTAAATTGAGTATTAGATAGACCTAATACTAAGTAGTTAATCCCTGATGTACACATGCATAGCTATGAAAATTCAAATGATTTATGGCAGTACTCAGGAATTCTCAGTGCGGTAACAGCTTACAACTGTGAACAGTCTACATTCAAACTCTTGCCATACAATACTCTAATTTAATTTATCTACGACCATTGCAATAAGCACCAATTATAGTATTACAATAAACATTATAATGATATACATTAAAACACCAAAAACCAAGCAGTACTCTAATGACGACTTTAGAGTACTGGAGTCACTTTAGAGTACTGGTTCTAGACCAATGAGAGCTCGGCATTTGACGGAAGTAGTGTCATAATAACAATTACGCAATTCGCACATCAGCTGATTGTTGCATTACGATTCATGTTTGAGTTTACTTATCCCATCAGCTGATTGTTCCCCAACGATTCATGGTTCAGTATGCTTATTTGCCTAACCTCAAATTTTAGTTGACCTATTCCATCATTAGTAAGTCATGAGTTTTGTTTAACTTCGGGGAAAATTTTGTCGTCTATTGTTGGTCGTAGATAAAATAGTGTATGCAACGATTGTATTATGCCTTTAAGCCACTCGTGAGATATTTAGAACACTCGCTTCGCTCGTGTTCTAACTTACATCTCACTCATGGCTTAAAGGCATGCATTATACAATCGTTGCATAAACTACTATTATCTACGACCATTGCAATAAGCACCAATTATGGTATTACAATAAACATTATAATGATATACATTAAAACACCAAAAACCAAGCAGTACTCTAATGACGACTTTAGAGTACTGGAGTCACTTTAGAGTACTGGTTCTAGACCAATGAGAGCTCGGCATTTGACGGAAGTAGTGTCATAATAACAATTACGCAATTCGCACATCAGCTGATTGTTGCATTACGATTCATGTTTGAGTTTACTTATCCCATCAGCTGATTGTTCCACAACGATTCATGGCTCAGTCTGCTTATTTGCCTAACCTCAAATTTTAGTTGACCTATTCCATCATTAGTAAGTCATGAGTTTTGTTCAACTTCGGGGGAAATTTTGTCGTATATTGTAGGTCGTAGATAAAATAGTGTATGCAACGATTGTATTATGCCTTTAAGCCACTCGTGAGATATTTAGAACACGAGCGAAGCGAGTGTTCTAACTTACATCTCACTCGTGGCTTAAAGGCATGCATTATACAATCGTTGCATAAACTACTATGAGAAATGCCTAAATCCTAAATTTATTGATCGATCTCTTAAGTGTTCTTGGTTTCTAATCTTTCAGATTCACGATGTTCATGACACAGACTAAACCCGCTGGAGCATTTCAACAACAGTGTTTTTTTGTTCTCGACATCAAGTTTTAAAAACAGTAGAATAGGGAAAGACCGATCAAAAGCCATCAATGAATTAAGGCCTGATTCAAATGGTATTTCCTGGTTCTTTGCCTGTAAGAACACTGTACCTACACTGTATGAAGAGTAGGTAAGAAAACTTAACCATTAACGAGGGAGCCAATAAGAGATGTTATAAGATGGACACTCCCGAAATGCTGTGAAATGTTTCGCGAGAGGTCGAATTTAAATTTTTTGCCAGCAGAGCCGTAATTAACGGCCACGTAGAGGTCTATGTGATTTTACCATCAATAACCATTCGAGTTTTTCCTTATAAAAAAATTACCGTAATTTTGTCGATCAAAAATTTGGTAAATGTGTAATTTTTTGCCTACCACTTGGTATAAATTAATTTAGATAATACAATATTAAGCAAAATACGGTATGTGCAAGAATTACTAAATAAATTTTTCCTCTTTTGTCAATCAATTGATTTTTATTTTTCAACGGTTTGAAGGATGGTAGGTAAAGTTAAGTTAACCTTATTCACTGTTCAAATTCAATGTTCAAATGTAATGTCATAAAATTTTAATGTCATTTAAATTTAATGACAAAGTCGGTGGGGTTAAGCTAGTATTGTACATAATGTGGCACTTACCTTGTGTAGAGCCAAAATTTGACATATTGTGAAGGGCACGTGCCTTCGTGTGCCACAGGACATAGCTCAGACGCCGCAGAATCTACCATCTTGTCTGTCAGGTTCACCACAGGGTTCACCACAGGAGTTACTAAACCATCCACTACCGGCCCAGTGACATGGTCTGCCAATCATAATTCATTTACAGATCATAATACACTGGCTCATATTAACGTAATTAATAGAGATCGTCCAGTGGTTGAACATTACATGGTCCTTTGTTTGAAATTCATCAAACAAACTTAAAACTGTGAAACTTGCTTTTTACTAATCAGTGATGGCAAATGTCCGCAACAATCCAAATCCAAATATTACATGGTCGACCAAACGAACAACAAACAAAAATACTAAATTTAAAGCTAGTTTACTAATTATAACTGATAAAAAAACAAGCAATGTTGTAAAATAAAACATAATTTCTATAAAGGAATCTGTTTATCTTAATTGCCTGTAGATTTTGATTTGATTATTTTATCATTTTAGCGTGTAGTGCTCCTCTGAAGATGCCGCTAAGAGCGGCGAAATGTACTTAGGAGTAAACAGAATAGTCAAATCAAGATGTACAGGCGATTTAGGTAAACAATTATTTTAGGTAACGTCTTGCAACTGGGTTACCAATGAACTTTTACACAGTACTCATTTCCTACATAAGCACTTGTATTGTAGGTATAAAATAGGAGAGAAATTCAACAACCTCGGGTATATTTAAAACATAAAAAAATATAATAAGTTCTCCAACGCCTCTCAATCTTTGGCCAAATTTTCTTTCCTTACCTCAGAGGCATATAAATAGCACAAGTTAGGCTCTTTTAATGCCATGGTATATACACTATATAGATACTTGAGATCGCCGATTGTAAATTTCAATAAAATAAACAATGAACCAAAAACCTAACTTTTAAACTTTTAATTCATTTCACTAATTATTATTACTGTATATATATTTAGGGGCCAACCATAAATTACGTAACGCAAAAATCGGCCTTTTCAAACCCCCCTCCCCCCTTGTAACGGGTTTGTAACGCTAGCACTAACCCCCCCTCAAAAATTATGTAACTGTGCTATCACCCCCCCCCCCCTAAAAATGTCAAAAACTTTGAACTTTTAAGATAATTTAATATATTTAAATAAATTAAGGAATTAATCATAGTTACATAACGCTATGTTGAACCCCCCCCCTCCTACCCTTGTAACGGTGCATAACGCTGCCGAACACCCCCCCTCCCCCCTAGAGGCGTTACGTAATTTATGGATGATCCCTTACCGTAAATATACTCTGCACTTCTGATTAAAACAAGTAAATAGCTCATTGAAACAATCAACACCACGTTAAATGTTTGTTTATTATTGGTTATTTTTGATAACTTGTGTACTTAGTTTTTAATGCAAAATATATGTTATGCTTAAAAATATGTAGCTTTTTTCTGTGTTGTATGGTGTAAAGTATCGTAATTAACTCGCCCGCTAAGTTTTACACCATAAAAATGCCATGAAACAGTTCTTACCGGATAAGCATCGCAACATACCGTTGCATCTGAATTTCAAAGTATAAGTTCCCCTCTCCAGCCTTTCCTTTACTTCTTAAGATAGCCTTTGTTGACTGTTGTGGATCATTAGTGTGTTTTATTTTGACTAGACAACGTGGTCAGATGTCACATTGGGGCTGCCATATTGGATGCATCCAAACGGTAATTTTAAAGTGTAAAATTAAATTGTCACGATGTATACAATACTGTGAGTAGTTTTCAAAAATATTCAATTCTTAACATACCCTACTAGGAATCTTCATAATTTTATTTTCAACATACTTATGAGTGCCACTTTGATGTTGGTGTTTGTGAATAAGAATTATCATTTTCCGTACCTTTAATTGCAAATAAAAAAACCCGAAGTAAATAAAGAAAATTGGAACAAGTACCTGTTAAACCTTTAAGTAGAGGTGTAGAACAAATACCAAGTAAATGTGCATACAATAAAATAACTAGAAGACACATATTTTCTTATAAACCTTCAAACTTAATTATTGTGGTGGGTGAAATTACGTCTGAATCCAATGAAACACTCTTCCATATCTCAATATGGACGAACAGTCTAACAACGAATATACAAACGTAACATACTATTCAAACGAAGATAAGGACCCTTTGGAGCATGGTTTAGTGATAGTGGGATTGCTACAAGCTCATGGCGCGATAACGGTGGTTAGAAGTCGTGAGGCACGTTTTCCACTTAAAATTGCACACTACAACTCTCACAATTGCACTTTAAATTGCACACTATAGCTCTCAAAATCGCACTTAAAATTGCACCAATATTGCATCTATCTTTCACTCAGATTCTAAAATTAGTTCAGTCAAATTGTAAAATAAAAAGGGCGAAAGTTGCAAACGGTTCGGGACGTCTGGATTTATTTATATTAGTACCTAAAAGAAGAGTGAAACAAGTTTGCAGAAACGGGAACCGTGTGCGTCCGGAGCTGCAGTGAGAAAATTAAAAAAAATTATGCACTTTTTGATTTTTGCCTAATATTTTTATTTCTAGCCATTGTAGGGCAAAATGTGAAATTAGCAAGATAAAGAGGATCAAATTTTCTACAACTTTGGTACGTTTGGTTTTTTATAGGTCTTAGAGGTCTGGAGCCAAAGGATTTAGTGTCCACAAAACACAAAAAAAACATGTTTTACACATAAAGCCTAATATTTTCTCAATGCATGTTTCTTCTGTAATGCGGTTAGTCTCGTTTTGTATATCATCAACAGTACTTCAAGATGCTAAATTTTTATCAGAATCGACAGAGCCATTTTAGAGAAATTTGGATTTTTCTTAAAATTTCCCCAGTATATCAAAGGGTGTCCAATATACTTATAACTCGACTCTGCCACTACTGGCATCTCATGAATTATTAGATTTAGAGAAAAATTAATTTAAAAAGAGGACTTGAAGTTCATTTTTACGGCAACCCAAAATTGAATTTCATTTTTTTGTAAATGACCGTCATCTTCAATATATATTTAAGGTAAATATTTTATTATTCTTTATTTTGAATAGTTAGAGTTCATTGATCATGATTTTGCAGAAAAAATATACTACATTACAAATACATATAATTTTAAAAATTTATGAAGAAAGTATGTTCAGTGGGGGGGGGGGTGTGTTTTGGTCTAAAATGCCTGAAAAATCAGCATAACGTATGGTATGTGGTTTTAATGAAATTGACCCGAGATGCAGGTCTGCTGCAACAGGGGTGATTCACCAATTAATTATAAAACCAACCATATGATTGAATTTCATTTGTTCATGAGATTAGTGTTTTGAATTCATTGATTATATGTTTGCTGACATTTACACACTATAACAGGATTACATTTAGTAAAAATTAAAAGACTAAGAATCATATAAAATACAAAAAGTGTGTATTACTAATGAAAACCAATGTTATCGCTTTGTTAATTTTCTTAATTTTTACAGCTCATAAATAATTAAATTTAAAATATTATTTACAAAACATATTAAAAAACATACTTTCACTTACATATGTTTAATGCTCACATATCGAAAATAAATCCTATGGAAATTCGCTGATTACGCAGGCATGCTGCGACGGGGGTATTACAGCAAATTTTTAAATCCTAGGAAATTAAGACTGAAGGATATTTGAGCCTGTCAGCAGGAACCGTGGTAGGAATAAATCTCAGGTTAGTCGGCTTCGCTCTTGAATTTTAAGTCGAGTCGGCTTAAAACAACACAAAAACGTAAGTGTAAAATTAATATATAATTGTTGAATTTATATCATGGAGATAGTTCACCATTAATTGGGTATTAGATGATATAATGGAGTACATGCAACATCAAAGAGTACATCTAAACCAAATTAGTCTAGGCCCATTTGAACCAAAATCCCTCTCTAAAACGATGCAAGAAGCAAATCATGTATCAGCTCGGGAAACAACGTTTTTAGGGTATATCGACCCCCCTGAGTACGAATCTCCCTGTTGCCAAGCCGGATTTTGGACCGGAAGTGTGTAATCCAAGATGGCGGCCAAAACTCTATTTTTCTATATCTCCCTTGTTCATTGGCTTAAAACCACGATAAAAACGTCTAATTAGGGGTTTTTTAGGATGCCTAACACATTGCAATACTCAAAATTTAATTTTACTAAAGTTTCAATGCATAGGTTTCAAGATGGCCGCCAAGGCCCACATTTAAGAAATTTATTTTTTTTAAATACAGGATGCATTTTATGTTGCACTTGGGGGAACCACGTTTTTAGGGTATATCGACCCCCCTGAGTACGAATATATCTGTGGCCAAGCCGGAATAGGAACCGGAAGTGCGGTATCCAAGATGGCGGCCAATATATGATGCCCTATATCTCCCTTGTTTATTGGCTCAAATTAACGATACAAACGTCAAATTAGAGGTTTTTGGGGTTGCCTAGCACATTGCAGTGCTCAAAATGTGGTTTTAGTTTCGGGACATACTTCCAAGATGGCCGCCATTAGGTCTACTCCTGCGTTCTACCCGCGATCTGCAAATCTTCACAATCGCTTTTTCCGCCCTTGCACTTCTATTCATCAATTACTTTCAAGTTACATCTTCGGCCGGGGACACACACGGCGGTTTTGTCCGCCACGGATTTTCTGCCGTCGCCGCCCAAGGATAGTTGTGGACACACTTGACGGTAAAATCTCTAAACGACGGACGACAGCGTCCTCCGGACAGCGTCATTGCTGTGCGGATGAACAGCGTTGTTTATTTTGTTTACATGTGGTGTTGGCTTAAAAGTGTATTCGTTTAGAAATGAACAGAGAGTGCACTTATTGTTGTTGAAAAGGTTTGTTTTAAAATGAACAGAGTGCAGTTACTTGCGTTATTGTTATATCGTCATCGAGCGAAAAAACAGGCTAATAAGGCGGGAAAAGAGGCTAATAAGGAGAAAAAACAGGCTAATTTGGGTTCATCCTATTAATGAAAGGAGAGAGGATGTTGGAGCGTTCTACACTTTATTTCCAGACTTATGAAATGATGAGGACAAAATTTTTAATTTCAGTATGTTGATTTAGTCATTTGACGAATTAAACGAACGGATTGAGGACAAAATCTAGTGTCTTATCCCACAGAACGGGCCTTTCTTGAACTAAATGAATCAACAATTTATTGTCTATCTCAAATTCTTGAGCTTCAGCCATGCCTCTTTAATGTTGAGACTATAATCTCGAAAGCTGTTTGAAACAAACACCAGCCCAGGCAAAAACGTTGTGCAATGTCAAGCGGATCCAAGCGGACAGCGGCAGATAAACCGATGCGTGTGTAGGGCCTATACGCGTGCATTTAGTTACATATTCCACGGTTTCGGCGGAGGTGGAAAAAAATACGTCGGTGTAGTGGCAGCGGACGGCTGCACAGCTACCGTCAGCCGTAAAAAAACCGATCGCTTATTTTCCCGTCCAAAGTGTACGTTTCTGTATTCCTTCACGCCACTGTTGGTCGACAGCAGAAAATCCGTGGCGGACAAAACCGCCGTGTGTGTCCCCGGCCGAACTTGAAAGTAATGGTGAATAGAAGAGCAAGGGCGGAAAAAGCGATTATGAAGATTTGCAGATCGCGGGTAGACGGCAGGAGTAGATAAGTCATAAGTCATTTATTTAGCCAGTTTAATAATAAATTGCATTAGCCAAGTCAAATCAAACAATATTTCTTACATGAAGCAAGAATAACTAAAAAATATTTGTTACCATGTTAAAAGCATGTGTAACAATTAAAAACCATCAATGAATATTTACAGGTCAAGGCAACATTCAAAGACTACAGTAATCACGGACGCTGTAAAGGGCCCTTTCCAGCAAGAAGGATTTTAATGGCGGCCATCTTGGAAGTATGTCCCGAAACTAAAACCACATTTTGAGCACTGCAATGTGCTAGGCATCCGGAAGAACCGCTAATATGACGTTTTGATCGGCATTTTAGGGCAATAAACCAGGGAGATATAGGGCTTCATATATTGGCCGCCATCTTGGATACCGCACTTCCGGTTCCTATTCCGGCTTGGCCACAGATATATTCGTACTCAGGGGGGTCGATATACCCTAAAAACGTGGTTCCCCCAAGTGCAACATAAAATGTATCCTATATTTAAAAAAAATTTCTTAAATGAGGGCCTTGGCGGCCATCTTGAAACATATGCATTGAAACTTTAGTAAAATTAAATTTTGAATTTTGCAATGTGTTAGGCATCCTAAAAAACCCCTAATTAGACGTTTTGATCATGGTTTTAAGCCAATGAACAAGGGAGATATAGGAAAATAGAGTTTTGGCCGCCATCTTGGATTACACACTTCCGGTCCAAAATCCGGCTTGGCAACAGGCAGATTCGTACTCAGGGGGGTCGATATACCCTAAAAACGTTGTTTCCCGAGCTGATACATGATTTGCTTCTTGCATGATTTTTAAATTTAAATGTGCCTAGACTAAATAGGCTACTTCCGAAAGGGGTGGAGATTACTTTAAACATCATTACATTTTAAGGTATTATGGATAGGAAGCGTTGAGGAAGAACGTTTTTGAAACAATCAAAATTTCAATAATTTTACATCGCAACAAACATTTTTTGAATCTCAAACAAGGCAAACGTTTTCACCAAACATCTGATTTGTTCGTTTAACCAGATATCATGAAACATATTCTGTAATAATTACTATATCTTACCGATATGAATGTAAAATGTCACTTTAGATGTTATAAGCTCATTTTACCTGTCTGTCCGAGACATAGTGGGTGGATGGATGGATGGATGGATGGAAGGATGGATGGATGGATGAATGGGTGGGTGGATGAATGGATGGATGGATGGATAAATAAATAAAAATATCATTTTAACAATGTAATATTTGCAATTCATTCATATCCTGAGGTATAGGTTATTGTTTTCAGAAGAAACACCTTTCTTTGATAGATTACATTTATCATTAGCTCTCTTAGTTTACTTGATTCAATACATAAACAATATCAGATTGGTCTGTCATCGACTGCCTGGTTAATTGGTAATCAAGCTCGACCCCTAGGTGGTCTTAGTTATGTAATTAGGATTACTAATTGACATTTGATATAATATTTAAGATCTAAATTGAAAATAAACGTATTTCGTTATACTGCTTCAAAAACAGATGTTTTAAATGCATGTTTTCCGGACCTAAATACACTCTTTTTATTCCTAGGAATTAAAAGCTGATGTACTCGATACCAGCTGACTCTTTATAGTCCTAGGACTATAAAAGTCAAAAAGTGCCGAGTACGTCGTAATAATCGAACAATACTCATTTGATTACAAATAATCGACACATTCATCGTTATTATCGAAACATTCATTGTTGTCAGTTTAATCAATTTGTGAAACTCGCTCATTTCACCAATCGATTATTACATGCGTTCGATACGTCGATAGTTGTTCATTGTTGTCAGTCTACCCTAACACAAATGAAACAGACAATCAGCTGATTGCTTCAAATAGCAAGGACAAGACGGTGGCATCTTTTGAAGGCATCTTTAAAGGTAAACAAGCTGTAACATTTTGGTTTTCTTAAGTAGTTTACGTATTGTATTGAGCAATATAACGAAAAATATAGTTCATCACACGGACCTAAAGCTGCTTTTCGTTACTCGGTCATTTTTCAACCTCGGCTTACAGTCTCGGTTGTAAAACTTGACCTTGTACGAAAAGCGTCACTTTAGGTCCTTGTAATGAAATATACTATTATTTAATAGATTGTTTAGGTATCTAGTTTTAGTATCTAGATTTGCTTGAGATTGTTTTAATATTTTCGAAGCTTGTATGTTATATCATATTTCTTTTGATCATGTTTAACTATTAGGAATAGCAAACCTACTTTGTTATTATAAAAAAAGTTTAAGCATATATATATATATATATATATATATATATATTATTTTACAAATTTTAATAGCATATTGCATATTGTATATTTCTGCATGATGAGTCGATATTTCTATTACATTTTCCTTTAGGCTGGCCGTTAAAAATATTTACATTATTGGCAAAAGCAACCCTTCATTTACATTTTGTAAACAACACAAAAAACAGTTTAAACAAGACTGTCACTTCTACGAGTTCTTTTCTTTTTTTTCTTTTTTTTTTTAAAGAGGGTGGCGGCCTCTTTTTACCTTGCATTTGCCCCCCCCACATGGGCCTCAGGCCTGTGCGTGGAAGTTATCAAGCAAACCCAAGGAGTGAGCCGGTACAGTACAAGGATGAACAGTACTGCTAAAAGTGAACAGTTCATCAAAGTGAATCGTCAAATAACCAATAGTTTCACACAAATGGTTGTATTTTAAATTTAAATAAATATTTTATTATTTAATCAAATAAAACGAAGAAATATTTTTTTAATTTAATGCTTAAAGATTCGGAGTGGGGATATTTTTTGGAATTTGTAAAGACTCCTTTCAACGATTATTAAAACTGATTTGTTAGCAGATAAGACGTAACAAAATAATCGTATACAAGTGGCTGCTGGTAAACTTGGTTAACTTGGCTACTGTCTTGTCTTAACTTTCCGGTGCTACACGATTCATGTCTTCTTGTAAACTCGTGCTTTGGCATCGAGCTTTTGATATAAACATTGTATTTAAAGACTGATAATAAACGTACAAAAATAATGGTTAGTAAAGTAACAAAGTAGTAAATTTTAAAATTAAGTATTTCCTAATCCCCAAATAAGACAGGTTATCTCGAGTGTAAATAATCTATGGAATGTACATTAATAGTTGAACTGAAAACGTCTGACGTTTACTAGTATCCTACATTAAACTAAATAATCCAATTTATAAAGGCAGGAGGAGAAAGGTAGGGATTGCGTTTTTAAGACAGTTATTTTATAAAACGACATTACTTCGGATGAAACGTGCGCTACTCGAACTAAATATTTCTTCAACATAAAATGTACTTTGAGCGTCGTAACATTCCTTTGATTCGACATCTAAACCATAAAATATGGTCAAGACGAGTAACGTGGTTGGGCTTATAAATTATTCCTCAGGGTTTTTAAAATACAAAATTAAATTGGAGGAATAACGAAAACCCCAATCCCAATTTAAGTTAGTACACTCGGACACGGAACTGTGGCAGCGGATGTCGCAGGATCGAGTTGTCACAAACGTTTAACAGTACTGTTCATCCTTTATTGTACCGGCTCACTCCTTGCTTTGCTTGATAACTTCCACGGACAGGCCTGAAGCCCATGTGAGGAATGCAATGTAAAAGAGTCCGCCACCTTCTATTTAAAAAAAAGAAAAAGAAAAGAAAACAGGGTACAAAAGGGATTTATGAACAAGGTTAATAAAATATATAAAATCATTCAATATTTAAAAATGTAAATTAAATATAACGGCCAGAGCTCATATTACTCAAGAAAAATATTTTTTGTACGATATCGTTTGTTCATTCTTACAATATTCCCGTAAATCACCTTTCTTTGTTTTAATCTTATGAAATTGTAAAATATCTTGAAATACTTTATGTTTCAAACTATTTTTGCTTCATTTATTACAATAAAAAAATTCTGAGTCTTCCTTATTTCTTAACATATCTTGATTTAATTTGGTATATGGCTGCTTCTAGCTCAGGTCTACTAAATATTGAATTAAAACCACCCATTTTTGTCATACCTGTTGCAGCAAACCTGCATAATCATTCCCTATATTGTTCTTATGGAACTTAGAAAAATATGTCAAATCTCGCTATGTTGGATTGAACTATGATCTTTTGCATTTGAAATTCGCTGAATATGCAGGTCTGCTGCAATGGGGTTTTTCAATATTACAGTTATTAACTCTTATTATTTCTTTCAAATTTCGATTTTGTTTGTTTGTAAGTTTTGGTGATTTACTTTTAAATGCTGTTTCTTTTAAATATTTATAATTTTATTTTATCAAATGTTTTTATACTAATATTCAAACTGCATCGATTATTGTATTTTTGAAAAGCGTTTGAAGACCATCATTCCATCTGAAATCTCTATTTATTTTTAATTAGCTGCAGCTAGTACTAACCCGTCCCTGTTCTTCGGGCGTTATATAAGTTACTGATTGCAACAAACCAAGGTATGTGAAATCCCTGTAAATTATATCGTGATTGGAGTTTAAAGACCACACGACTCACATGACATAGCCCGAGGGAATTTATTTTAAGAACGGGATTTTTACTAAGTGTTACTAGTGGGTGTTGACTAACTACCTTCCCAATATCATCTCAATCGGTTGAGTAGGTTAATGGAGCCCCAAACAAATAAACTCACAAACTTTCATACTTACAGAATTAATAATATAGCAGGGTTGAACTTTAAATTTTAAAATTTTTATCAACAAATGATTTTTTGTTGTAAATGTTGTAATCAAACTAAGTTCACGGTCATTTAAAAGTATTTAGAGTATAATAATACTTATATGTGAAAAATATAATTTTAACTATTCATCCCAGTGAAAGTAGGATGAAAATATTTAAATTACTCTTAACTTGGTTTATTAAATACGAGGAGATTCACAGTGTATTAGCCGGCCTTGTTTGCACGTGCTCTCACAGGAATACACCGTTGTGCTAAGTGAGTTCCGCTGTTCATTCCAGCTAAAGGTTTAAGCTTGTTATTATATTTCATCATTTCAGAGGACTACGCTTTTACACAAGAGTATGCAAAATTAAGGCCATTTACATGAAATTTTAAATAAAAAAGGTATGATTTTGGAGTTTTTTGTACGTGTTGTTAACGATATATTTTAAAGGTTTTAACATGCTTAGTTTACATCATTAAAACCCATGCCAAAGAAATGCCGGCAAAGTAAATGAAACGTCCAGCATAAAAAACTACTGAAACAGATAAAACACGAACATAAAAAATAAAAAGTGAAAATAAATTAAAATTAAGGCTGTTTTACTTAATATAGGCGCAGTAGTATGTTAAGAACCCTTGGACTGATGAGTTAAAATATAGTCAAAACGAATTGTTTTTCGCTATGTGATAATGCCACGACTAAAGTACGTGGAGCTTGGAGTAATGTTTGGACCAGTTTCATTCATGTTTAAAGTCTGGTGTTGGACAAAAGCCTGTTAAGGGTTTAGGCGATATACTTCCACCTCCAAATAAGCCTTCTGTGATGTACCTCTAATCACATGTTTGAAAAATTATCTTAAATCTGTTTATGTTTTTATTCTGCATGATTTGGACAGTTAAATAAGAAAATAGCATACGATGAACATGTTGAAGCTTGCCTGTTTACAAAATAAAACATTTTGAACTGGAATTTTTGGTTTGGAAGGAGAACAAATGACATCATTAAATTAATTTGCATTAATATAATGCGTTACTGTATGCTTTTCTTCCCCGAACCCAAAATCCGTTCCAAAAGTGCCTTAGTTTGTAGCAACAAGCTTCAGTACGTTCCTCAAGAGCTATATTAACTTGAATGGGACAGTTAATAAGAGTAAATATAAAAAGAATTGCAGGATCTACCCTAAAACCGGGGGAAAAACAAATTATACTGAGCAAATGTTGAAAACAAAACAGAAAC
Organism: Flexamia atlantica; assembly: GCA_035578135.1. Taxonomy (NCBI): domain Eukaryota; kingdom Metazoa; phylum Arthropoda; class Insecta; order Hemiptera; family Cicadellidae; genus Flexamia; species Flexamia atlantica. The sequence continues at coordinate 14,273,861 of JAQJVK010000018.1, forward strand.
TGATTAAAACATACAAAACAAAAAATTCAAAATTATTTCAATAAAATTGAAACCGGAAATTAAAATAAAATGAAGTACATACAGGAACATAAATGTTATCGTCACTCTGTTACGCAACCGTCGGCGTCGCTGCTATGTTGTGAGGAAATAAAAACCGTGGGTAATTAATTATTAGTCTTGAAACGAGTTAAATAATTCAGGTGTCGTTGGAAAGAGATCGGCGTGAAGTTTTGAACGAAACAAATTAATGAAGAGCCACAGACTAAAGGAAGACTAAAGGAAGAGCCACAGATGCCCATAAAGTTTCATATTTTGTGTATAAGATTTTACATCGGAATAGGTATTTCAAGTAAAGTAGGTAATTAGAGTTGATTCAGTTTTACCAGCAAAGCCATTTATCAGTACATTAACCTTGTCCGTATACTCAAACCATAGAATACGTATACTTTGCAGAGCAGGCACGTTTAGTAGTATTATAAAAAACCCTACGAATTAACATTTTATTAATGCTATTTACAGTTTGCAAAAAGCAACAAATTAGCTACAGCTTAAAATTTTAATTGTGTACTTTTTTACAAAACTTGTTTATTGATTATTTTATTCCTTTTATTTGAATTAGATAAATAAACTTATTTGGTCATATAACGATTCAGGCTTTTGAATTATCTCCATTGTTTCTTACATTTACCTCATCAGCGAGTTTAAACGTGACAGGCAACGAAAGCTATTTTTTATATCCACAATAAAATTAGCAGCAATTTATCTAATAATATACCAGGAGTTTCAAAGTAATAATACATTTTTCAAATTTTATTTTTAAACAAATTCACAGTATTGGATAAAAGACAGATAAATCATTATTTGTTGATGGAGAAATAATTTAAACAAGGATCTTTTTTAGTTGCAAATAGTCCTTAAATACAAACCTAAAGCTTAGATTTGTTTAATATTTTCATCTTTATAAAGGTAAGGATTAAAATTTAAATGAAATAAAACTAACAATAATTGCTTTTCAATCTGATATATTTTATTAGCCAATGAAATCACGATCATATTCGTTTAGGGAAGCTGGTGGAGTTGAATTAAGGATAAGCAGTTTAATATCTGATCAAGAATGTCTGTAAACCAATCAAGATAGGTAATATAACATTTCTGGTTGAGTTTTTTTGGTTTACTTTAAACTCATTTTCCATTGTAAACTTTTTGGGGACACATTTGTGGAAACTCTTAAAAACATTCCTTATAATGAACCTCGTCCGTAGTCAGCCAATTATGTTAATTTTATGAACACATGTTTACTGAACTTTATGACATCGCGTTTGACATTGTTATAAACTAATTTCTATGAAATCCAACAGTCTGTAATTACGAATTATTTTTCGTGTCAATACTCTAAACGGTGATTTATTTTAACTCTCACCCCTGAATGCACAAAGGAAATAGTTGTCTTATTTATTTGTGATTAATAGAAGAATTGTGATTTTTCAGGAAAAGGAATGATGGAATCAGAAATGTTTCAATTAAAATTTGGAGATTAAGCAATCGATATGCTACATGCATAATGAACCATTCAATGATGGGCTTGCTTTCAATGCAAATTATGTTTGTATTACGATACAATAACAATCCCGAACCAAAGCCAACTGAACATTGCCCCATTGGATGTAAACAAAAACACTTCCCAACGTCTGTTGTGTGTGTCTTTCGTATTTTTATAAGGGCTTGTGATAAACTCAAAAACAGTTTCATCCAGATTAGCCAAAAGTGTGTTTTCTGCAAACATTTTTTCGGTACATCTCCTCAAAATTAGGATTTATCATTGTTTTAAGGTCGATATGAAAAACGACGTTTTCAACGTTGTTTATATTGGCAACTTAGTTATTTTACTCTGTACTAGCTGGTGATCCCGGACTTACCCGGGAAATAAAAAGTGCTACAATATGTTATTAACATTTATAGTGATTTCCAACCATGTCTATGTGTTTAATTGTAAACAGTGTGAATTGAGTTTGGTCCACTCTTGACGGATAGTGAAGTAGAGTTGGATTCCATTGACTAGCAAAATGGCTATTTAAAGAATCAGGAGCCAAAGTGATGTCAATTTGATCTATAATTTGTCCAGATTCATTTTTTACAACCTGCCAGGCCACTTTTAATTGCCAGGTAATTTTTAATTTGTAAGAGGAATTGATTATGGCATTGTCATTTGCAGTAATTTTGGCTTGCCTTATTACCTTTGATATTATCTTTCACACATATTTTCTTAAAAGCAGCAAAAGAAGATTGAAAAGTTGTATTTGAATATAATAATTTAAACTATATCACCAATACAGTAAAATGTCTCCAATAATGTTATTCTGGGGTAAACCAACATTTATTCTTAATCTTTGATTTATGCCTAATTTCATTTGTGTAAATCTCACATCAATGACACACATACGTCCCAATTTATTTTACCATGTTTGGAGATCGTGGATAATGTACCAAGAACTGAAGACCACGAATTCTGGGGAATTTCCTGTTCCAACAGGAATGCGTACCGAATATGTCTGGGATTATTTGAAACTCATTGCTGTCAGGGATATTTGACCAGGGTAACATACAATTGGTTGTGTGACAATTTTTTTAAACACAATATGATTTAACTCCACATTGTTCCACTCAACATGCACTCTTTCATAATTTATTGAATTAAAATTCAATTATTTTACCATAAAATAGGGTAGGTCCTCCAATAATAACAAAGAATGCCGAAATTGCAACATTTATTGTGTACTCAATTTTAACCCAATTACAAAATGCAAAATGTAAATAATTTTCTATACAAAAAATCAAATATTTTGGATTTATGCACGCTAAAAAGCCGCTGCAAAAAGTACTATAAAACATTGTCCTAAATACTCTATGGTATTCTTGCAGTCATTTAATCTACCCAGTGATAAAATCATAAACCAGAATTTGACTATTAGTCACCGCATAGAAAGGGAGGCTGGGCGATGCTTGATTTATGACGGATATTCATCATGCGAGAAGAGCGATTGTCCGTTAACCCGCCCCGTCTAAATCAAACTTTGCAATTTTTAAATATACCGAGTGGTTATATTATCGGTATATCGGTATAAGAAAACTTAAGGTTACAAGCTTTCATTATAATAGCCTATTCTTTAAGAGATGGTGGGGTAAGACCACAATCCATGATGAGAGGATTGCGGCTAACCAATATCACATTTTTAAAATTTTAAGTACATTCTAAAAAGGAATTTAAGAGATGTTTTGGCAATTATTTATATTTTAAAATACCACTCAGTGAGAAATCCTTTGTGAGGAATAATTATCGATGAGTAAAACTTACGTGTAAATTTGTATGAATGAAATGTATGTATATTTTAATGATTTTAATATTTAATATATCTTTATTAAGACGTAAAGCCTACAAATTAATGCTATTCCATTGGACTTGTTTAGAAAGTTTACTTCGGAAGTTTCATTACAAAACTAACTAACGCAAAAGCGAGGTTGATAACAGAAGATAGCATAAAGTTTGTATTTGAGTTAAATTTCTCATAATTAGGAAGTTTCTAATTAAATTCTAACTACAAATAAAAGTCGCATTATTACTTTTTATTGAAATTTGGTACGACAATATCTTAACTGTAACCCAAAAAATCTATGATAATTCTTTCTGATAATAAACAAAAATAACTCATCAGGTTTTCAACCTCTCAAAATCTTCTGTCATATTATTACTACTTTAGTAACTTTTTATATAATTACGTAATGTAAAATGTCTTAGGCAGCATATAATTTGCTATGAAGGAATTATATTGCTACTGAAAAGAAAAAAAAATACTATTTTTATGCTTCTTTATTTTCTCAGATCGTGTTAATTTGCTGCAAAACTTTTGTTTAATGCCAACGCCAACGAAACTTTCACTCAAGTGATACACGAAATAGTTTTAAGAGAACTCGGTTAGAACGCCTGAAACCTTTGTATACACGCCAGAAATTTAATCCACGATATTTTGAACCGAAGAAGCACGGCTAGCAATGAAGCCGACAGTACACTATTGGTATTATTGCTGAAGGATAACCATAAACAACGCCAGGAGTAAATAAACATATCCTACACACATCAGTCGAGATTGGTGTGTTTCAATGTGTATTCAGTCTGCTGGCCAAATTGTATACTACACACAAGTTGTTTGAACAATTCTCATTCATAATAACATCTCTTTCTCTTTGTAATGAAAAAAATACGTCTGAATGATTTTCCTTAACTTTGTTTGGTTAAGTTACTGTGGAAAGTCGTCTTAAATTACCGCTGGTTTTTTGTAATATAAAAGTAGTGGCAAATGGTTGTTTTGGGAGCAGGTGGGTGGCTCGCAATTAGGTGGCTTGATGACGACCACCCACTTATACATCATGTACAACATATTATTTTACTATGTCCGTCCGAAAAACTTTTTTTTGGAAGTAAATATTCATCACAGATAAGGAGATTCCAGTAATTATTGTACTTTGCGCACTCTCGATTTCCTTCCAAAAAAAACACAAAACTGACAAGAACAGTATGCAATTAATAGCCTGGTTGTTTATGCATAAATTATGTTTGCCATTCTGAAATTTATCATTTGATTAATGCTTGAAGTTCCTGAATATCTAAAAAATGTGATTATTTTTAACCTTCAAAAATACTATTGGGCTTTCGCTCATCTACTACTGCGTACAAATAGTAAAATAATAATGCTAACAGTTCTTTAGAAAATAAAAGAACAGGGTACTTAGTTTCAATTCTAATCTATAAAATGCATGATAATAATGATGTATTTCATCATACATCCATCATATGTAATCAAACCCTCTCTAGGCAACAACAGTCCTCTTCAACGATATAAATTATCTCGTATTTGTTAAAAACACAATTGTTTTATATACGTGAATATTTTCATATTTTTTAATTAATTAATGTGTCTATTAAATAAAGCGAGTAAAAGACCAAAATGGCTGATTTATTTTAATTAATTGTGATTTATATTATAACAGGTGTAACTCTTATACTAGATGTTTTTATGACTAACTATATAGTCGTAGTACCCGTTCTTTGCACGGTTAGATAAATAATTGGAAATTAACAATATTTCCTATGGAAACCAAATAAAAAATACCAAAATCTCAAACATTGATATAAAATTATAAAACCTTTGAAACCCGGGGAAATCAAGTACGTGAATTGGCCTATTTGTTTCATCGTTTCAATTTTTGTGCAAAATTTCAGCCCGGTCGGGTTGGTAGTTTTTGCGTTTACTCCATCCAACCAACATAACACCGAAACCACCCCTTGATTGTACCATTATATATAATATTGTTAAGGTTGATCATAATGTGATGATTAAGATGTATTTATTTTCTAAATTAAGAAAGCTATGCTTCAACGCTACATTCACAGTATATTTTTCATGTTAGTTCAAACTTTAGTCCTACACAATGCATGATCAAGTGATTTATGTTTTGTCCGGGGACATGTTCTTTTTCTTTAACAAAATCCAAATGACGCTCCTGGGTGTAGTTTGTCTCAAACTCACCTGAACTGAGAATAATACTAGTTTTTAGTTTAGTCTATAACTAACAAATATCATGGATTGAAAAATTAAATGGACTTCAATCATGAAGATTGGAATTTGAAATTATTTTGTTATGCCCTATATTATCCTATATTTCCAAAGATTTTGTAAATATTTAGTTTTACCTAGTAAAATAAAGAGAATAATAGAGGAAAATGCGTCGTTAATTTTATTACACATTTATACAAAAGTATTGATCAAGGTCTTCAAATAAATCAAATATTCAAGGGGTGGTACTTAAAAAATATACATTTTATTTAATATGTTTTGTGTGCTGGAATGGTTCTTAAAACTAATATACATTTTATTAAAAATATTTTTTTAATGATTCTGTATCGTGTAAGATAAAATATTGACAAAGCCGTTGATTTGCTCATGTCTTACCTCTTGTTACTCATGAGGGATTTTCATTCAATAAATTTAATCAACAAACACGTTAATAAAATTAAAAAAAACACAATCCACCAATTATCACGCAGTACATTAAAAAAACATTGTGCATACCAAAGCATATTTTAAAAGTGATTATTAAAATGAAAAATGAAAGTTTTTTGTTAGCTTAGTATATAACAATGAAACAAGTATTTTTGTAAAATAAAACTATTAATTTACAATGTCCTGAATCTGCGGTAAAACTAGTGGTTAGTCGTCGTACAACACGTGGTGTAGGTTAATATTATGCCGGGCTGAGAACTTTGTACTTCAGACTGGTTAGCTTCAGGGTTTGTATGGCTATATTAATTTGCATGCATAATTTTAAACAGCTTCTAAAAGAGTTTCACCACGTTACCTACTAACTTAGAGGATAAAATTAGATTTCACGATCTTTTTGTTAATTTCTTATTCAAACGGTGTTAAAATAAAATTTTATTCCTTAGAAAATCTAACTGTTGTCTCTGTACATTTACTCATCAACTTTACCTTTACCACTAATAGAATAAATACTCCTAATAGAAAATTCCTTTTTTAGTGTACAAACTAAATTTGCAGATTTAATAATTTTGAAAATGTCCTTCTTTCGCAGATTTTTTGGGCTTTTATCGTGTTGAAGGTTATTGAGGAGCTCAATGAAGGTTGTGAGCTTAGAGGTTAAGTTGTGAGTAAAATAGCTACTTGTGTGTTGAGTGAATAAAGTGCAAGCTTGGGCGATAATTTTCACGAGCGAGACAATTAGCTTTGCTCTCGAAATACACACAACATTTTCCCCCATCTGCAGTAATAAATACCCAATTTTTAAACTTTTATTTCATTAACTTAGTAACTAACAATGTTTTTTTTGTTTCTATCTCCAAATAGCGTCTGCATCTAAGTCGCTGCAACCATTCTTGCACCAGCTATCAGCTGACTGTTCCAACGTTCTTACATGCTTCATTCTTAGCGTTCTCATGTCTGATTGTCGTTGTTGATACTATCATTATTTCATTATTCCTGTCACTATATCAGCTCTTAGTGCCTGTACTAGTTGAGCTGCAACAAATTTGCATGTGTGTGTAGAAATGTGAAGGCGCTCTAATTTTTTAATTATTGATTTCAATGTTATACTTATGGTTTAACTTTGTCTCCCGCTGAGAGACAAAGTAATCACTTTACTCCCGCTGGGAGACAAATTATTATTTTATTCATGCAATACAAGGGGTTAAGGCGTCTAAACATAGCAGGTGGAGGAAAATGATATTTACTGTCCCTTCTCCTCGGCGACCTCATGGGTTCATTTGCCGTGTGACTCGGGAGTTTGCCAACACAAGCATAAATTACTGCTAAAACTAAGTGTAGGATAATTTATTAAATTGTTCGGCATTTTAGAAAAATCTTTATCTTTGTAAAATTTTAAGTGCTCACTGTTTGCCTAAGGAAAGTGTGTAATCATCATTCTCAAAATCACCTGGGTTTTGCTTAATAACTTAACACTTGGAACCTCCACCTTATTACATGAATTTATACTGTGCTATGTGGATGTCTGTATTATCAGTATTATTTTACATGAAAATAACTGTAATAATTATTACTTAATGTAATTAATTAGAATTTGGTTGAAGATGTTTTAATACAGTTTCCTTTGTACTCATTTCGATATCCTGTAATCGCTTCCTCATGTCCAGAGGCAAAGAATACATTAGTTTGAAAAAGTAAATACTTAACAAGTTTTAAAAAGAGAGATTTTAAGAATTTTATTTAAAACAAAAAGTCCCTTTTCTCGTTTTTATCTTGTCTATAACTCATTTTAACTTTTAATGTTTTATTTTTCCTTGACATATTTTATTTTTAACGCTAAGAAGTTGAATGTCACATCTTACATCGATTTTGTTATTCTTTTTGAATGATATAGAACAAGATTTATTATATTTTACCCGTCGGCTTTAAAGAATAACCGCTAGTGTTGGAAAGAAGTAAGAGGTGAAAAAAGTCTAAACATAAAAGTACAAAACTACTCTTGCAAGAACAGTTTAGTTGATGTCTGTAAATCTCATCGCAACGTAACCTGCATACAGAGGAGTCCTTTATGTGTATTGTGCCAGTGGTTTAAAGAATAAATGGCTAAGTAACAGCTAATAATCAGATGTTCTGGGTATTTATAATTAATAAACATCAATTTCCTCATCTAAGTCTAAAGTACATCATCCACTGGCAGCACATCATCGGCACTACATTTTAAGACTTTTTGTTCCTTTGATTAATCAGTGCATCTTATGATATAGTAGGTGTTGTATCAGTTCTTCTCTCAGATGGATAAATTAACAAAACCTCCTATAAAACATATGATCACTACCAAAATCTCATAGCATTGTACAAAATTTCAGCCCAGTCGGTTCAATAGCTCTTGTAAAAACAGATAGACAGAAATTATCTATATTTCATAATATTTATTATATTACGTTTGATAAGTGATATCAGCAAATAAAATCATGCATTCAAAATTAAATATGTAACATTGAGGGTGTAAAAAAGGGAAACCATTTACGGTATGTTACAGATTATTATCAGATACAGACAAAATAGCCAATTGTGAATCTTTCTATTATATTTGAATTGCGTTTATTTTGGTGTAATCATATTATTAAAACAGAAGTCAATAAAAAGGCGATTGGATTGTAATTGAGTTAAATGACATTTTGAAACAATAATCTTAGTTATATGATTTTTTGTAAAATTCAATTGGAATAAACCTGAAACTTTCCCTTTGCTGGGTTTAAAGGCTACAAAATATGTTCGAACACAGTTAGCTAGGGAACAAATTATCCATGTCTCGTTATTTAAACGAAAGTCTGTACACATAAATATGCATTTATATAGTTAAAATTTACCGATCACACAACATTTTATAGATACTACCCTCCAAATCGTCGAATCTAAAGGTCGTTCAGGCTGAAAGAATAAATGTTGCGTGACGTATCGGGTCATTTACCACAGTACGGTCACGTGACAATGTATGCGGTGACGTCACCACAGCGGATACCAACATATAGGCGAAACATAATGTCGTTTCGTATGGACATACAGAATATCTAAATAGTAGATGAGGAAGATTCAAACTACTATTTCATATTAAAATATGAATATAAAGGTTGATTTAAAAAAATAATAGGTTTAAGGTAGATTTGCGTTAAAGGGAGTTAAAAATTTTCCCCAATATAATCTACTGTTGCGTCTGTCATTGTGATTATCGCACGGGTCACATATCATCCATCGTGATTAATGACCGAACGTTTCTGTTGACCGTAAACCGCGTTTACAGTAAAACATCAACTATGAATCATTTGCAGCGGGCCAAATTCATTTGAAAGAATGGATTCGTGAGACTTTCCATTTAAAATAGTTGAAAATCAAACTAACATTACTCTTAATTCAAGTGCTTAGAAATTATCAGAAGGACGGTTTATCTGTCCTCCTGATCAAAAGGGAAAACATTGATAATTTTTTTAACATTTTTTGACAATGCCAGAAACATGATTAAAAAGTCCTGACATTCTAATACACTCTTAATTTCCTGCCCAAGCTCAGTGAAAAGTAATAGGCCTAATTTTTTCCGTAATAACATTAGGGAAATAATTAATTAGAAAATACTGCAAATCAATGTGTTTAGGTTTATCATTGAAATTAAAACGTAGTTTTTTATCCTTCGGAAGGTGTATGCAGCATAAATATTAAAAATTCTCTGTTAACCCAGCTGATCCATTAAGAGCCAAGAATTATTATAATGTAATTGTTCACAAAGCAGTTAAGTCACAAGCCTCTGCTGCTAGAACTGTGGTGAACACAAGCAAACATTACAGACAATAGTGTATAATTTATATGGTATTAAATAACGGTGCTGTTCACTTTCAAGCTCATGCTGTATTGTGTACTGAGTAGTTTTATTGCTACCACCATTTTCTAATTTAAAAAGACTATTTATTTAATCTCTTCCTCTCCCCCACTGTTCATAAAATATTTATTCCTGTAATTTATTTTGCTAACATAGTAAGTAAATTATCGATATTCTTTAAATTCAATATAACCATATTTAATATTTCAGTTAGCTGGAAAAAGTGTTCTCCTTCTTAAAAACATTGGTAAATTTTATCAGGTTCTTATTACTTTTTTAGTTACTGATAAAATATGCACTAACAGTTTTGAATAAATAGGGTTTTAACAAACGTAAGTATTTTACTTTTATTGACTTCTAAATGTATGACACAAGTTTAAATATGCAAGGGGTATATATATGTTATTGAAACATTTTTCTTAATATGAAAAGCAATAATTAAGACTGGAGTGTTGTTTCTACTTTGATGAAACATTCAATTGCGCAAGTCATGTACTATATATGTTAAGGATTCTCTTTATATTTGACTTCTTTTAACCTAATCATACTAGAGTGAAACATTTATACTTTATGTCTCACAATCATGCTGTTTTTGCTGTGCTTATTTAGTGTCTTGGTGTATGTCATAGTAGTTTATATAATTTCCTCTCACATTTAGCCTATAATATATTTATTTTCATACTTTTGTTTCTGCTTATACTTATGACATAGCATTCTATTGGGCAAAGTTTGCTCGTTTGAATTCAATTTGTGTCTATCAGCAGCTCTTTACACATTTTCTTACCATACTCTTACCCATAACATAATGTGATTTCAAAACATGTAGAACGTAAGCTTATCACACAGCCCAGTATATGCTGTCTTCCACCTTAGCCCAGTCAATCTAGGTAAAAAATCATGCAAACCCGGAAATGCGAGGTATAAAGCTGAATTTTGGCACAGATGTTCTTTATGATATCCTTGACCATATACTAAAAGTCCCCTACCGTCCCCTGTGTGCTTCTTCCGGTATAACGAAAATAGGGGGGAGGGGGGGGGCGAATGTTACTTAAACGCTTACTGCTTTAGAACGGTAAGATATACAGAAATATAAAAAACTGATTTAGATTCAGTAAAATGTGGCCGTTAATAAAGGTCATGTGATAAAATGTGATAACTGTAACCATTAAGCATTAATAATTAATTTATTTATTGTTTTACTTTCTTTTTAGCTAGAATTGTGTTATAATGCTATATTCTAGTGTTATTTCTTGATGTAACAAAGTTGTAAAAGCTCTATTACATGTTAATAAAGTATACAAAACTTATAGACAATCGTCAGTGTTTACTTAATAGCGAAGCCGGACGCCCGCCGCGCCGCGCCGGCACGGTGCGATGACAGCGGTCGCGGTGCGGCAGAGGCACAGTCATCGCTGACAGGATTCAACGTGAACGGCGTGTCGCGCATGCGTTCTTGAACATGTTTACAACTACACTGTAGTTGAGGCGGAGTGCCCGTTCTGTTTACACCCAGTGCGTGCGTTTTGTTAATATTTCACGTTTTGTGCGTGCGTGTCTTTTGAAGTGACGTTAGTGTACTTTCAGATTGGTTGTATTTTTTGCATTAAATATGGAAATAGATTGTTTTTTGTGTGCCCATGGCTTTGGTGCTGGTTGTGATTCTAAAAACACACTGAACATTGTTAGCGTAACTGAGAAAGGTGTAGAAGGACTAAAAAGTGCAAGTGAAAAACGCGGAGATGGCTTACATGACAAGTTTAGTACAGTTACAGACCTGAAAGTTCATGATGTTTGCCGAAAGAATTATACCAGACCTACAAGCATTAAGAAGTATATATCTAAAAATGTTGGAAGTGAAGTTTCAAGTGAACCGTCAACCTCGTATAGAACAAGATCTACAGAAGTAGAAGGTTTCGATATTAAAACTCATTGTTTATTCTGTGCTAAGCGTATAGATTTCCAAGCAATAAAAAAGCGGGCTTTAAAGTATAGGAATTCAGCTCACCACGTTGAAACATTGACAGTGCAGACTAGAATTCTCAACATTGCTTGCATTCGTGGTGATGATTGGGGCAGAGAAGTAGACACACGTGTCCGTGCAGCCAGTGATCTAGTTGCTGCTGAAGCCATTTACCATGGAAACTGTTTAACTCAGTTTTTTAAGTTAAAACAAAATACGAAGTCCGATGATAATGATTACAAACATGATGCCTTTTTAAAGTTGTGTAATAGGTTAAATGAAAACGACGAATGCCAGTACAGTTTAGGAGAACTTTCAGATATCATGGACACCTTTTTGGATGGAAAAGATGGATATACATTGCACCCTGATTGCGTGGATTCACAAATTCTAATGTCTTTAATACCTAAGTCCCTTCAAGTATTACTTAATACTGTAGTTAAGCATAAGGGCACCAATGAAGAAAATACTGAACTGAAAAAAGCTGCGATAGGCCATGCTATTATAAGTGCATGCAGGCCACGCTCTTTCTTATCACCACTTTTGATAGGTTTGAGCATGTATGTTCATAACCATTATGGTTCAAGGCTTTTGGTTGATATTTTGAATAGACTTGGTTTCGGAGCAAGCTATACTGAAGTACAGCGTTATGAGTATTCTCTTATGGTACAAAAAACGGTAGAAAGTTCCCAAAAAAGCTACATTCAGTTTGTATATGATAACGCGGATGTAAACATCCGAACACTAGATGGAAAAAATACCTTTCATGCAATGGGAGGTATTAAGTGTTCCACTCCTCAAAATACTACTAACCCTAGCAACGTCACACGAGTCTTATCAGTTCCAACAGCTGTAGAAATAGCTAAAAAGGGCTCCATTCAGATTTCTTGGTATAAAAAACCTGCAACATCAGGTCTGAAAAGAAAAGTTATAAAAGAAATATGTTCTCCATCTGACCCCAAAAATGAAAATCTTAGTACATTATCGATGTTTTATGGATGGTGGGCTCTTGGAAAAGTCTGTCTCCTAGGCCGTCTTGGAATGGTTATATGCAAGGAGCGTTTCTGGGATCTGGATGTGGAGTGAAAAGCAGTATAGAACCAGTTCCTTTTATCAACCTTGATCCAAGCAACTTGAGCACGATCTATACGGCACTACAATTTGCAGCTGAACAATGTAGAAAGAATGGTCAAAAAAGTTGTTTTGTGACATTTGACCAGCCTCTGTATGCAAAAGCTGTCGAAATCATTGCCTCAACTACAGACTCAACTCTTGACACAGTCATAATCAGATTAGGTGGTTTTCACCTTTTAATGTCATTTTTGGGAGCCGTAGGCTACATAATGAGTGGGAGCGGTCTTGAAGAGATTTGGATGGAAATTTATGCGAAATCTTCAATCCCACATATGATAACAGGGCATGCTTATGCTAGAGCTCTACGGGCTCACTTTTTGACACAGTTGGCGCTGGGAGTTATTCTGCTTGAGATGGTGGACAACGTACCAGAGGAGGACTTGCTTGTACTTAAAAAACTCCACACTGACTTCCTCACAAATGAGACTAAAATTGATGATGTTAGTGCTTCAAAATCACTGCAAAGACTAGAAACAGCGTTAAACCAAACATGTGATGCAGAAGAAACTCGTAGTCGCACAGGAAAGTTGTGGGTGCTATATTTTAGATTAGTTGCGCTAATGCGACTTTACATAAGATCGGAACGTACTGGTGACTTCACGCTTCATATATCTTGCATCAAAGCAATGCTTCCGTACTTCCATTCCTCAGGTCACCTCCAGTATGCAAAATATGCACACCACTATGTCCAGGAAATGGAAGATTTACCACAGGTTCTAAGTAAAGACGAGCTCGAGAGATTCATTTCTTTAGGTTTCTTTACAGTTCGTAGGACAGAAAGGTTCTGGGGTGGAAACTGGACAGATATGGTGATTGAGCAGGAGCTCATGCGTTCTTTGAAATTGTCAGGTGGACTTATCCATGGAAGAGGCGTCACTGACAGTAACTTAGCGAGATTTGTCCTAGCGCGTCCAGCCTGTTCTGTTGTCACGAATGCGTTTGAAAAATTGTGTCACATAAACTCTGGAACTACAGAACAACATGTTGAGCTACGCGATGCTCGGCAATCAAGAGATGATAAAGATTTGGACAAACTACTTTGTTGGCTAAAGTCACATTCGCCTTTCAGTGTTGACATAAATGGAGGTTTAATTTCTTTGTCGACTGGAACAGTTGCTGACGCTAAAATAAACCCGGAGACCGCCACAGAAACAGGTCTTCTTGCAATGACTCAAATGACTGGCCAAACGTTTGGTGATGTAAAACTTAAAAGAAAAAGTAAAGTTACTCCTCTTGCTGCTATTTATGCCACTATCAAAGTAAGAGGTCACGATGTTATAGAAGTGAATCCGAATCAACTGTTTCTTAGAATATCGTGTATTTTAAAATCTCCATCTGACTATGAAGATTACATGGCCTTTGAATTGGCTCCGAGGCCAGCTTCTCTCTTTAACGGAGCAGCGATGAGAAAAACAGCTAAGTCAGCACTTTGTGATGTTATAGAAATGAGCACACCTACCCTTCATAGTTGGCCTCAAGACTGTGTTTATGTATTGGACGGAGGACATTTGCTTTATCATGTTGTTTGGCCTAAGCCTGCAACATATGAACAAATTGTTTCAGGATATGTTGAATTTATTCGCATCCATTACGGTTCAAGTGTAACCGTAGTTTTTGATGGCTATGAGGGACCAGCGACCACAAAGAACCAAGAGCAAGATAGAAGAGCATGTCGAATTCAATCAAGAAGAATACATTTCGACTTAAACATGACAGCATCAGTGACTCAGGCTGAATTTCTTGGTAACGCTGCAAATAAAAGCCGACTTATAAGTGAACTGAAATCACATTTTGATCGAGCTGGCTTTTCAGTTCTACAAGCAGATGCTGACTTTTTGATTGCTTCAACAGCTCTTCAGCAGTGTTCTAAAGGTATGAAAACAGCTGTGGTTGGTACAGACACTGATCTTCTAGCACTTCTTGTGCATGGAGTTAAAAGTTCTGATACATTATTCTTCATCAAACCAGAAGGCAGTAAAGGTTCCTACAAAGTTTACCCAGTAGCTGAAATTAGTAGTAACTTAGGCAGTATGAAAGACTGTATACTGTTTGCACACGCATTTTCCGGATGCGACACAACATCCGCCACGTTTAGAAAAGGGAAGAAAGTGCCATGGAAAGTGTTGGAAAAAAGTGCGGAACTTCAAAAAATGTCAAACATTTTCAAAGATCCAATTGCTGAGCCTGACATGTTAACATCATGTGGAGAACAATACTTTCTTGCGATATACGGAGATACAAAGTGTAAAACATTAAATGAACTAAGGTACTTTATGTTCAATAAACTGATAGCTAGACAGAAGATTACTTCAAGCTTTGATTTGTCTGTTTTACCACCCACTTCAGATGCCGCACGCTTACACACCTTGCGGGTTTACTATCAAGTGCAGAAATGGCTTGGGAAGGATCTGGATCCATGTTCATGGGGTTGGCTTGAAAAAGACGGTGTTCTTGTACCACAATCTATGACTTTGCCACCGGCACCTGATAAACTCTTGAATTTCATTACATGTGATTGCAAGAAAGAGTGTGCCCGATCGTGTGATTGCATAAGGTCAGGATTAGCTTGTTCGGCAATGTGTGCTCATTGTCAAGGCAAAGACTGCAACAACACACTGCAGACAATTGATTTAGAGGAAGAGGACGTTGATAGTAACTAAAGGTCAGTTTTAAACAAGATAGTGGATACAACACACTGCTCAATACCATTGCTTTTTTACATACGGTTGTACATTTTAAAATCATTAAAATAAATTACAATTGGGTATCATATTGAATGTAGTTATATGATTTGTACAAATATTATTTTAAATTAATAATATTTTATGATTGTACTTAAAAATGTACACCATTAAACCATTAAATTTTACTGTATTCTGTACATTATTTATTTAATACCATGCTAATGTTATACTTTTTAGACCATTGACCACGTTCATTCTACATATTTCAACTGGAGTTTATTCATATACCAGTTTATTTCCCAACTGAAATATACATTTAAGGAAAGAAAATAAAGTGTAGTGTTGACGGAAAACCATTGATAAAGTAAATATAGGAGAAAAAACTTCAGTATTAAAACCTTAACAATAAAGAGTAAATCAACATTTTTTTGTTGGTTAACAATTTTTCATGCACTAACTAAAACTGATTAAAAGAAAATCATCATAATATTTTGTAGCTAATATTTTTCTGAATTAAACACAGTTGTTATTTTTCCTCCATCTGCTTTTGTTCTCGAGTAATGTGCGTTTAAGTAAGCCGCGCCCCCTCCCCCCTTTATTTCGTTAAAACGGGGGACGCACACGGGGGACGGGCGGGGACTTTTAGGATGTGATTTGGTATACCATAACGGACATCTGTGCAAAAAATTAGCTTTATACCTCGCATTTCCGGGTAAAAACCTAGATTGACTGGGCTAACCTGTCTTCGGCAGTTGACGGAGAGCTCGCTCAGTATGCAGGCCGGGCTCTGATGAGATTTACAGACGTCAACAAAGACTGTCGTCGTCCCTGGAGTCTTTTTACACTTATGATGTTGAGTCATTTGTCTACTGTGGAATATAATTAACCATTCATTCAAGATTCATCCACCCGGTCAAATTTTCTTTTTCTTTTTTTAACTTCATCCTACTATTACGTAACAGTATTAATACTCTTTGAAAAATGGTTTATCCAATTTGCTCAAAAATAATTCTCAAGTTAGCAAAATTTAGTGTCCCACATCAAGAAACTTTTCATACGATGAATTTTACTTAACGACTAATTTTCAATGACTCTCCAATTTGTGTGTAACACTTTCTTAAACGTATTGTCGTAGTAAAAATTAACACACAATAAAATGCTTGATTACTATGCACACAAACCCAACCGAATCGGTTTACTACAAATATATGTAGAAATATCCAGTATCTTTCTTTAAAAAAAACTGTATTTCAGCCTTTACAAATAGGAAAATGTGACCAATATTATATCGTCGCTAATATTCACTTCCAATCACTTTATTAAATAATGTTTTAGTAAACGCTGTATAATATAGCTCTACTACAAAACAGCCTGGTGACTGGTGACCTTATTACAATCTCCTTGTAAATAGAGTTAGTGGTTACCAGGACGAGAAGGAATCAGGAAGATATTCCAATCATCATTTAAAAGGAAGCAGAAACACGTTTCACTCGTTGATATTTTATTTTGGTTGTTATTTTACTTATCGGGTTTAATTTTTAATGTTTAGAAATTTTAAGATCGCATTGTTATAGGTCGAAAGAAAACTTTCTGCCGTTGAAAAAAGTAAAAGATACTTCCCCTAAGTCCAAGCCACTCTAATAGTATATTTCACAGTCGCAGAAGTAACAAGTTTTTTGACAAGACAGCATTCTACACGCGAAATCTGTTTTTTTCTGGAAGACACCGGACTATCAGATAGCTGGTGTCGTGATATTAGCAGTGAATGACATTTAAAGTGTAAAGAAGTAAGATAACTGATAAAGTTTTGTATTTATATTGAAAAGTGCGTTTATTGTAATAACTTTCCAACATAGCAATAATTTTCTGTCAAATTTGTTCGTTTGGAAAAACCTAAGTATATTATTGCTTCAACACGGCATTTAAATTATTAAACAAATATTGACTATTAATCAAACATACTGGTTCTGCTAAAATTTGGCTACACCAAATTGATCTGTATGAACAGTTAAAAGTATAATTGTAAATATCAACACACAATATAACCCGTGCAATCGACTACATATGAAAGCGTCTGCTTCGTTCCCATTGTGCTCCAAACCAAGTTCACGGATCATTGTTTCCCGGCTGCTTTATAATATCGTCTGATGAAGACTAATTTGCGCAGATAATCGGTATTTGATGCACTGTTATGTATATTCCCTCTTTTTGTTTATCCCTACATAAGTTGAGCGATAAGATAATATTGTTCAACTTCAGAATGAATTATAGTTAATGAATATTACTGTCATTCTATAAGCTTATAAGGATAAAATCCTAAATTGCAATTATTTCCATTGCTAGGTTTAACATGAGTTATATGTTTAGACAATAGTCAAATACTATATTTTTAAGTATGAACAGACCATATTTACATTCCAAGAGCACACATAACTTGCGTGGGAATAAAGTAGTGTGTATGTTAATATAACTTTAATAGTAAATTATAGTATACTAGTAGTATATGGAAGTCATTTGGTTATTAAATATACTCGATCTTACTTTTTCTCTTAACTTTTATAATTTTAAACTACATCAATTAAAATCTTATTTTTAATCACTATTACTATCCATTACTACTACCCCAGTCTTTTTGGCGTCACGGAACACAACTACTTCCATTGTTCCCGTTGGGACGGTTGCCAAAAGGTCACTCGATTTTTGTTGACATTTCGCTGCGTGTTTCAAGAGACAGAGACAAGATGAGACAAGATGATGGCGAGACAGGGCCATTGGGATTGTGTGTCACAGTTTGCCCGAAGTATTTTCAGACAAAGAAAATTTACCGTGACCGAGAATCGGTCGAAGTATGATAACACGACCGGAAACGAGTGAGTCTTGTGAGCGTGTGACATAAAATGATAAATAATTCCTAATTAGATTCCCAAAGTAAAGATTGGGTGAAATTAAAATGCTGGGTAAAAATTTTATGAGCTATTTGTATATAACATTTTCCCACTTCTTTGTCACAAACTAAAGGAAAAAATATAATATAAACTGGAAATTACAGTATTGCAAACTTAACTAGAAATTATTATTGCCAAATAGGTTTTGTTTATTAGAGATTTTATTTGAGAGGGACAACCGAAGAAGGACTGCCAACAATTGACTGTCGTAGTAGACTGAAATTCAAAAGTTAATTTAAAGTTACAAGGGCTAGTCTTTCGAGACAGCGTCCAATTCACAGTTCCAATTGATTTTCAATTAATTTGACCATCTAAATGTCACTTTGTGTCTTAGTAGCTAATCAGAGTAGCGCTGTGAATCACAATTATCTGTCACTTTCCTGACCGAAGTTATTTATTTGTAATAATTATTTTACCAGCATAATTTTATCTTAGGCTAAATTTGATATGACTCATGTTTATGCTTAAACTTATTTCTTTTCAACATTTTTACATTTACATTCTGTAAAACCCCTAAGTTTTCGTGAGAATCTTTCTTATCAATAATAAAATTCATATTTGTAACCAAAATTTTACAGTATAAAAATTTGTTGGTTCTCCGCTGCTTTCACCGCATTAACAGTTTTCGAAATAGTGAAGTGAATAAAAAGTAGTAAGTGCTCCTTTTTGTAGATTTTGGAGTAATTACTTCGTTACAAGTGAAAAAGAACTTGGTGGTAGTATTTACTCTACATTCTTAAGATTAAGTAGTAGTTACTTCAAATTGTTGTGAATAAAACGTTGCTCCTACTCCCTCAGGGTAGCATTTACTTAGAATTCTTGGAGTCTGGTATAGAGCAGACTCCATATTTCTGTCAGTTTTGATCATGGCTATGTTCATGCAGGTTTGGGAGCGCAAAGTTTATCGTGAGCGTCGACTAGTTAGTGGTAAAAATCTTCTTCGGTTTCAGAATGGTAGTTGACACGGTTTGACACGTGAATTTCTGCCGGGAATAGAAGAGTCACGGTAAGGTGCGTTAAGTCAACGAAAAAGGATAGAACTATATTTGCAAACGGTCGGAGATCCCGGTTTTCAAAGTGGTGTGGCAGAGGATGTTGGCGTTCAATCAATCAATAAAAACGTCTTTATTTATCATTGTACAGACCTAGTATAACATAAATAGTGTCAATAATTGTCTTATAAACTAAATGTAAATAAATTAGGTCAATATATCATTCATCATCATTCACTTGAAGTCCTTTAACATATATGAATTTTAGTGAATATAAAGTGTAATTAAAAAGTTTACTCCAGTCTAATTCTTAACAATTAATACAAAGAATATAAAGTATTTTAAAGCTTTTGAAAGCTGAAATTATACAACAGAACGAAACATGGAATATACCATTGAATATACTACTGATATTTTGATTTCTCTATACATTGATAGGCATTGAGTGAAGTGAATAAGAAGTAGTAAGTGCCATTGTGTTTTTTAACTCTAGTTTTACAGTCATGAAACAAAAATATTTTATATGATTGTGAAAAAAGGAAAAATTCTATCAGGATTGGATACCACATTTAAAAATTGATTTAAGTCATAATAAGGATTATTTATAAGGTTTATTCCTAGTTTATTTTATTACAAAATACTTCTGACTGTAATTGGTCTGTAACTGACTTTGGACATTAATTTTCTAGGCAACCTTTTAAAAAACTTCACACCCATGTAAGTTGTTTTGTTCTTATAAAATTCTAATCCATGACGATTAGTCAAAATGTGGTTTCTGGTTTCATATGGGTGAGGATTATCCTGAAAAAGTTGTATTTGATTTTCTTTCATAAATGTTATTGTTTCAAATATATAAAGGTTGTGAACTGTTAACATATCTAATAGTCTAAGAGCCAGTGGCTGGCTGACGACACATATTTTAAGAAAGCCTATAATTTTCTCATTTGCTCTATTCTACCTACCATTCATGAAAATGGGGCCCTTTAAGCCCACTTGCGGTAGGTTTGGGCTCACCCATGGGTGAAAGGGGTGACAATTTGACATGAAACGAACATATTTTAAGAAGGCTGCCGTTTTGATATGTCACAGTATACACTTAAAGTAACTCGAAAACGGAAGTGGCAGACGTCTACCGCGGTTGTGACGTCACGGCAGACGCTTTGAAAATGGCCAAAAAAATTATTTTTTTCTGACATAGTGTAAGAAAGCTGTCATTTTGATATGTCAAAATATACCACTATTGTAATATGAAATCGGACATGGCAGACGTTTACCATGGTTGTGACGTCACGGCAGACGTTTAAAAATTTAACATATTTAACATAGTGCAATGTAAAATTATATGGCTATAATCTTGAAATTATGCTAGATAATAACACGTTACTACCGTTGGTCATTGTTGAGCCATCTCCATCTGGTTTTGGCCAAAACAAAACTTTCGGCCGCCATCTTGGATCCGCCATATTGAAATAAGAGAAGTTATTTCAGATGTTAAGATAGTGTTGTGACCCATCATTTAGAACTAGTTTTTTATGCTGAATTCAATGCTACAGCTCGTTTTCAATAAAACTATTTATTTTCATATATACCGTAATGCCATTTTTTGAGGTTATATAAAGACAAAAAACAATATCTCAAAAGTAAAAGGTCATAATTGAAATTGGGTAGCAGCATTGAATTCAGCGTAAAAAACTAGTTCTAAATGATGGGTCACAACACTATCTTTACATCTGAAATAACTTCTCTTATTTCAATATGGCGGATCCAAGATGGCGGCCGAAAGTTTTGTTTTGGTCAAAACCAGGTGGAGATGGCTCAACAATGACCAACGGTAGTAACGTGTTATTATCTAGCATAATTTCAAGATTATAGCCATATAATTTTACATTGCACTATGTTAAATATGTTAAATTTTTAAACGTCTGCCGCGACGTCACAACCATGGTAAACGTCTGCCATGTCCGTTTTCATATTACAATAGTGGTATATTTTGACAAATCAAAATGACAGCTTTCTTACACTATGTCAGAAAAAAAATAATTTTTTTTGCCATTTTCAAAGCGTCTGCCGTGACGTCACAACCGCGGTAGACGTCTGCCACTTCCGTTTTCGAGTTACTTTAAGTGTATACTGTGACATATCAAAACGGCAGCCTTCTTAAAATATGTACGTTTCATGTCAAATTGTCACCCCTTTCACCCATGGGTGAGCCCAAACCTACCGCAAGTGGGCTTAAAGGGCCCCATTTTCATGAATTGTAGGTAGAATAGAGTAAATGAGAAAATTATAGGCTTTCTTAAAATATGTGTCGTCAGCCGGCCACTGGCTCTTAGACTATAATTCAGTGAAATCATTCCGTACCGACTCTTTCCTCCTTTTATTCGCTCAACTTTTTGTAAAACCATTAATTATGTTATGGACCAAGACAGCATGAGCGCATGAATGGATAAAGTTTCCTGACACACTTCAGGTCACTCCTTCCTGGAAACATGTCCTTACAGATCGAACTAAAAGGTATCGCTAGATAAAGATAGCCAAATAAAGATAGCATCTACTTCCTGGTAGTAAGTACTACTATAGTAACTACTTCAGAGGCTTAAGATTAGCCATAGTACTTACTACCTAGTAGTAGCATTTCTTTATTCACTTGGGAAAGAGAAAATGCTACTACTATATAGTAATTACTTCTAGCACTTACTACTTTTTATTCACTTCACTCCAACACTATACGGATCATAGACAACATCATTATTTTATAGCAGAAATAGAAATATTTAATGTTGTCTTATGTAAATTATCAATAAATTTCATGCCCATAATGATGTGAGGCTTACGAGAATATGTTAAGCTTCAGAAATAATGTGCCAAATAACATTATTTTTCCTTGAATTTAACCATTTAAAGTTAAACAATATCTTATCACTGACTGAAAGAATGCAAAATATGAGGAAATCACACATTTTTGAAGAACAAAATTTAATAGCCTTGTAAAACACCCAACCCTGGATATCCTTTACGTCATGATATCGACTCGTGGCACCCAGCTAAACTTACCATCTAACATCATTTCCAGATATTCAAATGGCTTAAAACATACTCGTTTGTCAACTATGATTGTCTCGAGGGAGAAATAAGAGATTTAGCCTCTTCTTTATTTGAGAGGAATTTATTTACATCACACAAATCAGGAGCGTGGAAGCTAGGTTACAAAATGTGTTCAAAGCCAAACCATAACTCTCAAATGCTGCAAAAACTGTTCTACGAGGCGAATAGCCACAACGCTTTACAAATTGAGAAGTAATAAACAACTTGTAATGTTCAAAGATATAGCAAAACTTTATACAATAAGTTAAATAGAAATCAACGAATAATTTGACTTAGCGATCTTCCTCTTTAACTAATAAAACATTTAACAAATCTAATTTTTTATCATTGTTACAACCCCTAAATAAGAGAAAACCTAGGAGTGAAACAAAATCCGTTGGTAAGAAAAAACTGCATCACAAAACTAAATAAACTATAGTGAAGTATAAATTTTAAAAATATTATTTAAGATTGGTTGAAAAACAAATTTTCTAATTTCTGTGACTATACTGTTGATAAGCTTTTGCATAGTCCTTTATAAATATGTTATATTCATAGTTATGATGGCCATGGTTAATTTTGGAAACTTTAAAAACTGGGGGTGTTCTATTATCTGATAAATCATTTTTACCTACTTTACATTGAATTTATAGTCATATATTTTTATTGTAACGTAAAATAGTGTATCGTATTTCGAAAAGAAATATAAATAATAGCTGTACTTATGGTACAATTCAATTCCATATTTGTAAGGACAGCTCGTACATTACCAACGGTGTCGTCATTTGTCTTGTGTTGGCTGTCCAGGCATCTGAGAAACCGAAAGCTGTGTCCTCTGCCGTATATGGTTCTAGTTTCGCTGAAAAAAATGTTTATACTTTCGAAAGAAAAAATTCAAAGAAAGTAACAAATATGCCAGATTAAATTGCTTTTTTCGTTGTTTTATTGTAACCTAAGTATGTTTTCAATATTTTTACCATGAATCTGGAATTCTGATGTTACCGACACAAGCATGTACTTTTTAAGATATATAAAACCGAAAAATAACTTATAACTATGGATAAACTATTGATTAGTGAAAAAAATAAAAAACACCTTGCAAAGCTTTAATGCTATAGAAAGTGTCTGCGGAACCTCATATAGCTATCTGATCCTTTTTCGAATTTATGGAAAAAATGTCGCTGAGCAAAATTTCATAGGTTTAACCAAGTTGGATCACATTTGCTTTCACCATAATTATGAATGTTTAATGTTAGTGATAAGTTAGCTGAAAGTGTAGTAAAAAACCGGTTAGGAAAATAATTCATCTATAAACTAAAAAAAAAAAAATTAAAAACATTAAAACAGTAAAAATTAAAACAGACAGTAAGTATGCGGGAAAAGTAAGTAGTGGGTTGTAATAATGAAAGAGAAATATAATTAATCACGTCATGATCTTAAGCTAACTCCATTTGCCACCGGTTATGCTTGAGCTCTAATTGAATTACGAGTTCTCTCTAGTGATCAAAGCTAATTGCTTACTTGCCCTTCGGTTGTTTCAGTTGCAGGAGGCCAACGTTCACAAATATAAATTTAGACTCAAAATTAGAGAACAAGGTATTTTTTGTAGTGAAATAAATGACCCACTATTTAAGTTGCAGAGTGCATTCAAACGCAGAGAAAACTGTTTATAGTGACTTAAGTAAAGTGGGCCTGATAAATAAAGCCTATTAAATTTTAAGTACGGTATCAAACAATATAAATTAAAATTTTTCTATGTTCTTTTAAGAGTATCTGGATATGACTTTTTGACCTTAGGTCATGACCGCGATGCGACTTCGCGCCATTAATTTGGTTCACGTTGTTATTTGGATTTTTGTGAACATTTTCAATTATTTACGTTGTTCATTGGATTTTTTTAACATTTTCAATTATTGAAAAAGTTAATCGTGAGTGACAAATCAGGAACAAATGTCCGCATAAATGTAATTCATAACGTTAAATTTCTATCACCAACAACCTAATTTCAAACCAGCATTTGATTCGGCTCGCTAGAGTGCGGCGTGTCTTCCATAATTTCGTAACATACCATCCAAATCGAATACCGTATTTGTCGGGAACACATCAGGTGTTGAACTGAAGTTGTAGGTGAAAGATCTCTGAAATTTAGTTTTAACTTATTTCCTTTCATCTTAAGCTAAAAATTATTACTTTGATGGTTGATGCAATCAGGTATACAAAACGTTGAGGCATTAAAATATCTGGATATCCTTAAAAAATTAAAATCTCTATATTATTAGCCAATCATGATTTTGTAATACTTTTTTCTAAGCTCCTGTGCATTGTTTGAAAGACCTAAGCAGACCGTTAGAAGAGTATTTCCCTGCAGATGTTTACAGCCCCATCATCAAAATTTGAAATTTTTTAAGAATTAACTTGGGTTTTAAGGGTTGCCATGTTCGTTCGGAGCAACAACGAAATGAAGACAAATTCCGTCACACTTCCCTTAGTAAAACGAGGATCCCTGGTCGAATCTCGCGACCATTAGGCAATTTCTAGAAAATACATTATCAAATAACGTACAATGCAAATTAATGTTTGAATCTTGGACTGAGCTGATATTGATCGTTAGGCTTTTAGTTAATGATGCTGGCAAATAAATCAGCTGGTCTTTGCCAGTAAAAAAGCTTTCATACTATGAAACTCATCTTTAATTCATGTTCACATTAAAATACCCCATCCTGGTGGTCGACATCCGAGCCTCTAACTAAGATACATTATGTCGTAGGTGAATCGAGGTGGATTGAATGGATGGTAACAATAATCAATCATGTACTACAAACCAGAAGTTATTATTATTTTACAAAATCATTTTAATACAATAATGATGACAGTTAAAACATTATTAATGTTTACTAAGAAAGGAGAAAAAAATACTATAAAGATAAATAAAGAGCTAAAGAGCCGCCATGATAATTAGTGGCAGTATATTAAAGGCTTGGCTCCAGTCCAAATAGACAACTGGATGGGTCGCTTAGTGGATAAATTCCGTCCCGAGGGATTTTGTTGTTTTTACGTAATTATTAAAATCTAAGTTGAAGTTTATAAACCTTCTCCACGATGAAATACTTGAGCAAGCTTATTCTCGATGAACAGTAGCTAAGCGTATTACAAGCAAAAATGCAGGAGAGAATTTTTCATACGATGTATTATTTTCTAAGAACAATAACGTATCTAAATGAGCTACTCAAACTTTCAAGTCTACTTTTTATTTAAATATGTGGTTAAAAAAATACTCTTTGGCGTTGAAGGAGAATTAAATAAATACTTGAAAATATATAAAAATTAAAATGTGATTTTGCCATCCTTACATAACATAAAATAATACAACAAGGATATATTTTTATCGAAGTATCGTCTCCATTGTATCGATTAAAAGCCAAAAAGCCTGACCAGAACGAATTAATGAAGCCACAATACTTATACGACCAGGGAAATTCTATCTCCATGAGCTAGCCAATAGATATGCCCTTTTTATGAATTTTTACCTTTCTGGTGGATGAAAAGGGATCAGGTATAACCTAAAATGTGTAGGGATAAGAGTTTGACATAAAGTCCATTTATAGGGGTAAAACACGGTAAAAGACAATTGAAAACACCAACCCGATACATAGGTATTATGCGCTGTGTAATGTCTTGTATCTATATTATGTCTTTGTAAATAGTAGTTTCATTTTGAAACCAAGTGGTGCAGAAACATTAATTATATGTTTTATTGTGCCGAATGCAGTACACGTATATAGTGTTACATGTATACAGTGTTCACGACATGAATGCATAATGTAAGTCAGCAAAGAGCCAGCTCATTTACATAACTCAGCTGCGAACGGCTAGTTCTGTTGGTTTTATATTATACTGCCAAACCATTTAATTTCATGAGTCCATTGTATCAACACAGTGGCTAGCCTAACTTTAATTCCTTCAAATTAACTCGCATAACTAATTTAACTCTTCAAATAATTAATTACAGTGTAACCTCGATATATGAAATTCCTTGATATATCGAAGTTTTTCAATTCCCCTTAAACCTTCCTATCTTCGCAATGCTAATCTCACCTCTATATATATATCGAAGTACTGACCTTGAAAACCTTGATATAACGAATTTTCATGGTTTCTAGGTATGCACTTTTCACCTCTATATATCGAAGTTTTGGCTGAGAAACCTCTATATATCGAACCAACCACCTCTATATGTAGAAGGTTTGACTGGAAACCTCAATATAACGAAGTTGTTTTGCAAATGTAATTTATCTTTAAAGTCAACGACCTGTTATTCGTGTGGCACCCAGCTGCCGCGAGACTGTCGCTCTGCGCACGTGTACTAAGTTGTTACTTTTGTCATTATCGAGTCCCAGGTAAGACGTAACGATAAAAAACCAAATGGGGCTATATGGTTTTGTTTTTAGGATCATTATAACTATTTTTTCTTACTTCCTAAAAAAAACTGAAAAAAACTTTATGTTTTTTCTGTCTTTTTTCACTAACTATTCAACTAAACACACCAATAAGTCCGCAGGACAAGGATGGTTGTCATGATAACCACACTTCCGTCCAATCATAAGTCGTAATGTTCTTCTGTGTCATTGCAGCGACCCAATGGCTGCGCTGTGAAGTTATGAGAGAACAGAAGCGTAAAAACAGAGTAAAACCTTTGCGATTGCGTAACCTTAAACAAACTTATCGATCTATTTTTCCACTAGATGATTCTAAAATTTTTTTAGTTAATTTTTTAGTATTTTTACGATTAGAATTGAAGTTCTACTATACATAGATTGAGCAATACAGTAAATAGAAACTAAAAAAGTACGTAACCATACTGTCGATAAATATTTTTAAAACTTAATACTTAAATTTACCCATAAATTTTGATGTTTTATCTTCAATTTTCTACATATGTTTTGTATTAGAGAACTTTATAATCCATTAAAATTAGAGTATTAAAATTTAATGAGTATTCTTTACATTTCCCTTGTTTCAACCCATGCTGTTACGAACCTCTATATTATATCGAAGTCAGTCAAAAATTACCTTGATATATCGAACCTCGCTATATTGAAATCCTTGATATATCGAAGTTTTCACTTTCCCCTTCAGGTTCGATATATCGAGGTTCCACTGTACGTTATTTTAACCAATGAATTAAAGTTAGAAATGTATATAATTTATTTGAAATCAAGGTTACTTTTTTACAGTTTTTATGTATAAAAATACTTATGCAACCCCTCATTTAAAATAACAATTTCGGAACCAAGATGTTTATGATCAACAATATCCTGGTTCACTGTTTATCTATTGGACTCCCAGGGTATTAGTATATCACTTGTAAGCTAACACACGTTAAATGATTCATATTTCTTAATCCTCTTTAAAATTCATGGTAACTCAATGTTAAATATTCGTAGAGAAGCGGCCTGGTGTAGTGGTTAGAGCGCGGGATTCCGATCTCCGGGGCCCGGGTTCAAATCCTGCCAATCATCAATGGATTTTTCGCTATGTGATAATGCTGGGACCCACTAGTCCTAACCTGGAGTAATGTGCAAAACAGTTCCAGGCTAGGTCTAGCTGATCTTGTATTTGTGAAGATACAGTAAAAAAAGTTAAATATTCGTGTTCATATCTTTAACGCCCGATAAATTTATAAATTTATAATTAATTTTTATGCTATTTATTATTAAACTGGTGGCATATGTATATTTTTCATTATAACTGGCGCCAATTCTTAAGGCTCACGCCGTCCATAAGCCCAATGCTAAAATTAACATTAGTCTTATGGACGGCTGGGCCTCAAGAATTGGCGCCAGTTATAAATCAACTTAAATTTAATGTTTGATTTTTATGTCTTCAATGTAAGAAAATACAACAATTAAGTATTGAGTTACTGAGCGTGTGTTTGATTTTTGAACTATATTAACATACTGTAACTTTCTGGTAGTAAGTTGGATGACAAAAATATCAATTTTGGTACGAGTTTCATATCGGTTCTTCTGCCGTTCGTTCTTATAGACGATTGAGTTGTATTTCAATATCACAAGCCATCATATCCGGTTCAATATCACTGATAACCATCCACAATCCGTGACCCCCAAGTAGCTAACAGGATTACAGGACACGGCGTCGCCCACTAAATTATGGCATAT